>JAHXMU010000763.1:22469-33824 GCA_019455685.1 Philornis downsi | reverse complement strand
CGCGATAATTGTAAGACAGACGATCTCTTGCGAGTCGACATTTGTGGGTTTCCTCGTACTGACTCCATAACTCTCTCAACATTGTCTTCGGTCCTAGATGTTCTTGGGCGACCATTTGCTTGTGGTTTAAATGTTGAATCGGTCTCTTCAAAACACTTTACCCATATTTTAATTAAATTAGCACTCGGAGCTTCACTAATTCGCCGTAGTCCATATTCAGCACAATATAGTTGCCTAGTAGCAATATATGAACGAGAGTTCTCGTAAAATGCGCGCTCGCAAAATGAGCGACGCTTCCCGTCGAAGTGATTCATAGCGACTAAAACTCCATGAGCCCGCCAACCCAACGATGTAGGCGCCCCCGGCCCACGCCTTTTGTACCCCGCAAAAAAAGATGATGCAATATGCACGTTCTATTGCGCCACCCTGTATTTGCCTTATTTATGCCTCTCACAAACAGAGTAATCATGCTATATGGATAAAACCGTCAACCTGTCTTCCGGACGAGTGTACCAATATAAAAAATAATAATAATCGAAAGTCGAATTTGCGTAGCAAGCAAAATTTGAAAACTCACCTTAATTTTCGAACACAATTCGTATATGTTAACCAAATTCGACAGTCCTTTGGGTATAGGAGTTTACTTTATATTCTACTTGTGCTGTCATCTCGTCGTAAGCCACTGCTCTAGGTATGCATGGAAATTGTTTTAGAATGTATTTTTTTTTTTTAAATATTTTGAAATTTGAAATATTATGATGTTTCCAAAATCGCGTATGTTTTTTTAAGGGACGAAACTTTTATCATAAATGGTCCATATGACAATCAAAACATTCTTATGGTTTTTGCTACATCGTTGTTGGCACCATAAATTAAAAATATGCTATTCTTTCAGTGTATACAAATTTATATAATTATTCCGGAATGTGTGTCTGCCACCAGATCAGACCTAAATGAAGACCCATCCATTTTTTATGCGAATATGTATAAAATAATGATACACCAAGTGGGTCATCATCTAAACAGTTGTTTACTTTTGTTGCTCAGGTTGTTCGCGCTGTCGTCTTTCGTAGCGGACGGTGAGCGAGCGCTGGGCGTGCTAAATAAACACGTAGTCTGCGTGGCAGTAAAGGGGTCGCCGTGTGAAAAATGGATGTCTTATTAAATGGACTAATAAATAGACTGACATAAATAAAGACTAGACAGACAGACAAAAAAGAGAAACAACAAGCAACTTTGCATGGCCACCAAATGGTTTACTAAGTCACACACACACACACACACACACATGAGTGCAAACACCAACACATTCGCCCATAAGGCATCGTTAACATTTATCCATTCGTCTTGAATATATGCAAACAGATAAGTCTGTGATGGGTCGTTCCAGTTTTTTTTTTTCGGGATTACGGAGAATTTTGTTAAGGAACATCAAATACGTATAAGTAAATAACAGTATCAGGGAGGTGGGGGTTTAAATTTGAAGCTGTAGGGCTTGGTTTTTGTTTAAGGTGTATCACTTACAAATCCCGAGGCAATTACAATGCTATGAAATCAACCCTTAAACAAATTCTCTGACTCTGACACATAACTTTGCTTTATTTTAGATAAGACAATTTGTAAGTCGTATAAATATGCTATTTTATTCTGTAGCAGTAAAAATATGTACAAATTTGTCGTTAATGTTTAGGCAAATAAACAAATGTTTCTTAAAATTAGCAGATACGTGACCAATCGTAATCTTTATAACCATCCACGTTGACTTTTCACTGCTTCTGTATCAGTTCACATGGAACAGAGAAATTCAGCGACGAACATATGATAAATTGAATCCAATTCCCTAGAATGTTATTGAAAATTTCTATTTTGCAGCAGTTTTCAGGAATTGTTTTGAACAATCTTGAAAATGACTACTACGTGATGGGAATCAGTTGAAAACCAAACATTTTTGGAACAAATGAAAAAGTGGTTTCCTGAAAGGTACCTGCAATTTTTTTTCGCTGGTTAAAGTTTGCATGCGGAATGAATATTTGAATAATATTATTTAATTGGTGGATTCATTTAGAACGAGGAAAATGTCTTCAAGCGAAAATGTATGGCAATTTTTTTGTGTTGGAAATTTTATACAAAATTCTGTGCAGTAATTCTATGCTTTGGCCAATGTAAATTTATTTGTGATAAGTCAATGTTGAGTCACCAGTCAATGTAGACAATTTTCAATGTAAAAGACACTCACAAACCACATTACCACGATAATCACAGAGAGCTGTAAGCATAACCAGGATTCGAGTCGATTTAGTTCTCACTTTGGACTTTTTTCTTTCGATTTTGTTTCAACTTTGGCATGATATTCACTCGATTGGATAGTTGTTTTTGAATCTTAAGCATAAATTCAACTCCCATCTGCCGTAATAATGAATCTTATAATGTGATAGTAAGCAGAAACTATTTTTTCACAGATTTTAATACGACAGTTTTTTTTTCAAAGAAATTGAATGTTTTTGGTACCCCATCCAGATTTGTCGCGTCTGCAACCAAAATATCCTTTAAAATGAAATTCACTGATCTATTTCAAATGTCAACATCACCAGCAAGATTGCTAACAGTTAATCAAAGTTTCTTGAGTATCAAATCCCGGATTTTTTAGATGTGACTTTCATCGGTAATAGTAGACGACCGTGCGCGGGGAAGTTTTCGAAGTTCCATTTTGTAAACATAATTTAAGCAACTTCTTTGTTCAACAAAATTACACTTTCAAAAAATCGGCAAAATCATTTTTATTGAAAAATTAATAAAATACGAGATGTCTTCAAAAAAATAAGCTGAATTTTCAAATTTAGCAGGCACACATTCGACTTTCGATAATTATTTTTTACGTTAGTACACTTGTCTCGAAGATATGTTGACGGTTTTATCCATATAGCATGTTTACTCTGTTTGTGAGAGGCATATATAAGGCAAATGTTTTGCGTGTTCGGGGATTTTCTGCAATTGCAAAAATTGGATCAAAAAATTTACATCAAATTGTAAAAAAATGCGATTAAGTGCTCAAAAACACTTGAAATGTTGACAGTGGCATACGGTGAGAGTACTCTGAGTCAAAAAATGTTTACAAGTGGTATAAGCTTTTCACAAAAGGTCGAGAAAATGTAAATGACGACGCTCGCTCTGGACGCCCCAGCGCATCAACAACCGTTGAAAATGGTGAGAAAGTGAAGAAAATTATTATAGAGAATCGTCGAATCACAATTAGAGAAGCTGCTGAGGATGTCGGCATATTGGTTGGCTAATGCTTTGCGTTCTTTTCGGAAAATTTGAAGCGTTTGGCAGCGAATTTCGTTCAAAAATTGCACAAGCACGCCAAGTTCGATCAAATGTCAAGGTTTTACTCACTGTCTTCTTCGATTATCATGGCGTAGTCCTTGAGGAGTTCTTACTACAAGTTCGTACGGAAAATAAGTGGTATTACCTTGAAGTTATGCTCCGTTTGCGTGAAGCAATACGGAAAAAAAACGCCCGCAATTGAGGAAAAAATGCATAGCTTTTGCATCATGATAATTCACCTGCTCACTCATCTTTGGTTGTGAGAGATTATTTGGCCAAAAGCAACACCCTTATCATCCCTCAGCCACCGTATTCACCAGATTTGGCTCTCTGCAACTTTTTTTCTGTTCCCAAGATTGAAGAAAGCCATGAAAAGACGGCGTTTTGCGACGATTGAGGAGATAAAAATTGAATCTCTGAGAGTGCTGAAGGACATACCAAAAAGTGCATATCAGATTGAAAAAGAAAGAAAAAAAAAAAACGCTGGCACAAGTGTATTATTTCTGAGGGAAACTACTTTGAAGGAGATAAAATAGAAATTGAATAAATAAATGTTTTTTGAGAAAAATTAAAATTCACCTTATTCTTTGAACACACCTCGTATTTATTTCGTTGCAAATTTTATTACTGTACTCGCTAATTTCGGTTACAAGACGTTCAATGATTAGTAACGCCTAATATACGGCAAAATTTGCAGCAACAGTTTCTTTTACCATCTGAAGTATTCACCTAAAATTTTTTCTTTACTAATTTCTACTATTTCTACTTTACTGTATCAACTGCTTGTTCTCAATTTTAGATCATCTATATTAGTAAATGTTTCAAATCTGCTACATATTTTGAAGAAATTAAGATTTAATAGATCTGATATAGTTTACGAGGAATGAAAGCATAAGTAAGACGTTGAGAGAACTGTTCAGAAAAGATGGTTACATAAATAGAAAATTACGAACACCACATTGGAATTTTTCTTACACAAAAAGTAAAAATAAAAAGCTTGCGTGGCCGTAAATAAGCGTTAACTGTGATAACAAAATTATTCTTCTTATACAAAGATTTTTGCTGTTTACAGAAGGATATTGTGCCGGTGCAAATTTTTTGCCATTTTATTCTGTGACTTAAAAGAGATATCGCTACAGTGTATTGAAGTACGAAAGCAGTCCCCAAACTAGCCGACCTAACAAAGAAGGCACAAAAACTTTTGGAAACATTTCCTTTACTTTTCTACATGAATTCCTTTCAGCCCAATACACTTTCTGCAGCGATATTCAATAGCTTCTAAACTCTGTTTATAGGAATAACTATTGAACTCCTTAAAGTAGCCATTAACCACAGACTCCAGCTCTTCGTTGTTGGCAAATCTTTTACCATAGAACCATTTTTTCAGGTTTGGAAATAGAAAATAGTCCGAGGAAGCTAAATTTGACGAACAAGGTGCATGATGAAGCAATTCGAACTTTAATTCATTCATTTTGATCATCGCAATAGTGAATGTGTGAACTAGAGCATTGTCTTGATGAAACATCACGTTATTTTTCTCCAAATGCGTCCTTTTTCCCATAACTTCATCATCTAAACGCTGCAATAAATTAGCATAATATTCTTCGTTAGTGGGTTTTCCTTTCTGCAGATAATCAACAAAAATTATCCCATGCGCATTCCAATGAAACAGACGCCATGACCTTGCCTGCAGATGAAACCGCCTTCGCCTTATTTAGACACGATTCTCCTTTTCAAGTCCATTGCTTTGGCTGTCTCTTTGTCTTAGGTGTGAAGTGGTGGACCCATATCTAATCCATATTTATAAATCGGTGCAAAAATTCGGCTATATTGCGATGAAACATCGCCAAACACTCTACTGAAACATCTTCACGACCCGGTTTTAGCTCCGCGGAAAGCAAACGCGGCACCGTTCTTGCATACAGCTTTCTCATCTCCAAATTTTCGGTCAGTATACGATGTATAGTACTTTTCGAAATGCCTATCATTTCAGCTAGCGCACGCACCTTCGGACGACGATAATCCAATACCAATTTGTTGATTTTCTTAATCGTGTCTGCCGTAGACACCTCACTTGATCGACCACTGCGGTGTTCGTCTTGGCCGCTCATACGGCCTTGTTTAAACTCTGCTACCCAATATTTTGCAGTTGTAAATGAAGGAACGGACTCCCTCAGAGTAGGAACAGACTATCACCTCAGTTGATCGACCACTGCGGTGTTCGTCTTGGCAGCTTATACGGCCTTGTTTAAATTCTGCTACCTTACAGTCGTAAATGAAGGAACAGACTCCCTCAGAGTAGAATTTAGGTCGGCTTTAATAATGGTTATACTGAGCTCTGTCAGATGGAAATATTGAATTATATGAAGGTGATCAATTTTCCCCATGTTTACAAATTCACTGAGATTGTTTACTTTTGATGACTCAAATAAAAATATTAAATAACATGGTGCTTTGAAACTCAAAGCATATGTTTTATGAGGTTGCCATATTTCATCGAAATATTTTTATTAACTACTGGCATCACTAATCATACATCAGATCGCCTAGTAATCACAGTTGAACGCGGAATAAGCAGTAAATTTTGCATTAATACAAACAGAAGTGTTTGTGTGTTCATCCTAAACGCTAGAGAGAGAGAGAGAGAGACGAATGTAACTAAAAACTTTTGCCTGAACTTGAAGTTATAATCGTAAAAACGTTTGTTCAAAAGGCTTCATTTTACACTTTTCAAATTAACTTTTCGACTAGTTTTTAGGTTATTTTAGCATCTCTGTGTGTGTGTATGCGCTAGGTATTGCTTCCTCTTAATAGTTTTGAATTTTTTGCTGTCTTCGACTTTTGAAGTTTATTTTTTCGTTTCCTTTAACCATTCATTCATTCATTTTCCCTTATCTTTTGTTGTTCCACTAAACTTCTATGCCATTGAAGTTGTTTCTCTTTTATCTTTGATGGTTTTTTCTTTCTAGTGTGAAAAAATTACGTCTGGTCGTTCAATTCATTCCAACAAATGACCCAATTTGCTGTCTGCTCGATAAAAGTTGTTGGGCAAAGTTGACATATCCCTGAGCACAGATGAATGTGGTTGACCTTTCTCTTATAATCGAATCATGGCTACTTAAATTGTTATTATAAAATAGCTATGCCAAACATGGCATTAATAAATTAAATTGGAACGGTAAATATGCTCTTGTTCCATATTGATTTCATAGGGTATTTTTTGATGAAATTGAAAAAGGTTGCTCAGTTCATTTGAAATAATGAAGGTATATGTGATTTGACAAGGAAAAATATAAATGCCAAAAGGAAGTGTTGACAGCAGGTATCATAATTGTTATAAATTTTATTGATGTGTCATTTTTTTAAGAAATATTTGTGACTTTTATTATGTTGCTCTCGGAACATAACAATTAATTTTAGTATTTCTTGTGTCGCCCTGAAATAACAATTATTTTCAATAATGTTTATTCAAGACTTTTAACAACACAAATCAAAGATAAAGATCAGTCAGCGAGTTTTTGAAATTCAAGTAAAAGAGGAAAGTAATACTAAGTTTTTTACTTTTTCTGATGAAATATAGAAATCACCTAAAGATTTTTATTTCTCGTGGCTGTAAATAAAAGCCATGTGTATGCAAATAATTCTAAATTTACTTCAAATTACTTGCGGTATTATTCTAGATAACAAGAGAGAGAGAGAGAGAGAGAGAGACAACTACGGCAATGATATTTCCACTGTGGGGCAGAAAATCAATATTTCATGTTTTGCTGACCTTATAGTGATGCTGTCAGCTGATTAGGGTAAATAAATTGGAATCCGTTTACGTTTACACATACCTCGTTTTATTGGAAAACTTCTTATTGATGATTGGAAAAACAGTCTTCTTAATTGAGTTGCAACATAGCCATACTTTTTTATGCACATGCCAGACGGGGACTTTGAATTTGGTTTCGATTGTCAGCGTATAGCTTGATCACGGCTTGGGTGCCGAAAGAAAAAATTCTTCAGAAGTGACATATTTGATATGATTTCTGAAGTAGCTTAATTGCTATGTCAGTGATGAAAAATCACATAAGGTGCGTTTCATATTTATAAAGCCACCCATGAATTTGCTTTATTTGTATAATGGAAAATTTGTTGTTTATTTTTTTGGTTTTTATATTTCGTTTTTTCGATTTCTTTATGATGTTCTATGAAAATACTTGTTTAGACGAAAGAACCACGCAAACAAAATTTGGGATTTGTTCGAGTAACGGTACATTTGTTTTTGTGATAATTCTGTTTTCAGCGTGTTTCACAATTATAATGCCAAGCTGAAATAATGAATTTTTAAAAGTGCAAGCCATAAGTTCATTATTATTTTTGGTAAAATTTAGTAATAAAAAGACATGCCATGGTCAATAATTAATGGTTTAACATTTAACTTTTCTAAGTGTAAACAAATGACTTTTCACAGATCCCGAAATATTCTTATTTCGACTTATCACATGCTGAATCATGAGTTAGAAAATATATATGAAATTAAAGATTTAGGTATTGTATTTGATTCAAAATTAACATTCGTACCTCATGTGAATTACATTGTTCCCAAAGTATATTCTTCATTGTATTTCATTCGTAGAAATTCTACACAATTTACTGATCCGTACATTAAAAAGATTTTATATACATCGTTTGTACGATCAAAATTAGAATATGCTTCATTAATTTGGAGTCCAACAACTACAATGTTTATTAATCGCATTGAAAGAATTAAAAAAATGTTTATGAAGTTTGCTTTAAATTGTTTTCGGTTCTCAACTCCAATCCCTTCTTATTCCAGCAGATGTCTTCTTTTATCTTTAAAATTATTAAGCTCAAGAAGACATATTTGTTCAATAATGTTTCTTCATGGCATAGTTTCTGGATTTGTTGATTGTCCGGATTTATTACCTTTAATTCCATTTAATGTTCCTCCACGGTTATTGCGTTATTACTATCCGTTCCATATTGATATTCACTATACTAACTATGCTTGCAATGAACCTCTTCGTAGATCTATGAGACTTTATAACTCGATATGTAATTCAATTGATTATACTCTACCTCGAGATAAGTTCAAAAACACTTTATTCAGTTTAAGTATTTAAATCGTATTTATCAATGTACTATTGCTAATCTGTAAGGAAACTTAAATATCCATAGACTAAATAAATGAAATGAAATATAGAAACCAATGTGCCATACACACATAATTTACAGGGCTGCCTGTGTAGTGGTTTCAAAATCGTCGGTCTGGCAAGGCTGTCAACTGTTAAATACCTGTCATCTGGAAAGTTATTTGTTTAGTGTCATTCATGGATTTGGATCGCTTAACAAACGAATAATGCGTAAAAATAGTTCAAACTTACTACAAAACTGGTGATTCAAACGTGGACACTTTTCATGCATGACGGAATGATTGGTGTCGTCATAATTAAATTACTGTGAATGAAATTGGCTAGATTATCAAGAAATTTCAAAGAAGTAAAGCGTTACAAATGTGTGCATCATCGCAATGTACGTGCTGCCAGCAACATCACTTCTGCTAGTAAAAGTGTGGCGGATAGTCCGAATTTCAATTCAAAGCGCTATGGCCATATGATAACGAACTTTTTTTGGCCTGCAGTTGAAGATTATGAACTGGCCGTAATTTCATATTTTGGCGACGTCAATTGGCTGCCAAGATTATGCGGTAGACGCCGTTAGACTTTTTTTGTCGGCTACGTCAAAGACAGTGCCAAAATATTAGAGCAGTTGAAACCCAACATTCATATTTAATTATAAGCTCATTTTATTACGTTGTCCCAAACTTTCGTCAATTGTTCGTTGACTTTACCAAGGGATTCGTCTATTTAAATAAAAAAGCAATTACATTTTTTCCTCTAACATCACACTTACATTGACAAGACTATTTAGCATTCACATAGGTTAAATTATTATAACACGAATTTTGAGCATTACAAAACAAGTACATTAATTTGTTACACCTTTTATCTATTATCATAACTTATTTTATTGGAATCCTATAGCTTGCGCTGATTTTGTTGGTATCTCCCTTTAAATTCATCGTTTTCTCTCCCTTGTGTTGTGTTCGTAAGCTTTCGATGATACATCGTTTTCTCTCTTAATCAAAATCATTTTTTTTTTCATTTGTCAAAATCTGCGGTATATCCAGTATTTAAATTGGGCCCTACTAGTTAAAATAAAGAGATCAGAGAAGAAATTTATTTGACCAAAATATGATAACGAGCAAGTTTCGTCAAGTTATCGCTGAGATACCGCCCGAAATGTGCGAAAACTACTTTAAAAGGATTCGCTGGTGCAATCAATCCAGAGGCGATAGTCTAAATTACATTGTATTTTGTACATATTGGCAAGATCCAAGCATTATAATGAAAAAAAAAAAATGTTTATCGAAATCATAGTTTTATGTAAATTTGGTTTAACTTTACTTTTGAAACCGACAGATGGATAGCCCTGTATATTTGTGTATGTGCGTGTTTTTCAACTCCCTTTTCCGCTCATCCAATGAAACTTTCTATTGGGTAGCAGAGTTTAAACGAGGCCGTACGAGCTGCCAAGACAAACACCGTAGCGGTCGACCAATTAAGATGTCCACACTAGGCACGGTTAAGAAAATTCACGAAATGGTGAAATGGTGATAGGCATTTCAAAAAGTGTTATATGTATCGTAAATTTGGAGATGAGAAAATAGTGCTTAAGATGAGTGCCGCGATTGCTTTCAATAGAGCAAAAACAGCGGCGTAACGATGTTTCAGTGGAGTGTTTGATGATATGTTATCGAAATAAAGACAAACTTTTGCGTTGATTTCTAACCATAGATGAGACTTGAGATAAAAGAAAGTGTCAAAGCAGTGGACTGGAATGGAAGAATCGCGTCCAAAGAAGGTGAAGACGGCTCCATCTGCCGGCAAGCTAATGGCGCCTCTTTTTCTGAGATGAGCATGGGATTATTTCTTATTGATTATCTGCAGAAACGAAAACCCACTAATGAAGAATATTATGGTTATTTTTTTGCAGAAATGAAATGGAAAAAAGACAGCATGTGGCGAAAAAGAAAGTGTTGTTTCATCAGGACAGTGCTCTAGTTCACACATCCATTATTGCGATAAGCAAAATTAATGAATTAAATTTCGAATTGCTTCATCACTCACCTTATTCGCCAGATTTAGCTCCTTCGGACTATTTCCTTTTCTTTTTCTAAACCTGAAAAAATGGTTCGGTGGTAAAAGATTAGCCAACAGTGAAGAGGTGGTGTCTGCGGTTAATGACTATTTTAAGGAGTTTGACAGTTCTTACTATAAACAGGATATAGAAGTTGTTGAACATCGCTGGAAAAAGTGTATCGACCTGAAAGGAGATTATGTTGAAAAATAAAGAAAAATTTTCCCAATTTTTGTATGTCTTTTTTATTCATTTGTGACTGTCTTCGTATTTATTATGTATTTATGGTTGCGACAAATGGCAACACAAAATTAGAACTTCAATCATTGTATGGCAGTGATTATTGGAATTCGTAAAAAAATTTTCTTTGAAATGTTTCACGGAATTATAACATATTTAAGCAAATTCTTAAAATATCTGTACGCTTTTTGTAAATGAATATGAAAAACGTTGCTGCAATTAAGTTTTAGACATTTTTTTGGTTATTCCATGAAAATAAGATTTTCCATTTAATTTTGGGGAATAATAATTATGGATATGGAGAACCTCCATTTGGTATGTTGGTTTATGAAAATAATAAAAATTAATGTTTTCTGTTGATGTCGAAGAAATAGTATTTGATATTGGCGATGTGGAAAATTACGAAATCTGGTACGTTAAATGGTTTCCATGACTTAATTTCATGTATTAGAATATTATAAGTTTCATTTCAGAGAAAATAGTAGTTGGTATTTGCAATTTGGAAAATTACGAAATCTGGTACGTTAAATGGTTTCCATGACTTAATTTTTATCTGTTAGAATACTATAAATTTAATTTGAAATG
>JAHXMU010000763.1:0-22069 GCA_019455685.1 Philornis downsi | reverse complement strand
GTATTACTGTATGATGAACAAATAAATAAATAAATGTTAATCCTCAGTTTAAAGAGGTCTTTTGTTATTTTATAGTAGAAATTATCAATTGCAAATGCAGAATTTGTATGTTAACAACATTTTCGTGAATAAGTTCATGTAGTGGAAAATACCGTCTTCGGAAATTCACCCAAAACGTCGTTACAGAGTTATTTCTTAATTTAAAACAAAGATTTCTTTGTCCTTTGCCATATGGCTCTATTAACCAAAAAACTGGTGCTGGATTTGAAGGGTCTGTTCTTTGATAAACTTCGTACTCTCATTGCCCAATAAAACTTCTATTGGCCCAGCAGGCAAGTTTGTTTCTCATAATTGTGTACAAAATACAATCGCTGTGAAGTCTATTAAAACGCTTTAGTATTGCATATGAGATAAATTGAAACACGCGCGTTGAACTAAATAGTTTTGAAAGCGAAATCGTTTTGTGTCACGTTCACACACACACACACACACACACGCACACTCGGTTTCAGTGAAGGTGCAAAAAGGAGAAGGTGCTAAAGAATGAAATAGAAACGATTTTGTCAAAGCAGCAGTTTAGTTGCATAGGGGACATTTTGGATAAGAAGAAATCGTGTGCATTTGTTTGACTGTGTGCATTTTCCCAAGGAGATGATTCTAAACGACAAATAAAACCATGTTGTTCTTTATTATTTTTTAATAGAAAGTACAAGGAAACTAAGGAGAAACCAACAACCAAGACGACAACAAGGTACGCTACAACATTGCAATGGTTTTTATCGACTTTTTCGTCTTTTCATCCTTTCTGGGACAACACACTGGCGATGTGTCGAACGTAGGGCCAAGAAATATAGCCTACTATAATCTACTTCACATTATGGCGCAGAATGAATGGATACAAGTGAAAAGGGAGAGGCATGTTGGACCACAGGAAAGAGTCATAATGTAGAGGGCTACTTAAACGTTTCTAAATGTGGCATTTAAAGACCGGTTGGTGGATCACTTCGCCAAAGAGGCTCATGTGGGCGACAGTGTGCAAGTTCTGCTGTCGATGGCAAACTCCGCCAAAACTGCGAGAGCTCTGTGTTGAATGTAATCGAGTCATATTTTGCAATGGCGGTGAAATCGTGACTGAAACGTTTATCACGTCTTTGTCGAATGCGACCTCATGAATAGCCCGTTTACACGGATTCTGTAGACGTTGTTTGTGTCGGTGTGCACACATGCACGGGACTAAAGTGTTCTAAAATAGTTTCAGCTTCATGTTGGCATTTGGGAGGTACATTTGTCCGTATCTACTCGCAGCTTCAGGAACTTAATATTTCGTTCATTCCCTGTTAGTTTAAATAATTATCTTGCGGAATGTTGGGGCAATCAATTTTACTGAACAGTAAATTGCGAATAGTTAATGTTTGTTATGGCAGTGACAGTGGCAGTGGCAGTGGCAGTGCCAGTGGTTGTGGTTGTGGGGTTCGTGTCGTTTTTGTTGCATTTATGAGGTTCACTATGCAGTCATTTATTTGTCCCTTAAAACATTTGCTGTGCTTAGTGTGTATTGTGAACCAATGGCTTGTCTCATTTGAACATAATTTATCTCATTAGCGTAAATGATGTTTTTTACTTACAAGTTCGCTTAGTTTTTACGTTTATCTCCTTTGTGCTGAACATTATTGTTAGCCATTCGAGGTCTTTGTTATTTTCCTACTTAAGTGAAACTTTTTAAACTTTGGGGCAAAGAGCGGCAAGAACTTGTTACCTGGTAATCTGATTACTGTACGGCAAGTATCCCTTCTTGTAGTCAACCAACCATCCATCTTCACATCTATTTGGTTCCAGACACAACGTTGAGAATATCTCTGTAATCTGAGGTTGAATCAGGAGACAAGTAAATTACAAAGTGCTTTAGTTGTAAATATAAATGAAAATCCACTTTTAAGTTTCCGCTGATTTTGTTGCTGGCAAACAACAACAACAACAAGCACATTCACAACCACAACAACAACGATGGTTGGTGGGTTTTGCCCCTCAAGGGTTTCACTCACTTATTTGAGCCATCAAAAAATGTCAGTCAGCCAGGCACGCACCGAATCCCAGTTGATGAAATGAAACAAACGATGGGGGAATAAATACACAATATAAATGTATTTCTTTTTAATGACTTTGAAGCTGACGGATCTACTTAGATGGCCCGTTTTGAAAAGGCTTCTTGTATGTTTCAGGGCTCGCTACATAACAAGCAATTAACGCAAATGGTTTAACCACCACAGAAGAATGCTGTCGACGTATAGCAGCGTCCCCTACCAGGTAATAATAAAATGTGTGTAAACAAAATGTATCGTTTACAAATATACTACGAATTCCAAGCGTGAAAACGCCATGACAAACCACTTTAATAATTAAGATTTTGAAAAAAAAAAACAAAAACGTGGTTTCTGGAAAATTGTTTGCTATATAATGCCAAGTGAAAATTCCAAGTCTTATGTATATTTGCTTGGTTTTTCCACTAAACCGACCCAAAATCGACCCACTTCAACATTACATTCGGTTCATTCCGCAGTCATAGTTTTACTACTAAAGTAGCTCACAACAATCTCAACCTCCATGATAAGAAAAGTGAGGTTCTTATTCTGAATTCATCAAATTCTTAATCATGTAAATGCAAATAATTAACAATGGATCACTTAAAACTTAAACGATTCGTTCTGGTAACCTTGCAATCAAAATGGGAATAGCAAAAGCCATCATGTCCTAACAACTACAAAAAGATCAACTTAAAGCAGTTCAGTACTAATGGCGTTATCGTCTTTACAATGGGAACATATATTCGAATTGGTGCCTGAGCTCCTTGCTCTATAGCCAAGGAGAACCTTTGAGAGCAATCATGATTTAGCATTTGGAATATTGAGCACTTTTAAGGATAAGGAATAGTTGATAGATACCGGAAAAGGCTCTCCTAGCTCATAAACTTTCCGAAGGATCACTTTAACTGTGGGTTCACTTATAGAAGATTACACAATTTTACTTAATAAACGGGTTGTTCGAAAAGTTCGTTCGGTTAATTCGTTAGTTCACCATTCGCCACTTCTCATGACGTAGAATTACTTCAAACACTATTATAACTTCCTCTCATCCCTTCTCTAAACTCTTTACTATTGTTTACATGTGGTCTCGCTCTAGTCGTGAGTGGTTAAAGCGTTTAAAAAAAAGGTTTAAAAAGTGAAAAATTTAGCGAAAAAAGGAATTTTAGGCTGTTTTATTTCCTAAAAGGGAAACCGGCTGTTGAAGCCAGCCGAAAAATAAAATCTGTTTATGAAGAAAACGGATTAAATGAAATAACTTGTCAGAAATAGTTTATAAGATTTTCTACGGGCGACTTCTCTGTAACGGACGCTCCCGGATCAGGACGACCAGAAAAAATTGTTTCCAAAGAGATGAGGGATTTAATTATTGGTAATCCCCATGCAACAGTTAAGGAGATAGCTGAAATAATCAAAAAATAAGTCTTAACCGTTCACGGGGTCATAAAAGAGCTCAGATTTGTGAGCAACCTCGATGACCTCTCACCGAGGCCAACCGCCTGAATCGCGTTGACGTCTGTGATAATCCAAAGATAAGAAATAACAAGACATCATTTCTGAAAAATCTCATCACAGCGGATGAAAAATAGTCTAAAACGATGTAATGCAGAAAAGATCATGAGGGAAACCAAATGAACCCCCCTCCATCCACCTCTAAAGCGGGCCTTCACCCCAGGAAGGTAATGTTGTCGATTTGGTGGGATCTCAAAAGAGTAGGCTTTTTTGAGTTTCTCCCAACAAATTAAACGATTAATGCGGACTGCTATATCACACAATTAGATAGCTTGAAGATGGCATTGGAAGAAAAACGGTCGAGGCTCATCAATCGAGGAGACGTCATCATCCTTCATGACAGCGCCCGCCATGACACTGCCCTGTGGACCCATTAGAAACTGTCAAAGCTTGGGTGGGAAGTTTTATCTCACCCACCGCACTCCACTTCCACAGACCGCACTCTGTCGGACTATCACCTATTTCGCAGTCTGAGCCACCACCTGAAGGACGAGGAAGTGAAAAATCGAATTGAACTTTTTTTTCGGAAAGACCACGCGAGTTTTATAAGAGAGGAATTCAACAGTACTCGAGCATTTCAGAAGTTATTGACTGAGATATAGCCAACGGTATAAGTTGGATTGGCGCAGGTGCTAGCAGTTGGTCACAGTAAGAAAATATATCGCTACATAACTTAGGTTTTAACTCATTATAACTTTGTTGTTTCGCACTTATTTTACATAGAAAAGGTGGATGGTTACAGTCTAAAGTATTTTCTCCTATTATTGGCGTTTTGATTAATATATATTACCCCACTTCGTGAAAAAATCTTACTTTTTTTTATAATCACCAAAATTATGGCACTAACAGAGTTCTGTTAACTTAATAAGAGAGGTCAGCAAATACAGTTGGTTTTTGGCTTTGCTAGTTAGATTCCGCATCTATCTTCACACACATCGAAATCTAATCTTTGTCATCTACAGTAATCTGATTGCTCTTATATAACGCAAGATAAAGATTACTAAAGTCATCTATTAGAAAAACGATGGTCTTCTTTTTATTATAACTTATACAAAGTTATTAATTTTTCGTTTTTAAGTAAGGTTAAATAAAATACGCATAAAGCTTATAATTTCAATGAAACTTATATTTCATTATAAGTGAGAAATGAACTTCATCGCTGAAGAAAATTTTGTTCAATTGAAAGCCCACGTTTCAACCAACGCATTTGTAGTAAGTTTTAACGATTTCTACGCGTTCTTCGCTTGTTAAACGATCCATATTCGTAAAGACAAATCTTTCACTACTAAATAAATAACACTTCAGATAACAAGTATTTAACAGCTGACAGCCTTGCCAGATCGAAGGTTTTGAAACTACTATATGGATAACGTTATATTATGTAAAAGACGCTTCCTATTGTTTCTGATTCGCATTAATTACCAATGGAACATATTAGTATAATAGAAAAAAAGCTGCTCATACATATATTAGATCCAACTATTGAGAATTAGATTTTTTTTCATATTTTATGTACTATCATCACCATTTGTTTATTAATTTAAAGTTATAAATGGTGGCAGTGAATCATGGCACAATCCAAGGAGCACAATCCAGGGAACTGGGCGCCTTACCAACTTTGCGGTCTTCCAGTTTATGTTTAATCATAAATAAATTCATAAATTATAAATTACTAAATTAAATTACTCTTTTATTAACTCAAGACATTTAATGTTTGCCAACGATTTAAAAACTTGTAAAGTCATTTGTTTGCGATATTAATTTAAATGGTTTCAGGAGGGAGAACTCAGGAGGACTTAACAAAATGACTGAATGATCCTCAGTTAGTGCTTTACATTTCACTGTTAATGATTGCGTTTCTTACAATAATATAACTGTTGACACAACGAATTATGAGCTAAAATCATTTTTCATTAATACTTAATTACTTAATTTCGAAAGAATATGCTCAGTTGTGTTTCACAAATGATTTTTAAGTGAATTTTCAGATGCACATCGAGTTTAAATTGATGTAAGTACTATTTATCAGAATGCCGATTCCCAGAAAAGAAAATATTCTTTAACTTTAAATTCCTTAAATTTATGGTGTCCATAAGCTTCGAATAAATGATACTGCATGGTTTTTTCAACAAAAATTTCAGTATTCTGAAGGTGCAGTGCCTTTAGTATCATTAAGATTACGAAAGTGTCGAATAATATTTGTAAATGTGTTGATCTCAGTTTTTCAACAAATCAATTGTGATATATTTTATATGAGGGCGATCCCAAAACTTGCACTGAAATTATCAATAATTAAATCTTTCACCTCCTCGAGAAAAATTTCTTTTGGTCGTCCTGTTCTGGGAGCGTCCGTTACGGAGAAGTCGCCCATAGAAAATCGTTTAGACCATTTCTGGCAAGTTTATTGATTTGGCTCGTTTTCTTCATAGACAAATTTTATTTTTGGCTGGTTTTAGCAGTCGTTTTTTCTTTTCCAAAAAAAAAAATGCAGCATAATATGCCGAAAATGCTCTTTTTCGCTCATTTTTTTCCACTTTTTACAATATTTTTTAAAACGATTTTACCACTCACGACTAGAACGAGAACATAAGTAAACAATAGTAAACAGTTTTGAGAGGGGTAGGGGGGAAGTTATGATAGAGTTTGAAGAAACTCTACGTCATTAGAAGTGACGTATTGTGAACTTATGAATTAACGAACGAACTTTCTCTATTTAGTCCTTATGATGGAAATTGTTTATATGTTTTCTACTATACCTTAACCAGAATAAGTCATTGTTTTAAACAATTTGGGAGAATGGAGCTTCTGTAATGGTCGCAGAAAATTAACATTCTTTCCCTTGGTTATTTTCTTAACCACAATGAGAAAAACTCGGAACAATTGTGAAAACCTAGTCATATATAAAGGGTGTTCCAATAAGAACGCAAGATTTAAACGACTGATGCAGCAATTGAATTGTTTCTCTGGCTGTATGACCATTGACTGTTTGTGCTTGACAGGCCTCATTTCCATAAAAAAGGTCCAATAATTCCTCCATCCCAAAATCCATACCACACAGTGACACGTTGAGGATGCATTTGCTTCTCGTGATTCACTCGAGGATTTTCCTCACCCCAAATGCGACAATTCTGCTTATTGACGAAGCCATCAATGTGGAAATGAGCCTCGTCATGTTGTCTCTCCAATACCCAATTAACGAACCCCCTTCGCTGTCCATGGTCAGCTGGCTTCAGTTCCTGAGTCGATTGAACTTTGTATGCATGAAGATGGAAATCTTTCGTCAAAATTTGCTGCATAGTGGATTTGGAGACACCAATTTGCTGAGCTCGGTGTCGAATTGAGGTGGATGGAGTTTGAGCGACATCAGCACGTACAGCTGCGACATTTTCGGTCGATCGACCTGGTCGAAGGCGCGTTGTTGTCTTTACATCACTAACAGACCCAGTTTTGGCGAATTTATCTATTAATCTCTTTACAGTTGACTCTTTTGCTGCATTATTCTGACCCCAAATTGATCGCACTTTGCGAACTGTAGCCGCAAAACTTTCATCATTTTGGTAAAACAATTTCACAATGAGAATGCGTTGTTCATTCGTGTAGCGCTCCATTTTTACTAACTTCGTACCTTCTACTGACAAACAATAACAATTGTTCAAATGTCAAACAATGACACTTTGAATGGGGCCAAATTTAAATCTTGCGTTCTTGTTTGGACACCCTTTATATCGATATATGGACTAATTTATACATTAGCTGTTTAAGCGACAATCATAAGTTAATAACCTAAATGTTTTAGTGTGGAGTTTAAGCTTAATTACGCTAATTTGCATATTAATTACATAAAGTTTCTGATCTCAAAATGATGTAGTTAAATGCCGGAGATTCTGTGTATTAAAGGATACGATGTTAGAAGTCAAAGCGTGTTGTATTTCTTTAAAGATATTGTAATAGAACTCGAACTGTATACTATATGCCGGCTTCTATTATGCTAAGATAAGTTTATCTTAAGTTTGTTAAATCTGCATGTAAAAACAAACCCAGACAATGAGTATGAAAGTACTTAAACAACCGCAAACATTGCTGATTTTTAAATATGATATCATTTTAACAATTTTAAATGCAAAACATTTTAATTTTACATAGTTTTTTGTGTAAATCTTGATATCTCTATAGTTATTCACTTGTTCAGTATTTAAATTGCTATTGAATTCATTATCGGATTGAAGTTCAATTTGCATTAGCCCATTACAACTGGAAATCGCTGCGCGAAGGCTAAACATAATTGTGTTATACACAGTCAGTGAACCTCCGGTCAATGTTTGATGTTTTAAATATTGCAATGTCGTTAAAGCGTACAAGTGGTACTTTTGATTTGTAGCTTAATTGAATGACAACTTCCATGTGAATGGCGGCAGTGCCATCATTTATGCAGTTGTAAGTGCACCATATTGGATTTCCATCGTGTGAATTGGGAGTGGGCTCAAATCGTTTTATTGGTGAAATTTTCAAAAATTAACAGTTATGTTTGAATACCACCAATTGCGGTTGCTGCTAATACCAGCTGTCAGGCATATGCGGTCATTCCGTGGGCGTGAGCTTAATCAATTTGGTTGTACAAATGTGTGGATGCACGGATGTGTGGATTCCGGTAAAATGAACATTTGTAATCATAAGAATTGTCATAATGAAACAAATCACTTTGTGTCCCTTTACGTTCAGTCATCAGTTACGCCCGTTTGTGCTGAAAACAATTAAAAACCCATTTATTTGAGTTAGCTCGAGTATTACACAACACACAATTCAATACAATTCCCGTTGGGGTTTTGAGGGGGATTTTGTGGTGAGTTGGGACTGGGACTAGGATTAAAGACTTTATTGTGCAATTATTAATTGTAGAGAGATGGGATATACGTATTTACATACGTGCGGGGAAGATACACATTCCTAAGCAGTGTTTAGAAATGTAAATTGAAAGAAGAAATCAATAAAATACCACTTACAGGTAGTATCTAAACCTAATGGTGTAGACAATAATCATCAGTTTGTTTACACTACATTTAATATATTTGTTATTTTTTCAAAAAAATTACAAAATGAATTTCAACATTTTTTGAATATTATGTAAACGTATATTTCCGTTGCAAATTTAAGTTAAATGAATTCAATTTAGCCTTCTTCTAAATTCTATGTACTATTTGTTGTGAATACTATTGTGAATACTCTCCTAATGTTACTATTGTGAATTCCAAACGTAATTTCGAAGAAAATATTAAACATAAAAAGAAGAAAACCGATGTAATGTTTTAAGTGCAACGGATATAAAGACTTACTCATAATTTACCACCCGAACGGTCAGCTACACCCAATTAAACTTAATTTGAATTCCCACTAATTCAAGTTCAAGTTTTTTATCTCCAATTAGAAATTTTCCTATCTCCAATCTTTGTGTGCTGGAGTGGAAAAATCACTCCACAATAACGCTCATCAGAAATCGTCTGAAGCTGTCAACAAAAGCTTGTCTCTCCATCCACATCGTCAATCAACGTCGCTTCAACGCCAAGTTGAACATTGCAGACATTCACCTCGCTCCCGTAAGCCAACATACAATCCACTCCATATTAAAAAAATAATAACTCTCCAAAATCATAGCCGCAACGTTCTCAGAAGACACTTTCCTCCTACTGGCACCTCGTGTATAGATAGTACAACACGTTTGCTTATTGTGACTATTTTTGCTTCGGTCTAAAAAAAGAACACAAAGTAGGAGCTTTTGAATGCCCCATCTTTGTCTATTATTATACCAATGGCTATAAATGTTGGGGAAATATAAATACGTAGCATTTTGCTTTCGTATTAAACGTAATGATTTCTCAATATTTATACAGGGTGCCCATCGGGAAGGCATACTACTTTGTTTTGCCGCCATTTTGGTAAACATTAGTCTTGACAGTTCATATTTGGCAGCCGTGAAATAGAGACGTGGCAAATTTATTATGGAAAAACATTCGATAAACCAAAGTATTTTAATCGTTAAAACATTTTAACAAAATCAATCATCGATTACTGTGACGATGAGAAAGTTAAGTGAAATTTTTAGGAGAAACAACGTGCCAAAAGGCGCACTATTTATCGTGTAGTGAATGATTTCGAAGAAAGAGTGTCTGTAGCTGATAAAACCAAGCATAGACCACAATGTACTGCAAGATCGGCTGAAAACATTATTGTTGCTCAAGAAAGTGTTTAAAACAATCCATTAACCTCAATTCGAGGCAGTGCTCAGGAACTTGGTCTTCAAAGAACAACTTTGGCCACACATTTGGAACAAGGATTTGCATTTGTGTCCATTTAAGATTCAGTTGACACAAGAGCTTCTGCCACAATACCATTTACGTGGCCTATACATATATGCCAATAGGATGTCATAATGAGTGACGAGGCACATTTCCATTTGAATGGATATGTGAATAAACAGAATAGTCGGTTCTGGACAATGGAAAACCCTCAAATTATTCATCAGTTACCTTTGCATCCATTAAAACTGACAGTTTGGTGTGCAATTTGGCCAGGAGGAATCCTGTCAAGGAATTGACAGGAAGAATTATTTGAAACTGAAAACGGCGTAACGGTAACTGTCAATGGGGAGCGATATCGTGATATGATTGAAAACATGCTTTAGGCTTGATTAACATGTGGTATCAAGAAGAAGGTGCCACATCGCATACAGCCAGGATTACAATGGAATTCCTGCGAGACCTCTTCCCACAAACAAGTTATTTCAAGAAATGGTGATGTTGATTTTCCTCCACGGTCGCCTGATTTGACTGCTCCGGACTTCCTTTTATGGGGATATGCAAACAAACCAGAGACGCTTGAGCAACTCGAACAAAATATTCGTGATGAAATTAATGAAATACCGCGTGAAATGTGTGAGAATGTAATGAAAAATGTGATCAAAAGGGCTCGCATTTGTGAGGCAAACAGAGGCGAACATTTATCTGATATTGCATTCCATACGTAATTGCCGACATTAAATAAAACGTTTATCAATATAAGATCCATTCTCTTTCATTTAATCAAAAATTATAAACAAATAAAGTAGTGTACCTTCCCGACGGACATACTGTAGTATCAGTTGATCGCCAGCTGAAGTTGCATGAGCTAGCTGAAATGATAGGCATTTCAAAAAGTACTATATATCGTATATTGACCGAATATTTGAATATGAGAAAGCTGTGTCGCAAAATGGTAGCCGCGCTTACTTTCAATAGAGAAAAAATTGCGTCGTGAAGATATTTCTATAGAGTGTTTGGCGATATTTTACTGCAATAAAGCCGAATTTTTGCGTCGATTTATAACCATGTAAAGAAAGTGGTATACCTTCCCGACGGACACCCTGTATTTAGATTTTAATTTTTATACCCTCCGTCATGGCTAAACACACCTTGCCATTCCATTTATAAAGACTAGAAATACTCTTCAATAACTAGAAATACTCGTGCCTATGGCTGTTGAAAGTACGAAGCACGAAAAAACGACTACAGACCGAATAAGGATCACAAAGTGTTGAAATGTTTTTTTTTTCTACAAGGACTAAACACATGCCTTGAAAATTCAGCAATTTTCAGGATTTTTTCTATTTATTCATTAGTTAAAAACACCGTTTGCTAATAATTGTTGGAATTGATTTGGGAAAATACATTCGCAATTCATATAATTTTTAATGAACCATTCCAATTGGCGCGGTCATTGAAAAAAATTCTAAAAAAAAACACCAATCTTTAAGTAGAAAATGAGCTAAGTCGATGAAGAATGTATGATAATAAGACGTTTCTGACACGCCCACTTATCAGCGATGTGTTGATACGTTGTCTGCGATGCTATGACTAGTTAGTGTTAAAGTTGGGACAAATTAATTAAAAGCGACAAGACTTGCTTGTACTAATATAAAATTAAACTTTTGAAAAATTTTAACTTTTCCGAATTTTTTCTATTATTTGTACCGAATATTCACAAATTTAAGGCATTTAATGGTGGTATTTTGGGGAAGAAAGCACTCCAATTTATATACATTTGACAGGTATTTAACAGCTGACAGCCTTGCCAGACCGGCGGTTTTAAAACCACTAAATGGATAACTCATGTTATAACCGATATGAGTTAAGCAGAAAAGAAATACAGAATTAAGTTTCAAATGTATTTAGCCCCTTTAAATGACACATTTGAAGATTCAAGATTAAATTTATAGTGTTCAATTATTGAACTTATTTTATGTTAAAATAAATTATGTTAAAAATATTGGCGGCATTACAATAAATGTCTGATAGCGACATATTTGGAGATTTTGGATTAAATTGATAATGTTCAATTATTGAAGAAAATTTATGTTAAAATATCGGTGGCATTACAATAAATGTCTGCCATATTTGAATATTTCTGTTAAATTTATAATGTTCAATTATTGATACAATAAATGTCTGATAGAGGGATATTTGAAGATTTCGGATTAAACTTATAATGTTCAATTATTGAACTAATTTTATGTTAAAAAATTGGCGTCATTACAACAAATGTCCGATAGAGGCATATTTGAAGATTCTGGATTAACTTTACGATGTTCAATTATTGAACAAAGTTTATGTTAAAATATCGGTGGCATTACAATAAATGTCTGGCATATTTGAATATTCCTGTTAAATTTATAATGTTTAAATATTGATCCAATAAATTTCTGATAGAGGGATATTTAAAGATTCTGGATTAAACTTTTAATGTTCAATTATTGAACTAATTTCACGAGTGTGTTGAAAAATTGGCAGCATTACAATAAATGTCTGATAGAGACATATTTCAAGATTCGGGATTAAATTTACGATGTTCAATTATTGAACTTATTTTATGTTAACAAATTGGTGGCATTACAATAAATTGGTCATTCTTTACTTACCACGCTGACCCACAGATTGCTCAACGATTTATTGAAGCACTTTTTACTCTGTATGTAAGTTATAAAGGGTGGCACATAAGTAACGTTAACGGCGACTATATTGAATGCGTTCTTGTGCATCATTTGGTGTTAGCTCATGAACTAATTGCTTATTCTGAGGGAAAAGATGTAACATACGTAAAATTCGTTGCAAAGACCACCTAGACATCTCTAACTGCTGAGAACGTCGCCTAGTAGAAGTTTAGGGATTTTCCTCAATACTTGCTTTTACTCGAGCAATGATCACTTTGGAAGATCACAGACAGCCCCTAGTTGCCCAAAACGCTAAACCAATCGGTAAATTGTAGGAGCGTTAGGAACATTTCGAACATGAAAGAAATTTCGATATGATCTGAATAATCGAATGAATCTGAATTTCAAAGTAAAATTGAACAACTTTGGTACTTTGTTCTGTGCTGAGCCTTTCCATCCTAAATTTCCCAAGTATTATTTAGTTAATTCTGTAAAGAGACGAAAAAAAAGACTTAAACAAAAAATGTATTCACTGATCAAATTTTAGCGTTACTTATGCGCCACCCTATATAATTGGTATTCAGCAATCAAATTATGTTGTAATGTCTGACAACATTTTACGCCCATAAAAATATATGTTTATGATTTTTAAACAACAATTTTTACAAGCATTCTCAATTATATCGCTGTACATTTCTATCGTGATCTTTCCCATTGGCTCGTGTTGTGTTTCCTCCTCCAATGCGTATTTACATTAGCATTTACAGTAATCGGCTTCATTGTACTTTACATATTAATGAACAGTGACACGCATTTATGTAACCCCGTGCCCTATGGTGTTGCGTCCACTCACTTTGACCCAGCAAGGGAATGCTGCTGTTGCCTCTGCATATCCTCCCCCCGTTGACAAGTGTGAACATTCACATAATCACAGATCAAATAATAAATAAATAGCAAACAAAGTGCGATGCTTTAAATGTAGCAGACATTTAAATTACTTCCTGCTGGACTACTTTACGTGCGTGTCCGTCTGTTTCTCCGCAGCCCATTTGGGAACGCTATAGAGTGGTCATATTTTAATGAGTGATTGGTAAGAGAATTTTCCATAATTTTAGGTCTCACCGCCTTAAGTAAGCAAGCAGTGCTTGTTGTGAAGTTCTATCATAATTGAAGGACGAAATATTATTCAATCGGAGACAACAACATTTCGGCGCATACATGTGTTGCCTTAACTTGAATAAGCCCTGAGCGTGGTTATTGGCTTGAGTGATTGTTCTGGCTGTATGAATTTTGTATGTCATAGCATTTCTGTCGATTTCAGCCCATTGACATGAGTAATGCTGCGGTGTGGGCGACATGGCATGGAGATAACGTTAAATGGATCTCATTAATCTCTGTTATCACTTCACCCGGTAATTGTGGATTCGGGCGAGCTTCATAATATTAATTTAAATTAATTTGAAATACTTAATTTCCATTAAAATGTTAATTCCAGAGTTCTTAATGTCTTTCTTTCCCCCCGCCCAACCACTTTGGTATGCATAATTGGTAATGGCAGCAATAAAACTTAAGTAACAGGATCACACAAACACACACACACACACACAGACATACATTCACTCCAGGTGGCAAAAGCTTTTGTCGGCGCAAATTTGTGCCATTTTAGTGAGTAAATACGGCCAAATATCACGCCGTCATCCAGTCGAGAGTCAATGATTTATTTGATGCTACATAAACGGCGCTTAATGTTCTCTTCTTACATCTTAATTGGTCGAGCAAACCATTCCATTCAACTGACAGAAGAAAGAAACTATATTTAGTTGCTGCCGTTTGTAAAATATGGATTATATGTTAAGCAATTTGGAAGCAGAATTTCTTTATCTTATAATGGGTCTTTTTAAACGTTAACTATCCGCACGCAATTAAGTTTAAGGCGAAAAGCGTAATAAAATACGTAGTTATACTGGCAATTAAAACTATAATCTTGTTCATCGTAGAAGTTAAAACGTTTTTTGTTAAACACAGTCGGAGAAAAGTTGTCGAAGCATTAATGCTGTGCCATTTTGCGTTGGTCGTAATCGAAGAAGATAAGGATGGGTGAAATTACAAACACTTTCCTTAAGCGTGAAGATTGACATTAGAAATATTGACAGTAGAAGTGTTTGTGTATAAGGGCGGCGTTAGAGATAGCTATTTGGAAAAGCAAATTTTGAAATATGGTCACTATTTTTCAATTTTTTGAATTCCTATTTGAAACGGTGCACAGTGGGATTGCTTCATACATTTTTGTGCAATAAATATAAGGAGTTGTCGTAGAATCTTGAAATTCGGCACAGAGCGTTTTATGATGTAGAGTAGCAAAAATATGAAGTTTCATCCAAATCAACCACGCCCATCGGCCACCGCCCATACAACTAAAAATGAAATTTTCGTATAAATTTTTTTCTGTTAGGTAGAAATTCTTGTAACTTGGCATGGGTAATCTGTACTACGGAAACAAAAATTTTGGAAAGTTTCATCCAAATCGGCCACGCCCATCGCCCACCGCCCATACAACTCAAAATGAAATTTTCGTATAAATTTTATTCTGTTAGGTAGAAATTTTTGTAACTTGGCATGAATCATCTGTACTACAGAAACAAAAATTTTGGAAAACTTTCATCCAAATCGGCCACGCCCATCGCCTATATTATGCACCATATACGTGTTTTGTCTTTATTTCTTTGCTTAATTTGTAGCGTAATTTCTTGTGACTTTTTTCATAAAATTTATAACTTTGTTCAGCAGTATAAAATATTATAAGGATTTTTTTTTATAAATCGCAATAATATACTCCCTTCCTTCATTTTATTGCAGTCAGAGCATGGAGGTCGGCGGAGCTAACCTTTTTTTCATCCAAGGAAAACTTAGAACACTGAAATTTCTAGGGCTTTTTTTAAATTTAAATAGTTTCGAAACTATTTATGCTATCCAGTTGTTTTTTTTTTTCTTAAAGAATCACAAAATACCATATTTTTAGAACATCATGACATAAAATAGTTAAACGAACAACAAATATGCGTATACAGGCCCTCAAGTTGCATTAAAATCTTAGTCGTTTTGCGCTTTACTTCTTCCAAGCATTTTTAAGTACAGTCTAACTTCGATATAACGAATCTCAAGGGGATTAGAAAAAAAACGTTATATCGAATAATTCGTTACAATGAGGTTCGTTATATCGAGGTGAAGTTGCACTTATATTCGTTATAACGAGGTAATAGAGCCGTTACTCTAATGCATGCTGTTTGGCGACTACGAATGTTGATTTTCTGGAGACGTAGTCGTTGCAAATACAATAATTTTGTGTGTGTCTGTTTCATATTTGGATTAATTGATGGAAAACGTTATGTAAAGGTTGCAGGTCGCCAAAATTCGTTAAATAGAGGTGAATAATTTTTTCTTTCGATAGCTTGCAATGAATGAAAAAACGTTATAACGAGGTTTTTGGGAAATGTATTCGTAATAGAGAGGTTTATTTTGTATTAGATTTTACGGAGCGTTGTAGGGGATTTAAAAAAAATCGTTAAATCGAGGAAATCGTTATATTGAGGGACGTTATATCGAGGTTAGACTGTAATTATTTTGCGATAAAAAATTATTTTTTTCAAAAAAGCAATGATGAATTTCTCTTAACTAAACAATTCCGTACAAAATTGCATCATTACATTTTTAATATTTTACAGTCGAAAAATAGACTTTTTGCACTTAGAATCTCACTGTGCGGTGTTACACTAGCCAATAAGGTTCTGGATTGGAGCAACCAAATATATTTCCTAGGATAATTTGGTGGGCTGAATTCGAATATTATATATTATAATTGGTTTTTCTTTACCAGGCTTCCGAAATACAAAAGAAAAGTGTTTTTATTTGTTTTTTACATAAAAAATCATTAGTTTTTTTAAAAATCAATGAATTTTCAAAAGTGAAAGGCATTATTTGAACGTCGTTTGTATTTTGTTGGTTCGGTTTCACGTATTAGAGTCCAGCAATAGTCTCCTAGAATGCCTTTGTCCCAAAATCTTTGATAATTTCTTTAAATTTTCATTAAATCTTGGTGAACGCGCTCCCCTTCTTTGCCGCTCACCGCACTGAAGTTTTGTGTAAAAAATTCTAAATGCGATTGAAGAAAATGCATTTTGAGAGACATTCGTGCACCTAATTCGTGATAATTTTCCAACGATTCAGCAACAATTTGTCTGTAATTTTCACTCTTATTGTTTCCAAGGAAACTGTTCACGATGCTTTTGAAAGATTTTCAGACTGCATATTCTTTCTCCAATAAACAGTGTGGAGAAATTGTCATCATTCAACCATGATTCCTGATCTGATGGCCATCAAATATGCCTTCTTTGCTTTTAGCATATGAAATTTTAGGAAAAGCCGCTAAACAATATTTAAATGTTGTACCATCTTTGTCCAGAGCCTTGACAAAGTTCTTAAAAAGTTCCAATTTTATGTGCAGTGGCGGAAGAAGAACATCCTTTCGATCAATTATTGGTTTATTTGAAATGTTTTGTTTTCTTGGTGAATAGAATATTAAGTTTTTGGCCACTCTGTTCTGACGTAATGCTGACATGTAGCGCGACTGTCACATAGACAAAGAAAACAACAATATTTTGTGAAACCTCCTTGCATACCAGTCAACAGACTAATGACCTGAAACAGATTAATTTACAGGGTTTTACGATGGTCTATAATATATACTTAGAAAGATAAATAACACACCTTAAAGTCACCACAGATCTTCCATTTATTATCGTCGTGTTTGAGTAATGTCAAAATTTCAGTCATTTTCCATTGGTTCTACCGGTCTTGTTATATGGCATGGAATCCTGGATTAGGAGGCAAACGGATGAATCGGTACTGGCAGTATTCGAGAGGAAAATACTCCGGAAAATATATGGACCCCTCATCGTTAACGGAGAGTATCGGCGCCGCATGAACAATGAGCTGTGCGAGCTATATGACGACATCGACGTGGTCAAAAGCATTAGTATACAGTGATTACGTTGGCTGGTTCATGTTGTGCGTATGGACCCAAATGCTGAGGCATGGAAAGTTTTCGACAACGAACTCGATAGACGGCGCAAAAGAGGGCTACCAAAACTCCGTATGAAGGACCAGGTTCTTGAAATACTATCGAAACTTGGTGTGACGAATTGGAGGAGAAGCGCATATGATCAAAGTGCTTGGAATTATTTTTTACGGGCGGCGTATAACACAGGGTGGCGCAATAGAACGTGCACATTGCATCATCTTTTTTTACGGGGTAGAAAAGGCGCGGGCGGGAGGCGCCTACATCGTTGGGTTGGTGGGTTGATGGAGTTTTAGTCGCTATGAATCACTTCGACGGGAAGCGTCGTGTATTTTGCGTGCGTGCATTTTACGAGAACTCTCGTTCATATATTGCTACTAGGCGACTATATTGTGCTGAATATGGACTACGGCGAATTAGTGAAGCTCCGAGTGCTAATTTAATTAAAATATGGGTAAAGCGTTTTGAAGAGACCAGTTCAACATTTAAACCACAAGCAAATGGTCGCCCAAGAACATCTAGAACCGAAGGCAATGTTGAGAGAGTTATGGAGTCAGTACGAGGAAATCCACAAATGTCGACTCGCAAGAGATCGCCTGTCTTACAATTATCGCGACAAAGTT
Organism: Philornis downsi; assembly: GCA_019455685.1. Taxonomy (NCBI): domain Eukaryota; kingdom Metazoa; phylum Arthropoda; class Insecta; order Diptera; family Muscidae; genus Philornis; species Philornis downsi. The sequence goes on along the minus strand of JAHXMU010000763.1, from coordinate 3,826 downwards.
TCCAACGAATTTTAACATTGGATCTTAAACTGCATCCATATAAGCTGCAATTAACACAAGAATTGAAAGAGTCTGACTTCATAGCAAGACTCGCATTTGCTAATGAAATGCTTAATCGATTTTCCAATTTTGACAATATCCTTTTCTCTGACGACGCTCATTTCCTTATGAATCGGTTCGTAAACAGTCAAAATTGTCGTTACTGGAACAGTGAAAATCCCAAAATCAAACACCAGAAAGCATTGCATAGTCCTAAAGTGACAGTGTGGGCAGCAATCTCTGGCAGAGGAATAATTGGTATTTTTCTCTCCGAAAATGCGCGGGGCAAAAACGTCAGGGTTAATACGGAACGCTATGTTGAGATGTTGGACGGATTTTTGGTTCCAGAAATTGAAAGTTCAAGAATAGTGAATTCCAGAACTTGGTTCCATCAAGATGAAGCTACCTGTCACACATCAAATGACTCTATGGCGGTGGTGAAGCAGATGTTCCCTGGCAGACTGATTTCGAAAAGAGGTGATATCCCATGGCCCCCACGTAGTCCAAACTTGACGCCTCTTGACTTTTTTTATGGGGATACCTCAAGCACAAAGTCTACAGTAATAATCCAAGAAACATCGTTCAGCTCAAGGAGAACATCCGTGGTGAAATGGCAGTCGTTACATCAGTATTACTGAAGAAAGTTTTCAATAATTTTCGTTTGCGGTTAGAGGAGTGCCGTCGTAGAGAGGGTCATCATTTGGATGATGTTATTTTTAAAAAATAAACTCTATTTATTACTCTACAATGCCTTAGATTTATTTTAATCATACCATTTGTAATTATTTTTTAATCTATTTTTTAAATATGCACGTTCTATTGCGCCACCCCGTAGATAAGTATGTCTATTCCAGTCGCCATCTAAAAAGAAGAAACCCAGATGAGGCGTATGTAAAACGTGCTTTAGTTAAGAACCGTATATCGTTTTTGTTTAAGTGATGAAATGATTACGAGCTCAGGTAAAGTGTTTTAAAGTTTCGGATACTTCTATTAACGCTTTTTAGAGTTCTTCTATTGGGCTTATGTGTAAGTCAAGTAAGGGATTGAAGTAGATCCTATACTTCCCCATCTAAAATGGCTGTGGGTGCCTGCAATAAGCATAGGTTAAACCCCAGATGAAGCGCATGTAAAACACGCTTCAGTTAAGAAGCGGATATCGTTTTTGTTTAAGTGATGAAATGAATTGGGGAATGGGAAATTCCTAATTTGGGTCTTCTGATTGTTATTCACTTGGGAGTAACCAAATCCCTCTGCAGAGTTGATGGCAGCTAAAGTGAGAAGGCGACTAGTTGAGAAACCTAAATGACATGCTAACACCGATGCGTCTTAGGCCAGTAGGTAACTTCTGTTACTGAAACTCAACTCACCTGCGTAGTGGTCGTTGGCAGCCCCAACACTAGGATCGGAGGCAGTGGCCTGATAAGCCGCTCATCTTGAAAACAATTTATCATAAAAATACCGAAGAAAATAATGAAACGAACCCCCCTAAATGTTGACGGGACGGCGCAGAAGAGGGCGACCAAAACTCCGTTGAAAGGACCAGGTTTTGAAATACTATCGAAGCTGGGTGTGACGAATTGGAGAAGAAGCGCAGAAGATCGAAGGAATTGTTTTCTACGGGTGGCGTATAATATATAAGGCTGTTTTAAAGTTTTGGGTACTTCTATTAACCCTTCTTAAAGTTTTTCTATCGGATCTATATGTAAGTCAAGTAAGGGATGGAAGTAAAACTTATACTTTCCAAAGTAAAATCGCTGCTGGGTGCCTGCAATATGCATTGGCTAAACCCCAGATGACCTATAAGTATACACGCTTTAGATAACAACTGGATATCGTTTTGGTTACAGCGGTGAAATTTTTATTAGCTCCGGCAATGTGTAAAGTGTTTCAAAGTTTCGGGTACTTCCACTAGCCTTGTTGCAGAGTTTTCCTATTGGGTCTATATGTGTCGTATTATAATCGTAATGAAATTTTTTCACAGTAAAAACTCTTTATCAGGAAAGACACCTATGTGTTGGTATAACTGACAAATCCGTTTTCCAAAAATTAACAAAAAACAAAATGAATTAATCACTATGAATATGTCGTTATGCATTTGTATGATTTTCGGTTTTAGCCTTTTTGATACACCTTTGTAGATAAAACAAATAAACGAACGTACAAATGCCAAACGCTATCAAATGTCACAAAATTTAAAGTCACAAAGCCTGCATTATGAGCCTTTGGATCGAATATATACGAGTACGTTAGTAGATATGTAGGACAAGTGTCAGTATGTTTGTATCTATTGGTAACAAACAATTCATGATGACACATGGCTTACCAAATTCTCATTTTACGACCGGAGTATAGGACTCGTACCATTCGCACCACCACCAAATGGGGCGGAGATGCTGGCAAAAAGTTGGCACTGCATACAAGTTGCACGACGAGAGTTTTTAACACAATGCTGGCGAACGATGTAGTGCACAAAATGTGCACAAGTAAATGAATATTTGAAATAAAATATCACATAAGGAACCCAACCAAACCCAGTTTATAGCGTTGTAAATATTAATGGCCCAGCCATTTGGAGAGTTCATTTCGGATGATCGAATAGTTGTGTGATTCGGTCTCCATTCTCTCTCATGGAACTCTGGGTGTGTTTTATGAGGCAGTGGACGGAGGTGGCGGTAGCAAAAAAGCAAGAGAAGTGGAATAATAAAACCTAAATTATGCCTGCAACGTTTTTATCCTTTCAACACATACACATGCATACTTAGGTTGCGGACATGTGAACAAATGTTGTAATGTAAAATCCCATATCTTTTGCAATCGTAGATTACAAGTGCACGTGTTGCACAAACATCAAAAGATATTCGTTTGTCTTGCCGCTCATCGATATTGTGACAAAAGCCTTGAGTCCTTGAGGGAGTTGCCGTCCCTGCTCAGCCAAGATGGCGTAAATATTTAACATTGCACTATTAGACTCATAATCATTAATCTTCTTTTATTTCCGTCCGTGGGGAAATACTGACCTATGTAGACTTGTGCCATCGGCCAGCCAATAAGTGACTTGCAGTGTATCTGGTAGTTTCGTGTTTGCAACGCCACCGCCAGCAGCCCAAATGCTGAGAATGCAGATCATTCTGCTGGTACTGCCTGCCTGGCCAGGCAGCTTTGGCCGGAAGTGCATACGTCGGCGGCAAAAAGAAAAAAAAAGAAAGAAAAAGTACTGAAAAATCGCAAGAAAAAGGAAATGGAATCCATTAAACGTTCGACACGTCGAAAGTGGCATAAATAATGATGTTGAACAACTGGGGAGGGAGGTGAAAAGAGCCGCACATTTACATGGCATTGGCGACTCTGTGTGCTTATAGATGGATGATGGTAGATGGCAGGCAGCAGTTGCCTGGTGGCCTGCTTCTAGGGGGCTGCTGTGTTTACTTGTCATCGTGACGTATGATTAACATCCATAGGAAATATTTCACAGCCGTATCATCAGTTGTCAATCGCCGCAGTACGGCAGCTGATGGAAATTCTCGCTCAGTCTCACTTAACTGGTGGTTGAGTGTCGAGTGCAAGCATAAATGCGATTTATCATAGGCCACGGTGGTGAACATTAAGAAGCGAGCGTTTTAATTAATTCCGTTGGCGGGACAAGTACAAGTAAAGTACGCTGCCGTATTGCGAATGGGGCCGTAAAAACAAAAAAGAAAAGTGATTGTGGATTCATCATCACCATCCATTTGTAGTACAACATTCGGTAAGCAATTAACGGCGCATGTTTTGCTAAAGCGTAGAAAAT
>JAHXMU010000762.1:1878919-2008901 GCA_019455685.1 Philornis downsi | reverse complement strand
TTCTGCAAATATAGGCGTTTCTTATTATAATAGACCGATTGGCATGAAACATTTCCAATAAAAATAAAATTTGAAGGCAAAGCAACGTTTGCCGGGTCGGCTAGTTTTAAATAAAAATCAGATTTTCAATCGAGTCTTTATGTTGATAATAAAAAATTCTCATTTCTAACTGACTTTTTTTTAACTTTCAATTAGTAATGGCGTTGTTAATATTTTATGCGGCGGCGAGTTATCGCCGCATTCATATCGACAGCCTTTGGATATTGCTGCTAAACGATGATCAAATGTAGTCTGTTGCTTTATTAAAATTTCTTTTTACCTTTTAAAGATTAATTGGTCATAATATGGGATGCAAAAAAAAAACATCAAGTTGCTTGTAGCATCCCTCTGTCACTGAAAATGTACAACACAAGAAATGAAAAGTAATCATCGATAACCGAATATGGTCACAACAATTTATTGATCGCTTAAGTTAAAAATTTCGATTAAAAAGCGGCGATTGTGTTGTTATAACCGCTATGAGTTACATAAGGCCAGATATATTCTGTTACAATTCACGTTCAATATTTTCCTAATAATTATAAAGAATAATATTGTTAAATATTCACATACACGAGTACATACATACATATGTATGAAATTCGTATAATTTAAACCAGTTTATCGAGATGTTATATATGTTATATGTATATACACATACCTACACATAGGCAGATGTTTATTACCATGAATTCATTCATTCATTAATCATATTCTGTTTTTTGTTTTCAGGAATAACGTACCACCGTGGGCGTATTTTTGCTTGAACTCTAGACAATTTCAGTATTTTCTGGCTCATTGATTCATGATGCCCGTAAGAAGTTACATACGAGTATATACTCGTACATGGCGACTTACGTGTCACGAGTTTAGAGTAATACACATACAAATATACATACATATGTACATACGTTTGGTTAGAGAATGATGTGTTATTCTCATAATATAAAAAAAAATTAAAAATAAGTTTCCAATTCTACGCATTTGAGGCAAAATGAGAAAACTTCATTTTTTCACTTTTAGTGAAATCGTAAGCATTTTTCTTAACAAACAAAATCCTGCAATCTTTTAACGATAGACGGTTGAGGAAATTTACTTGCCAGAGTTATTTTGATCTTCTTTTTCTTTTTCATCTCAAGACACCTATAAAATGAGATTTCTTGCGTATTTCAATGATATTCCTCATCCATAATTGTCCGCTTGAGGCCTTTTTTTCTTTGATATTGCCGTCAGATAGTTTTCTGTCCTTCTTTTTTTCATTCTGAAAAATTATTATTATTATTATTATTAAAATTATTATATTAAAAAAAAAATTATTATTATTATTATTACAAAAAAATATTATTATTATTATTACAATTTGTTTTTTTAACCATTATTCATTACTCAATTACTAAGTTAATTAAATCTTAAAAAAGTACCGGTAGTTATTAACTCGTTATATAGGGTGATTTTTTAAGATTTAAGTTTTTCAGGTTGGCAGCACTGGTTGGTAATGGCGTCGAAACGTCATCTGTCAAAGTAGAAAGTGTACAGTGTACTCTGCCATTTCATCGTGGAAAGTCAAACAAACGAGCAACAATTGCAAATCGTTGAAATTTGTTATCAAAATTCGTGCTCTGTGACAAATCTGCATCGTTTAATACAACCATTTTATGGTCGTCATAATCGATCTGCTGAATCAACAATTCGTGCTGTTATATCCAAGTTTCGCACCAAATTTACTTTGTTGGACATAAAACCACCGACTCGCATGCGTAGAGTGCGTATCGAAGAAAATATTGCAGCCGTAGCAACCAGTGTTAATGACGGTCGTGAAATATCAATTCGTCGCCATTTGCACCGATTGGGCAAGTGTTACTCCACCACAAGAAAAATTTTACACGTCGATTTGGGTTTGAAAGTCTATAAAATTCAACTCACGCAAGAATTGAAGCCGAATGACCTACCACAACGTCTAATTTTTGGTGAATGAGCCTTACAAAAGTTCATAGAAAATCCGCTATTTTATCCAAAAATTGTGTTCGGCGATGAGGCTCATTTCTTGCTGAACGGATACGTAAACAAAACTGTAGCATCTGGAGTGATGAACAGCCACATGCCATACATGAATTAACGATGTACCCCGAAAAAACGACAGTCTGGTGTGGTTTATGGGCTGTTGGCATCATCGGTCCACTTTTCTTCAAAGACGAACGTTACCGTCGACGGCGAACGATATCGAGCCATGATACGCGATTTTTTTTTTTTTTGTTTTTTGCCCCAATTGGCTGAGTTGAACTTGGTTGACATGTGGCTTCATCAGGGCGTTGCAAAATGCCACACTGCTGGATATGTTGAGGGATGAATTTGTTGAGCAACTTATCTCTCGATTTGGCCCTGTGAGTTGGCCCACAATATCTTGCGATTTAACACTTCTTGATTATTTCTTGTGGGGTTATGTCAAGTCGTTAGTCTATGTGGACAATCCGAACACTATTGAAACCTTACAGGATAACATAACATAACACGCGTTATTCGTGGAATACAGGCCAAAATGCTGGAAAAGGTAACGAAAAATTGGACCTTCCGAATGGACATTTTGAGACGGAGCCGCGGACAACATTTACATGAAATTATCTTTAAAAATTAAATGGCAAAGACCAATTTATTGATTCCAATAAACAATTTTAATATATGATGCAAATTTGTGTGTTTTATTCGATTTTTAAAAAAACTACGATTAAAAAATCACCCTTTATATTAACAGCGTAACATATTAAAAGAGACTGCAACCTTTTGCCATCAAACTATAAGTAATGTATAGATTTCAGCTTCAAAAAGCGAATCTGGTTTCCAGAATTTTCAATCACGGTAGTTTTTTTTTTTTAATACCAAAAATCATAAAAATTGAAGGTAATCAGATTGGTAATGTGAATTTCTACAGGCGGTACCATGCAAACAAACATAAGTCTTATGATATTCCCTATAAATCATCGGGAGCGACTGTGTTTTCTGAGATTATTCTCTACAGAAAAAAATGTTAATTTATTGCTTTGTGCAAACATGAAATGTTAATTGACTTCTTGAAGAATTTTTGAAGTCGTATCGCTCCTCAAAGCTGGCTGTGATATGAGTATTCAATATTCGAACATTTCACCGCCACTCTGAAGACAGACACAACTTCCTGTCTTTCACGTCGCATAAAAACTAATCACAACATTTATTGATATAAGAAAGCAAATAGAATGCAGTTCTTACTCCACTTAAAGATCACACATTAAATTAAATTAAATTGTCACTTTTCGAATCACTGATATTACAATAAACAACAGAGTACACAATTCGGGATGTTATGAAAATTTCAATGTTTGAACTTAAACTTAAACTTTAAACTTTCATATTTCAAATTTCAATTCTTACCTCTGACAAGTTTTTGAAATAAAACTTCACTACGTATTGTTTTTTTTTTTGTATTCCTTGTAAATTATTTATAAACGTATGCAATTTGTAATAAACCGTATTGATTATCTTAAAGTTATAACTAATTTTAAATATTAATGTTAATCCTTTGTATTTGCTGTTATTTCCGCTTGTTGTGGTTGTTGTTGTTGTTATGTTATTTATTTAGAATATCACCATTAAATTTCAGTTTATTTTTTTAAATCGGCCTTAATTAAACTTACTGCAAATGATAAATGAAACTACTCGCACTACATCGAAATATGTATAAGCCTTCTTATAATAATTTTCTTTGGAATTATTTCTACAGACCATAGAGGATTTAAAGTGAATTTAGGAAATATCTGTGTACAAAAATTTCTTATTTTTCTTTAGTTTTATTTTTTTTATTATCTCATTCGTTTGAATGAGTATTTCACTTTGAATCCTTATAGATCTGTTTATAAACTCTGTTGCCAAATTCTTATTACATAGTTTTGTAATAAATTTGTATATCTAGTATATTTTAATCGGGATTCTAATTGAAATTGCAAAGAATTTACACAATAGATATTACCGTACCAAGTATACTTTATACATTTGGTTCAGGTACTGAAATTATATGCGAGGAAATGCTAAAATCTCTGTCACTTATCATCAGATCTGTTAGTAGACAATTGCTGGACATTCTGCCATCTTTTTCGAAAAGTATTGCCAACTTTAAAATAAATATTTGCCACAATCATTTATCAAGCTTTAATAAAAAAAAACAGAAATTAGGCATTCCATGGGAGAACTTCTCACGTTTATTGAGCTAATACGCATTTATATTTTTTGGACCCATTGCGAACTATTTAATGCCGATGTCAATCAAATTCGTCAAATTTCGTCAATCGATTTGTAGTCAATTGGAAGCGCTTGAAGTGTTGTATGAGCTTATAAGGAAGAACGACCTAAGTTCTTGATTGAATTGATCATGATATCTCACTTCAGAAATAAAGATTTTATGGTGTGCATGCCAAAAAACTTTTTCTATTTAACGAAGCGACTACAATTTGTAAAAATTGTTAATAGTACCTCGAAACTAGTGGACCATGGAGTCCCTCAGGGAAGTGTATTGGGCCCCTTGCTGTTTTCTCTTTATAAAGGGAAGCAGCTACAATTTGTAAAAATTTTTAATAGTAATTTAAAACTAGTGGAGCATGGAGTCCCCCAGGGAAGTGTATTGGGCCCTTTGTTGTTTTCTCTTTATAAAGGGTGGCGCATAAGTTACGTTCAGGGCGACTATATTGAATGCGTTCTTGTGCATCATTTGGTTTTAACTCATGAACCAATTGCATCTTATATGGGGAAAGAAGTAACATATGAAAAATTCTTTGTACAGACCGCCTAGACATCTCTAACTGCTGCGAACGTCGCCTGGTGGAAGTTTCGGGGGTTTCCTCAATACTTGCGTGCACTCGAGCAATGATCACTTCATTTCGAACTGCACGAGGTCTTTCAGCCCGCGGAAGATCACAGACAGACCCTTGTTGCCCAAAACGCAGAACCAATCGATAAATTGTTGGAGCACTAGGAGCATTTCGAACAGAACCCCGTTGGAAGGACCAGGCTTTTGAAATGCTATAGAAACTTGGTGTGACGAATTGGAGGAGCTGCGCAGTAGATCGAAGCGCTTGAAATTATAATAGATAAAGACGTCTATTCCAATCGCCACCGGAGAAAAAGAAGGGTCAGTTTTATATATAAAGCGATTTTTTAATCGTAGTTTTTTCAAAAATCGAATAAAGCAACCAAATTTGCATCGCATGTTAAAATTTATTTACCATGAAAGAAACGTCAATATAATTTGAATAATAGAATGCTGATTTCAAAGTAGAATTGAACAACTTTGGTACTCTGTTCTGTGCTGAGCCTCTCCATCATAAATTTCCCAAGTATTGTTTAGTTAACTCTGTAAAGAGACGATACAAACAGACTTAAACAAAAAATGTATTCACTGATCAAATCGTAACGTTACTTATGCGCCACCCTATATCAATGACTTGAAAAATAATGATTTGTCAAGTAAAATGTTTGTGTACGCTGATGATATTGCTATTTTTTATCCATATAAATATGAAACGGCTGTGAAGCCTTACATAGAACGAGGAGCAAATCTTTTAATAGCGTACTCGTATTTGCGTATTAATAAACTTTTCCTTAATCCAAATAAAACGAAATTGATAAGATTCAGGCCACATTGTCGGATCAACGACAACTTTAGTATACTCGTATATGTAGATGGGGAAGAAATTCCAGAATTTAATTCAGTTAAATATTTGGAATTATATTTTCAAAGTAATCTTTCTTGGACGCTGCATATAGAGTATCTGAAGTCTACAGTATCACCTGCCACCTGGTTTATTGTACAAATATAAAAACAAATTTGATCGAAACACTAAATTTCTAATATTTCAAGCTATAGTTCAAAGTCATTGTAACTATTTAGTCATTATGTATGGTTATAAAAAGAGTTATAAATTAAAATCACTCCAACGGCAACAGAATAAAGCACTTAAATTTGTAGCGAACTTGTCAATTTCGTATTGTACGGGTTCTCTCCAACAGTTTTGCCAATATATAAGTATACTTGTTATTAATTACAATTACTAATATGGGGTGATTTTTTAAGATTTAAGTTTTTCAGGTTGGCAACACTGGCTGGTAATGGCGCCCAAACGTCATCTGTCTAATTTTTGGTGAATGGGCCTTACAAAAGCTCAATGAAAATCCGCTGTTTTATCGAAAAATTGTGTTCAGCGATGAGGCTCATTTCTTGCTGAATGGATACATAAACAAGCAAAACTGTCGCATCTGGGGTGATGAACAACCACATGCCATACACGAATTACCGATGCATCCCGAAAAAACGACAGTCTGGTGTGGTTTATGGGTTGGTGGCATCATCGGTCCATTTTTCTTCAAAGACGACCGTGGAAAAAACTTTACCGTCAACGGCGAATGATATCGAGCCATGATACGCGATTTATTTTTGCCCCAATTGGCTGAGTTGGACTTGGTTGAAATGTGGTTTAATTAGGACGGTCCAACATGCCACACTGCTCGTGAAACAATGGATATGTTAAGGGATAAATTTGATGAGCAGCTTATCTCTCGGTTTGGTCCCCAATATCTTGCGATTTAACTCCTCTTGATTATTTCTTGTGGGGTTGTGTCAAGTCGTTAGTCTATGTGGACAAGCCGAACACTATTGAAGCCTTACAGGATAAGATGACACGCGTTATTCGTCGAATACAGGCCGAAATGCTCGAAAAAGTGACGAAAAATTTGACCTTCCGAATGGACATTTTGAGATGGAGCCGCGCACAATATTTACATCTTTGAAAATTAAATGTCAAAGACCAAATTATCGATTCCAATAAAAAATTTTAATATATGATGCAAATTTGAGTGTTTAATTCAATTAAAAAAAAAAAAACTACGATTAAAAAATCAACCTATATAAATGACAATGAAATAGAATAATGCAGAAGACACTACAAATATTATCGATATCGTCCCAAAGTTTCAAGTCAGTTGACTGTCAATTTGGAATGGACATCATTGGCGGAGGGGGTTACTACAGCCTTCTCAATCTTTTATAAAGAACATGAAAACCTGGAATTAGCAGCAGTAAAAGATTAAAATGCCAGCTTCATTGTTTACCTAACAATGAATACACGAGTATTTGCCTAGAATGCTACATAGTTGAGAACAGCTACAATTTTGGTCTTGCGGACAATTTTATCTAACTCATCTATGTGTTTAACAAAAAGAAAAGATAATGTCAGATTGGTATTACAGGGCAACCTACTGAGTTAATGATAAAACTTCCACTTGACAACATATAATCTATTATATAAATATTCTGCAACTTCATTTGCAATCAATGCAATCAATTAAATATTACAAATTTCTGTATGCATTTCAGGTTTATATATTATATATCTATAGTTTTTATTTTAAGTTAAACCATTCAGGGAACATAACAGACATCATTCACCTTTATCGTCTGAACAGTTAAACGTTGTTCTACATACATCCTTCATTGTTACGATCCTCCCTTGTAAATTTCTCTTATTATTTACACTTTCGGTTATTGGAATTTCTTTTTCGTTTACGATTTTCAGTTCTATTTCCATTACGCAATATTATCAAAAATTGGTCTCTTAATATTATTCTATATATGACGGTTGTTGCTTTTGTTATTTGTGATTTGAAACCTTCATTGATGTATAGTCTCATGTTCCGGCTACAATGGATAGAATGGCTACATTTGAAGGTTTATGGAAATAGAGATGATGATGGGCGTTTGCCTTAGTACGATTTTGAAATGGAGATCTATTTTAGATATTCACAACATTAGTGTTAATTTTATAAATTGTTTTTGTAGTGTTCTGTGATGGATTACGGGAGATATGTGCAAACTTAAATGGTATTTACATGGTGTAAATAAACATAGTAAATAAAACAATAATTAATTAAATAATATACACTGAAAGAAATTAAGTTATAAAATAATGTTAAGGTTAGAATTGTCATGTTAAGATCACAATAATTTTGGGGAGCAGAATATTTGTAATTTTAATAAAGTTATGGTTCAAATCGTTTTAAAGTTGGAAGCGATTTGGAGTGATAATCCGTAATTTGCAATTTTTATAAAGTTATGGTTGAAACCATTTTAAAGTTAGAAGCGATTTGGAGTGATAATCCGAAATTTCTACAATTTGGTGACTTCCTTCTCAATATATTTTCAAGCACACGAAACTTGCATAGATTTAACATTTGATTTATTAGGTTTAATTTAATTCGTACAAATTAAATTTTTCTCCGGAGATGCAAAGCGACGGATTTTCTAATTTTTAAAAACTTGTCACCAATGCAACTTCACATATTTCTAGGGCCGCTTATGCGTGAGATATTCAATACACTGACCACAGCACTTTATTCTGCAATTTTCATTATTGTAATCTTAATTTGATTTAAAATAATTCCTTACATCTTTCTTGTCGATATTGATCTTCAAAATTTTCCAGAATTGTCGTTCTATATTATGGCAATATTGAAAAATTGTGAAATACCAAGATTTTTCAGTATACTTGTAATTGTAGATTCCCGAATAACTCAGTTATATTACATAAAACTATGAAACTATGTCGCATAGTAACTGAGGGAAAGTGGTTGGGAATCCATGACAACGATGCAGCCAACCGTAATTCACGCTATGAAGGAATGCAGGCGAAATTGGTGAATCTCTTCTTTATATTTAATCTATTATTTTGTCTAATACAGGGTGTCCGTCGGGAAGGTATACTACTTTGTACGTTTATAATTTTTGATTAAATGAAAGAGAATGGATCTTATGTTGATAAATATTCTTTAACGCAAAATACTGGAACACCTCGCACTTTAGATCCTCATCTGTATAAAAGGATTTCCAATTCAAAAATTAATGCAGATTTCGATTATGCTAGATCAATTCTACAAGATGGCATTGTCTACATCTCTTCCCAAAGAGCTTCAAAATTTTTTGACGAGTCCTTGAAATTGAGCCTTAACATGGTCTTAACAGTTCATGCCAATGCTTCATCAAACTTCATCAATTGTTCACAATAAACCTTAGAATTTATGGTGTCGTTTCTTGGAAGAAGTTCAAAGTTAATCATTCCCATAAAATTCCACCAAATTGGCAACATAACTTTCAGTTGACAATGTTTGAGCCTGTTTATTTTGCTAGGATTCGGATCTTTTTTGGTTGACTTGTTGTAAAAAATCCATTTCGCATATCCAATGATAGTGCGCTTCAAAAGGGGATCCTTTATGTATAAGATATATCCCTTTAGATCTTTAAAAAAGGCAATCGAAGTGTTTGTAATAGCTATCGTGGTATCAGTCTCTTACCCATTGCTTATAAGGTAAGGTCCTGTCGATTGTGATATGTGAAAGACTAAAGCCGATTCTAACTAACCTGATTGGACCCTATCAGTGTGGCTTTAGACCCGGTAAATCAACAACTGAACAGATATTCACACTACGGCAAATTCTGGAGAAGACCTTCGCTGCCTTCGATAGCCCGATACGGCAAAATTGAATATGAGTATGAGATTATGTCCGATTTTGGTATTCCTACGAAGTTTATACGTCTTTGTAGGATGACGCTGACGCACGAAGTCTTCTGTAAAGATAGGCAAAGATCTTAGCGAGCCTTTTTACAGCAAACGAGAATTTAGGCAGGGCGACAGTCTATCGTGCGATCTTTTTTGGAGATGATCATACTTTTGGAGATGATTATGAGGAAAGCTGCAGCTAGCACGTCTGGTACCATCTTTAACAAAACCTATATGTTACTCGCATATGCAGACGACATAGACATCATTGGCAGAAAACTGCGAGATGTTACTGCAGCCTTCTCAAGCATCGAGAACGAAGCAGCGAAAATGGGCCTGCTGGGAAACGAGGACGAAATAAAGTTATTGGTTTCAACGAACAAAGAGTCTACTCGTTTGGGACGCTGTATGAACGTTGACAAATATAATTCTGAAGTGGTGGAAGAATTCATCGACCTTGATGTCAGCATGGAGATAAAGAGGGGAGTATTGCTTGCTAACAGATGTTACTGTAGGCTAAGCAAGCGATTCAATGATAAAGCCCGCTCTTGACAAACAAAAATCCGACCGTACCAGACGTTGGTTCTACCTGTCTTGTTATATGGTGCAGCATCCTGGGTTATGACGCAAGCGGATGAATCAGTACTGGCAGTTTTCGAGAGGAAAATACTCTGGATAATATATGGACCTAACATCTTTAACGGAGAGTATCGGTCGCTTGAACAATGAGCTGTAGAGCTATATGCCGACATCGGCGTGGTCAGGCGCATTAATATACAGCGATTGCGTTGGCTGGGTCATATTGTACGGATGGACTCAAATGCTTCGGCACGGAAGGTTTTCAACAACGAATTCGATGGACGACGCGGAAGAGGGTGACCAAAACTCCGTTGAAAAGACCAGGTTTTTGAAATACTATCGAAGTTTGGTGTGACGAATTGGAGGAGAAGCGCATAAGACCGAAGCGCTTGGATTTATTTTCTACAGGCGGCGTATAATAGATAAGGATGTCCATTCCAGTTGCCACTTAAGAAAAAGAAGAGATCTTAATAGAAATTTTACAACCTGGTTGGAATTAACACCAGGTAATCTAACAGAAAATTCTCAAATCAAAGCTTATATTAATTTATTTTTCAAAATTTTACTGCAATATTAGTGAGGCTCAACGTACGTCAGGAACATAGTCCAATTTACAAAATTTTTTAATATCACTGCTACATACCTACTGCAGGGACACAGAAACGTCGCTGTGAGTGTATTTTGATATAAATGTTATTATCGTGTCCAAATTTTTAGTGTCATCATTCTCATCATGTCATCATGTTAACTGGAAATTAACAAATCAATGGTTTTTTTTTTCAATCTGTTTCAATCAAACGAATATTAAATTTAAGACAGAGACCCTGTTTGTCAGTTTTCAGTCACGGTTTTGAATACCCTCCCACTAGACCCACTAGTTTATATTTGATTAGTTCATGAACTAGTACCAGCTGATTTTCTCATAAATGTTATTTTCTATTTAAAAGGTTTTCAAGGAAAATGTATTCAGAATCGCCACAGCTGTTACACCAACAACAGTAGGGGTGTTCGAAGTTCTTTCAAGCAATGTAAAAGTTAAAAAATATATTTTGTCCTGGGTGATCACTGACTGATATGCGGCTTAAATTATTAAATATCCGCAGCTGTGTAAGCAAACATTTCCACTGAAAATTAAGAAAAATGAAGTGAAGTCCTACACAATACATCAATAAATCGCTAATTAAGCTGTTACTTCTGCACAAAACTAAAAAGAGAAGAAAAAATATAAAATAAAAAAGGAAACATTTAAACTTTCAGATTTTTTTGTTTTATTCAAATTTATCATATAATATAATATTAATTAAGCTTATAAAATTATTTCTCTTTTTTCATAAAAAATGATAAATTTCTTTAATAAAAAAATCAATTAATACATCTTAAGCTTCATACAAATTAAAATTAATATAAAAAAAAAATTTTAATCAAAAATCGATTGTATAAAGAAATTCTAAACACATCATCGGGGACGTGTTCTGTTCTCCGGGGAACAATGAAATGTAATTCGTTTAAGACTACACTTTAAAAAAAATATAAGGATCATTAAAACAAAATTTATAAAATTAAGGTAATTTTCTTTAACATGTTCTCTCTTTGTCCAAAAGCAAAACAATAATCAAATAGAAAATAATAATAAAAATAAAATAAAAACAAACAATAATAATAATAATAATAAAGAAAATAATTCACATTCGATATGATTACATTTCTAAACTAAAATTACCCGGGGTGGGGACGACAAATCGACTCAGTATTGAAATGTCAAACTCTCAACGAATTGCCTTGATTATTTTGCATTTCTTTTGAGAGAGTTTATCTTAAAATCTAACCGAGAACATCAATAATTAAACATAAATCACAAAAATTATATATATATATATTTATATAATATTTAAGAAAAAAAAAGGAAAACATAATTCAAAAATACTTAAAAACCTAAACGAAAATGTTGCGAGTTAAACATTTTAATTAAATGTAAAAAAAAGTAACGATTTCTCCGATTTCCAGAGAACTTTTCTTCTTCTTACGAGGAGAATTTCTTATAATTCTATATAGTTTTTTCTGATAGTTTGGAGCATTTAATTTATGTTTTCCGTCGAAAAAGCACATCAACTTGTAGCAACAAACAGCATTTATCGTAACTATTTCCTTATTAATTCTTATAAAAAGTTGTTTTGCTTGTATACAAAAAAAAAAAAAAAAAAAAAATTGTAAAGCAGCAAACAGCATTTATCTTAACTGTTTCCATATAAATTCTTATTAAAAGCAAATTAAAATTAATTTTCGCATTTCAAATATTTCGCTTATCTTTGTTTAACTAAACTTTTTATACACAATTTCTTAGCTTTCTGTTTTTCTTTTTGTATAAAAATGTTTCTTGAGAATGTACTTTCGAAACGAAATGAAAATGATATCTTACAGCTAAGAAAAAACTATTTAAATTTATCAGTTTTATGCTTAATCACTATATACATACTGATTGATCTCTGTTTTCGTTTTCAATGAATTCTTATGCTCAATATCAGTTTCCCGCTTATGGGGAAAATTCTTTTATATCTCTAATTGTTGATACTCCTGCTTAAGATTTCCAACTCTCTCTTTTCACTGCCAAAACATTACACCGCGAATGTTCTAGACTTTCGTAATTTTATGTACTAACGACTAAAGTGGTTGTTGGATTTTCCAGTTTTTACTAATTCATTTTAGTTAAGTTGAGGAGGACAGTGTTGGCTGTTTCGTCTTAACATTTAGTTTCTGCTAACTTAAATACTTAATAGTTTTCATTCTTGTTAAATATATTAATATATTTACTTGTTTCTTGTTTATCAATTATAACTAAATTTTACTTTTCATCAGTGCTTGTTGATTTTCTTGTATTGGCATTCTATATAAGTCATATTGTGGTTGTTTTTTGTGTTCTTTCATTCAATTTCAAATCAAATCAATGTTTTGTGAGATAGCTTAAGAAAGGGGTCATCTTAAATCTTTTGTGCATCTATTTATAATTTAAGCTTATGATGATTTCTTTCAGTTTGGGTGAGAGGTTGAGTGACATAGTTATTATGTGACATAAGGTGAAAAAATGGTGGATAGGAAGTGGTGATGTTGGTAATGGTGGTGGTGACGACGGCGGCAATAATGGCGATACTTAATCGGTGAGTGTTTGTGCCACCAGAGCCAACTGCTCTTTGAGGACACGGAATGATGGACGATCTTCGGGACTATGAGACCAACATTTTTTCATAACCTGAAAGGGCAAAAAGCAGAAAAGTTAATTATGCGAAACCATGAATGTTTGTATTATAGTATTTTCTTAATATACTATTAAATAATGTAATTGTATTACTAAATATTACAATTATACTACTAAAATATGTAATTACTTCTTTTCAGGTGTTATTTACTTTACCTAATTTCTGTTCTATATTTCCCAATCCTTATCGGATGAAAAATCTTAACATTTTGATTAAGAAACATTCTATCAAAAAAAAAAAAAAAAAAAAAAAAAAAAAAAAAAGATACCGGGTATTCGCCAGTAAGATCCAAAATATTTATTATTCATTTAAATTTATTGTTTCGAATTCAAAGTAGGGCTCTTCCGAAATATTACACTTATGCCAACGAATCATCTAATCCTTAAAACAGTTTTCAAAGTCATTTTCCGGAAAAGACTTCAGTTTTCGCCACGAATTCTCTTGAATGTCTTCTATCGAAAACGGTTGCGTCGAAATGATGAAAGAATGGGAAGTCATATCTTCTGAATACGGTGGTTGTTCGATGATATTTATTACATTCTTGGCCAGAAGTTCGTTCTCAACGATAGCCATGTGAGATGGTGCATTATGTGGAGGAAAATCCGTGAGTTTTCTTTCTACAAATCGCATATTCTCAAACGCCTAGATAATACACTTTGTTTATAGACCCACCATCCGGCAAGAATTCCGAATACGAAGCAACGCGAAAATCAGAGGAAATAGTCAATATTACTTTGGCTGTACTGAACACCGAGATCAAGTCAGTATTTGTTCTATGTGTGGTTTCTGCCCGCACTAAGCTGGCTTTCAACACCTCCGTTATTATTTGAGAGATGTACCGCCCCAGTCGAACTTTCTACCTGGCAATGTCCTTGAATTGGATCATACCTGAATATTGGAAGTTATACCAAATTTTAAATATTGACATCAGCACCGAAATGCCATCATCTCATCGAAATTTGTTACGATAATATGTAACAAACTCTTAGTACTTTGATCGAGAAGTTTGATCAACCACGATTTTGACGTTAATTTTTTTTCGGTTTCAGGTCGGTTGAAAGTTTGCTAACTGGTTTGCGTGTAAAAGTCATGAATACATGTTTTATCACCAGATATGATCGCTTTTATGAATGTGGGGTCGGAGTTGATTCGTTCTAACCTCTTTGTACTTTTACACGATTGAATGTTTTAAAGAAAATTCAGTTTCGAAATAAACTAATTGAGCAACAACGCGTTTCATACCAAACAAACGTGCAAAATGCCACGAATCGCTTCACGAGATCAGAAAGTTCAGTGGGTGTCTGTGTCAAACTTAAATGGTGAATTTGCAGACTTCACTTTATCGACATTAACTTCAGTTCAAGATGTTGGTGGCCAAATAGAGCGAATCAAACTTTCCACTGTTCTTGAGTGCACTGTAACACTCACATGAACATGTTCCATTTGGCATACAATATTTAAGACAAATTATTTATTCGATGAATTGACTAAATCGAGCACTTTAAACAAATTAAATGACAGATCACACTCAAAATCCGTGCCAATTAGGGGACACTTGTCAATTTAACGGCAAAATTAATTTTGGCAATCCTTTTAAGCAGCCGTTTTAAATTATCAATGATGAAAGACTTTAGCACAATCCTTATGTTTGGTGTTTTGTAAAGTTGGTGCAAAAATATCAAAGTATAATGAGAAATTTTAGTCTATACAACAATATAGGTATATTCGACATTAGATTCAGCATGGTTAGTTTCAAGGGAAGTTGTAGTAAGTAGAATCAAATTCTAGCGGAAAGATATCCCTCCACAAGACTATTTTTATATATCCCGAAAAAAAGCACAACTGGTGACATGGTATTGGAGGAAAGATATTCCGACAAAATCTTTGGAATCTATTCAAAAAGAACGTTTTTAGAAAAATGCATTTGGGAACGACTGGACATTAGTGCCTCAATGACTTCTTAGAGCCGGCCCCTTTGATGCATTGATGTACTGAATTATACCTTGTTCTCTAATGGTTTACTAGTACTGGCATCAACAATGACAACTGCATACAAAAATTTCCAATGAAATTACTGGTTTTGTGGAAGCCATGCGTGTTTGGTAATAAGTCTTTAGCAAATGATTTTTAAACAAAATCATTGACACTTGAATTTGACCAAATCATGCAAAAATTTTGATGCTGACCCATAAATAGACTGTATATATTTCCGCAAACAATAAAAGTATCAGTAACATACTTTTCGCATGCGTTGCACGCTTTTCTTGGCGATGGCATGAACTCTGATTATCGGGTTGCTGCTCAAATATGTACGAGTTTGAGTAGAGTGTAAGCAAGTAAGGTTAGATGCCGATTAACTGAAGGCAGAACTATTCAAGCCTATTGATAAAGAAGTAATCAAGGGGTACGCATCATATCTAAAAATCTATTTGGCTTAGAGAAATCACGCCCAATGGAAAAATATTTAAGAAACTCCACTAATGAAATGATGTAGCAATTATAGGGCTTTTATCGAGGCGTGGCAAATGTTAACACTGGGACAAACCCAGAAGATGGTGTAAGAAACGAAAATCGGCAGTCCGATATGACAAAAATCATTTGAAGCAATGGCTGTGGTTAATATCTCCGCGAAGACTTTGTTAATGGCATTTAGGAGAAATTGCTGTCCATTTGTATGTTTATATCAGTTCTTAGTATAACGATGTAACTACTTATGACGGCACTTGCAGACATATTTCGATTGCCTAAAATGTGAAACTGAACTATTCTCAAGCGTTATGATACAGTGTTGCCGATACCAATGGCATCATATCACTTAAGTCGAAAAGAAGTCCGGCGGTGGATACCAGTTACAGATTTAAGGAATGTGAAGTGGAGGTTGTGACAAAGATGAAATGGCTGTAACCATTACTGCAAAGTTAGAGAATGAGCCATTTTGTGCGCAATCTAGGAACTATGTATCTTAGACTTATTATTTATACTGGTTAATGAACAAGATTATAGGGAATCGAACTCAACTATTTTTTTTATCATTCTTTCTGTTTCCAGCTTAATGCCAAAAAGACTGAAAATTAGAGGAACAATCGACAAAGCACCGAATGGTTTCAGCTGTAGGAAGGGACCATCGATAACTGATAACATAATACAGGGCACATTACAGGGCATTCTCTGTATTATACAGGGTGGGCCATATGTGTGTTGGCGATTTAATTCTTCAATGTCTCAGTAATGCGCGGCGCGGGGTGGCGGGGGGATATGTTGTTCGCTGCGCCGCTTCCTGGAAATTTAGTCGCCATGGAGCCGTACACGGGAGTGCAGCGTGCATTTTGTGTCCGAACGTATTACGAAAACAATAAATCAGTGATTACTGCACGACATTTGTATCGGCATGAACACGGTTTACACGATTTAAGTGAAGTTCCAAGCGCCAATGTGATACGAAAATGGATCAGAATGTTCGAAACAACCGGCTCAACAGTACCAATTACGGTTCGTGGTCGCCTAGTTTCTGCAAGATCAGCCGACATTGTGGAGCGTGTTCGTGTTTCAGTTCAGCGAAATCCGCAACAGTCAACACGTAAGAGAAGTCAGTCTTTGGATGTCAAAAGAACAACTTTACGACGAATTTGGAAACGTGATTTGCATTTGAAGGCTTCTAAGATTCAGATAGTCCAAGAATTAAAACCCGATGATGCCAATAACCGACTTAACTTTGTCAATTTAGTGCTAGAGCGGTTCAACAATTTCAACAACGTGATTTTTAGTGATGAGGCCAATTTTCACCTTAATGGCCATGTGAACAAGCAAAATTATCGGTTCTGGTCCGAGACTAATCCCCGACGTTTGCATGAACATCCACTTCACAGCCCTAAGCTTGTCGTGCGGGCTGGGATAACGTCAACCGGTATTATTGGACCATACTTTTTTGAGGACGAAAAAGGGCATGCCATAACGGTTAGAGCGAACAATTATTGCTAGCAGACTTTTTGGTGCCAGCTTTGCAAGAACTTCAAGGCAATACCTCGAGGATGTGGTTTCAACAGGATGGGGCCACATGTCATACGGCTAGGGTATCCATAGAGCTGCTGAAAAATGTTTTTCCTGGAAAACTAATTTCGAAAAGGGGGGATATTGAATGGCCCCCACGTAGCCCCGATGTCTCTCGAGTTTTCCAAAATTTGCGACTTCGGTTCCAAGAGTGTCAAGCAGCCGAGGGAAGCCATTTGGACAACATTATTTTTAAGTCTTGCTTCTACTTTTTAAAAATACAAATATATTTTTTTATGTTTCGTAGTTTTTTTTAATTGAATATTTAAACCGCCAACACCCTTATGGCCCACCCTGTATATTACGTTTCAGAACGTTACATCCGATACGTTTGGGATCTTTTTGGCATTGCCCAGTAGCGATCATTTTTGACATAGAAACTTTTTTCTATTAACTGCTAAGAATGCTAAATATTCACTTACGTTTCGTTCTTGATTTTTATTAAACCCTCATAAATTTACTTGACACCTGTTCATAATTCAGTTCGAATTTATATTTCTATTAATATACAATATTATTATACAAATTGTTGTATTATGAAATTGTATATTCTTGAGCATTTCAATTATTTAAAGTTCCATTGCTAAATTTTTGAATAATTCACTCACGTAATCAGACAATTGTTTACATCTTGAATTGTTTTAACATGATATCACTGAAAATCTATAAAATTGTGCATAAAATTTGTACTTACATCATAAATTTCTTTAGCACACGACTTTGGTTTCTCTAAAATAATACCGCGTTGGACACGTTCGACCACCTCAGTATTCTTTAGACGGCCATAAGGCATTTTGCCGCATGTGAACACCTCCCACATAAGGACACCTAAAGATTTAATTAGCAACAACATGAATAAATCAACTACATGTCAGGAACAACTATTGCAAACATACCATAAGCCCACACATCGCTCTTCGAGGAGAAGCGTGTGTAATTCAAAACCTCTGGTGGTGCCCATTTAATAGGAAATTTGGTGCCACCAGAGCTGGTGTATTGATCGTCCAAGACGTAACGTGCCAAACCGAAATCGGCCACTTTAACCACATTCTCAGAGCCCACCAAACAATTGCGAGCGGCCAAATCACGATGAATGTAGTTGTGACGTTCCAAATAAGCCATACCCTTGGAAACCTGCCCATTTGTATACAATCAAAATAAATTTGATCAATTATTTACATTCAATTGAAAGCATTCAAATACCCACCTGTATGCACATATCCAATAGCAGGCCCATATTGCCAATTAATGTCGTCTCGTGGCGTCTCAAGTAATTGAGTAGTGAGCCATGTTTCATGTATTCAGTGACTATGTAGATAGGACGATGCTTGGAGCAAACACCATACAGTTGCACCAAATTTGGATGTTGCAATTTGGTCATGACTTTGGCCTCCTCAATGAAATCATCTTCGGACATGGTGCCCTCCTTCATCATTTTCACAGCTGTGTCAATGGAACCGCGCCATTTGCCGCGACGCACCACACCAAATTGACCAGAGCCCAGTTCTTCCATCAGCATTAATTCCAAGGGGTGGATTTCCCATTTATCTAAAGGACAAATATTAACATTAAGTTACGATACTATATTGCATGAAGAACTTTCATTCACTTACCATGCGATAAACCGGCTGTTGGCGGTACTGGACGATCGCATGGCGACGATTTGAGACGACAGGCCAAACCTCCCGAATTGTGCCGATGGTAGTTGATTAGATCGGGTATAGTTTCGCAGCAGTGCTTTTCACTTAAGTAATATTCACCACGAGCATTTTGTTTGATGTGATAGTGTTTGACATGTGATTGGGGACTGGATATAGAATAGAAAAGAGGTTAATGATTAAAAATATGCTCTTGGATAGGTTTAAGGGCAATATTTTAAAATGGTATGGTAAGACTTAAAAAAAAGGGCTGACTTCAAATTTCAAAATAATTATATTTTTACAAATTCGTAGAAATAGATGGGCTTTTAAAAACTTATTGGGTTAAACTTGAACCTGTAAAATTTTGTATAATTTGCGAACCGATGTAGGTCATTTCTTATTAAACGAGCTCTGACCAAGAATTTGAGGAGACACAGAATCGCTTTAAATTCTTTACAGAGCGCTACTGAGACCCTAAGCATAGATATATCCAAATATAAAATATTTGCTTTTGATCTGAATCCATTGTACATAACCGCCTTTCGAGTGCATTATAAACGACTAAAACCTGTTCTATTTGACCTGAATGAACCCTATCTACAAGGTGTGATCAAAAAATAACCGTCATTTTCAAATTTCGTGAGTTACGTTCGATGTTCGATTTTCGCATTTTTTTTCTGTTATGTTAGTACACATGTCTGTCATAAATGTTGACAATATCAGCCATTTTGGACTGTCAGTTTGTTTTTGACAGAAAAAAAGGTTAGTCGTGTTTTGGTGTGTTCATCGATTTTTTACTATTCGAAAAAAAATGGATCAAAGAAACTGTATTAAGTTTTGTGTAAAAAATGAAATTAAATTTGCAAGGACATTTGAAATGTTGAGTGTGCCCTTTGGCGAGTCTACTATGAGCAGAACACAAGTTCAATTGTGGTATAACCGGTTTAAGGAAGGCCGAGAAGATGTCAATGACGATGCTCGTCCTGGTCGCCCGAGCACGGCAACAACCGGTGAAAACATTGAAGCAGTGAAGAAAATGATTTTGGATAATCGTCGAATTACTATGAGAGAGGTTGCTGATGATGTTGGCACATTGTTCGGCTTATGCCAAGCAATTTTTACGGATGTTTTAGGCATGAAACGTGCGGCAGCGAAGATTGTTCCAAAATTGCTAAATTTTGAGCAAAAACAACGTCGTATGGACATCGCTCAGGAGCTGTTGAACGTCGTCAACGACGATCCAGATTTCCTCAAAAAGGTCATAACTGGTCATAACATGAAAACCAAAGCCCAATCATCCCAATGGAAGCGTCCAGAAGAGCCAAGACCGAAAAAATCACGTCGAGTTCGGACAAATGTGAAGGTTTTGCTCACTGATTTCTTCAATTGCAATGGCGTGGTGCATCATGAATTCTTGCCACACGGTCGTAAGGTAAATAAGGAATACTACCTTAAAGTTATGCGCTGTTTGCGCGAATCAATTCGTCAGAAACGCACAGAATTGTGGACAACTAAATATTTTTTGCACAGTGACAAATCCTGGAAAAATCCCAGGAAACCTATTGACACGTATCACTTCTTAGTCTCCTATAAGGTAAAACCACTTGAGGCAACGGCTCAGCTTTGTGAACCTGACGCTTTTTTTATGAAATGACTCAGATTGAAATGGAATTGTCAGTGAAGATAGACAGAGGTCATACTGAGTCCTATTATGTCAAGGTTTAGACTGGTTGACAACTCTTTGTATGTTCATAGAGACGCTAACTTGGTAATGAACTTTAAAAAACCCGTAAGGAAATATGCAGACGATATAGCAGCATTATCTGAAAATTCGAAGATGTTACTCCTGCCTTCCCAAGCATCAAGAGCAAAGCTAACTTATTTGTTACAATGAAGAGTATATTTATTTGGGACGCTACATGATAACTTTGGTTTGCTATATATAAAAATTTTTCACCATTTGACAATGGTGTCTACATAAGGTACAGAATGGAGCTACAAAAGCTAAATTGAGTGTGCCATATTTGTAAGTGCCTATCACAACTTGGTGAAACGGATTGAAGAAGGATCACTAGGTCTCAACTACATTGGATTTAACAGACACCCACTCGAGCGTCCAAAGGCAGCAATTGCCTAGAAGAGGAACTGTATTCCGTTAGGGCAACTTCAGGCAAACAATAGTGACTCGCCAAAAGCTCCGAGAGCTTGGCTGCAAGGTACTTATGGATAAAACTTATAGTCGGAATTTGGCACCAAATGTTTACCAACCATTTCTGGTATAATAATGTTGCTGATGATTCGCATCAAAAAAATTGTGTAAAAATCGACTGTCCCAGAATTTTGTCAATAGAGACGAGGGTTTCTATGAGAGAGACAAAATGGGCCAGGTGGAATATTAATAAACTAATGACGATTATAAAACCATTTTTTCCAACTTTACAAACGATATTGACAATCACTCGCAAAACTATTTCCTTACATGTCATGATTGGGATATTGGAAAATTTGTCACATTCAGCGAACTTGCCAGACTTTTTATTTTTCGACACACCAAATGACATCTCTTATGTAGTGACAGTTTTGAATTTTAGTTTCAAATGGTTTTAGCAGAAAACTTTAATTACTTAACTGCTTGAAATCTTTGTCCGCACATCAAAGTCCTTAAAGAAAATTGGGCTGTTGTATCGGAGAAATGTCCGCCACTATAATTTAGAAGGTAATCAAACAAAAATCGAAAATCATGATTTTCAAATGCAGTATTTTTCTGCGTATTTTTAAGTCTTTCTATAGACCTTCTTTTACAGTTATGTAGGGCATAAGTAACGTTAAGATTTGATCAGTGAATAAATTTTTTGTTTAAATCATTTTTTCGTCTCTTTACAGAATTAACTAAATAATACTTGGCAAATTTATGATGGATAGGCTCAGCACAGAACAAAAAACCAAAGTTGTTCAATTTTACTTTGAAAGTCTGCATTCGATTATTC
This sequence comes from Philornis downsi, assembly GCA_019455685.1. Taxonomy (NCBI): domain Eukaryota; kingdom Metazoa; phylum Arthropoda; class Insecta; order Diptera; family Muscidae; genus Philornis; species Philornis downsi. The sequence continues at coordinate 1,986,789 of JAHXMU010000762.1, read as the reverse complement.
AAATCACATCGAAATTTCTTTCATGTTCGAAATGCTCCTAGCGCTCCAACAATTTACCGATTGGGTTAGCATTTTAGGCAACAAGGGGCTGTCTGTAAACTTCCGCCTGCTAGAAGACCTCGTGCAGTTCGAAATGAAGTGACCATTGCTCGAGTGCAAGCAAGTATTGAGGAAAACCCCGAAACTTCCACCAGGCGATGTTCTCAGCAGTTAGAGATGTCTAGGCGGCCTTTGCAAAGAATTTTACATATGTTATATCTTTTCTCATATAAGATACAATTGGTTCAAGAGTTAAAACCAAATGATACACAAGAACGCATTTAATATAGTCGCCGTTAACGTTACTTATGCGCCACCCTTTACATTGACATTAAAAGGAATGCCTTCGATTGTCGTCTACATATACTACTACTAAGGCCACCATTCGCAGGCGTTATTCTATGCTTTCTATAGGTAGTATGGTGATGCTGCTAGGGCTTTTTAAGTAGGCCCTCTAGGAAAGGCGACATGGAAAACGTTGGCTCCAATGTATATATCATATCATACCATATCTTTGAAAAGAGAATAAGATGGAAAATGGTTCTTAACTCAGGAATAAAGCTGCTACAGCGAGCGCATTTCGTTTAGCCGGATATAGTAGGAAACACCTTTATTTGTGCTTATCTCCCAAACCTAGTGAATATTTGTATGGCATGTTTTCTCATTTTTGCAAGTTAAAACGTGCACAATATGTTCGGCATACGATCAGTTTGAATACGTGCATTGTCTGTTGACAAAAAATCAGTTTGCTTGCGCGGGTGTTAAGTTTCTACTAATTTAGTGCGCAATTCGTTTAGACGAATTTGCATTCAATAGTGAAAAAAACAATTTAAACACTTATAAATCGGTATGTAAAGCATAAAACTTATAAAGTTAAGTATGTTTAAGTTTTTGGTCAAAGAGAAATAAAGTTAGTTTTTATAAATTCCAGCAATGCCGAAAGGAAAGTACTTGAATGAGGTGGAAAAAGCTAAGATTACTGCGTACAAGGAAAGTGGTCTAAACAATTTCCACATCGGACGGAAAATTAACCGTTCTGAAAATGTCATCCGAAATTTTTTGAAAATGAAGGACAATTACGGAAAAAAACCGCCAACGAAAGGTTGAACGAAGGGCGACAGGTTAACCGAATTCGTCAATTGACTACAAAAGACAAGTTGAGTGCTGCTGCTGAAAGTGTTCATACTCTTGAATTGCCTATAGTAAAGCGACGTGTTTAAGCTATTTGGCAACTTCACCAAACCTGGTTTACAGGTTACCAATGAAAGCACCTCTTCTAACGCGGCCTTATATAGATGCTAGACTCAAATTTGCACAAGAGCTCATGAGCTGGACTTTCCAATGGAAGAGTGTAGTTTTTTCAGACGAAAAAAAAATTTACTTGGTTGGACCCGACGGATTGAGCTATTATTGGCATGATTTAAAAGCGCCAAAGTCACCACGCCTAAGTAGAAATTTTGGTAGAAGCAGTGTTTGTGGTGCTTTTTCATTTTGTGGAAAATCAAAAATCTGCTTCACTCCGCCAAAAACCAACAGCGAGAAGTACACCAAACTTTTAGAAGCCGAATTGATTCCGTTTCTGAAAGATTGCCATAATGAGGATGCTGTTTTCTAGCAGGATAATGCATCAATCCATCGTTCTCGTTTAACAACGATCTGGATTTCTTCAACACAGCAGATGGTTATGAACTGACCCGTACGCAGTCCTGATCTAAACCCGATAGAGAACTTATGGGGCATATTGGCTAGAAAGTTTTATGGAAATGGAAGGCAATTTACATCCATTCAAGAATTAAAGAGTGCCATGCTGGGGAGAGATTGCTTCAAATGAATTGCAAAATTTGATAAATAGTATGAAAAAACGCATTTACGAAGTGTTGATTAACAGAGAAGGCAAGCTCTCCTATAATAAATAAAAAAATAAAAATTTCATTAGTGTTAAATAAATATAAGAAAAAAGTTCATTCGGCTATAAGTAGTGCGCTGCAAATAGATGAATGATTTAAATAAAATCCATGTTTTTTTCCAAAGCTAAATGCATTACTTATCTTTTATGCGGAAGGTAAATCAAATGTGCAGGTTTTACATGAGTCTCACTGGGAAAGCCTTACCCATGGTGTGGCATCACACAGGTGCTGTTTTCCATCATTTTTTTTCTTGGTTATATGTTCTTTCTTTCTTCTAGCGACAACAAGCGCCCCTTTGTGGTACTCAAACTAATCCCGAAGGATTAGCCAAACTACCAGAGATTGGAAGTAGGTCCCTTGGAAAAGCTTCCTCAGGTCCCACTCCCTCACTCGGCCAAAGTGCCTTTATAGCCACTTGGTATGAAGTGAGCTACCTCCCGGGCAGGAGTTGAGGTATCTAGGAAGACCTCGGATAGACATGAACAGTGTTTTCCAAGCTAATGCCTTCCTTCGCCAACGCGACCTGAGGCAACGCAAAAGCACTGAAAACACTTGTTCGGGCAACCACAGCCAGCATGATGCTCCCACTAGGGATCCAACACCAGTAACCGGGAAGGAACAATGTTCCTTGGGCCCCTGGTCACCCGTGCTACCAGAAGAGAAGAACCCTCTGGTCTGGGTTTCGCAAACAAGCTACTCCAGTTTTGCTTTATCATACCTCGCATGGAACTGGTAATCCATAATCTACGACATAGATTTTCAATGTCCGAGGAGAGAATATCAACACTGCAAAGCACACCATGCTCCAATCATAGTTCATTAACCAGATCTTTCTGGTCATACAACTATATTAACGGAAAAGATAAATCTTCTGATACCTCCCGACGGCTTCTCTATGTCAATGCGGAAGGTAAGTAGACCTATTAAAACTCTATTTCACGTAAACTTCATTAACGTTTATAACTTTCACTGACCGGCATGTTCAAAAGTATTTACTCGGTTAAACGAAACTCGCTCACTGTAATTCAGGTCTGGTACCAGGCCCTCTAAAGTCCATATTGCGATTTGACCAAACAAATGTCAAGGTTGCGAAATCAAAAATAACTTTGAAAGACAAACAACTGCCTCTTTCCAAAACGAGTAGTGAATTCTTAATGCGAATAAAAATTCTCAACTGAACAGGAATTGACAAATAGATGAATTCACTTAGAACTTCATCAACACTTTACAATAATTCTTAATTGGTATTCTTCTGGCGCATCAATAATTTATGCATTTCTATGCTATTGCAATACTTACACTTTGGTATGCAGCGATAGCGTATATAAACCTTTTGTCGATGATTTACGCACCACAAAACAGCCTTCTTTGTCGCCCTGTTTCAATAAGGATTCAGCGCGTTGACGTGACATATCGCCAACGTACCATCTAAGAATATGGAAAGCAAACAAATGACGAATTAATAAACAATTTGTATGCGCATAATAATAGCATTTAGACATACTCATAACGTTCCAGACCCAAAAGTGCTTTAGGCTTAACATAATTACTGGGTATATAACCGACATTGCCCATGGCATCTTTGACTTTCCACCAATGCTCTTGGGAATCATCGATAACTTCATATTCAGCATTCTATATTTCAAAAGGATGACAAATATATCGTTTATTAAGCATTTTATGGCAATGGTAACAAATCCAAAATATGCTAAATACCTTTTCCAAAGAAAGATCACCACCCTCGATGGCCTTGAAGGGATATAAAGCTACGACAATTTTAACAAAATGTGAATTGTCCTGCAAGCAGAATTAAGCGTTAAAAGCTGATTTCATTGATGTGCAAAGCACTTAATTACCTTAGCTTTTGAATTTGGTGTTCCTGGAGTTGGTATACCACCTGGCATTGTGTTATCCAATAGTGAACCGTTACCGTTTAATAAACTTGGTGACTGTTTAAATGTGGATACCGATGACTAAAAGCATTATGAAATATAATATAAAAAAAATAGAAGAGAAGAGATCTTATTAATGTTGATTGGTTTAATGAACAAGCATGCAATGCCTTAGCGCAACTCTTTTTTTTTTTTGGTATTTCCTCAAGGTGCGCGTTTGAAGTTTATTCCGGTTATTACCTGTGGGTGCAGTGATGTGGGCGTTGAACTACCTAAACTGCCAGAACTATTGTGATGCAAACTAAATTGACTTGTTGACGTTGAATTATTTGGACTAATGCTGCGCTGTGATATCTGGGCGGGCGAACTACCAGTACCTGTAATTAGAAACAAAAAAAAAAACAATTTGTGAATGAGTTGCTATATCGACAAAAAGTTATTCATATTATCAGAATTTGTGAGCGAATTTTAAGTACAAGTAAAGGAAAGTTTATATACAAACTAATTTGTAGAAGATTCCAAAATATTTTCATAGAAATTAGAATTAGAAATTCATGAATGAGTTGTAATGTCGACAAAAAATTATTCATGTTATCAGAATTTGTGAGTAAACTTAAAGTAAAAGTAAAGAAAAGTTTATATCCTCACTAATTTGTAAAATGTTTCAAGATATCTTCAAGAAATTAAGGTTAATACTTTCGATATGAACAGTTAGTATTAACAACAACTAATAAATAAAATAACAAGTTATGATTTAATTTCATTAGATACTAAATTAGTGTGCTCTTTTCCTCGCCAAATTTTTGATTTTGATTTCAATATTTTAATATTGAGTATTTTTTTTTTAAATTTCGATATGAACAGTTAGTATTAACAATAATTAATAAATGCGATAACAAGTTATGATTTAATTTGGTTAAATAATAAATTAATTTGCTATCCATCATTTTCTTTTCGCCAAATTTCATGATTTTGATTTCAATATTTTAATATTGACTATTTTCCAAAAAAAAAATCTGCTTTTGCTTTGTGTCTTCATTGTATCAAGAATATACAGATCGATTTACAGGCTTCTAACTTCTATCGTTTGTAATGGGAGACGGTATTATAATTTTCTTTCCTTTGCCATTTGCCCGCTAACAGTGAGATGTTCAAAATATACCCTAAACCCGTTTTATGCCCCAAAAGTACAAAAATTAAAATGTTCCCTTTTATCCCTCGACTAAGCCATAAGGATTCAACCCTTTGTTCTGGACTGTTTTACAAATTTTGACGCCATTCTTATGTATTTTATCCTCTAAAAGGAAGGAATTACAAATATAACGAAATTATAATATAACGGAATTATAACATAATGAAAATCCAGTTGTCCTTCAATCGTGCCATTCGTTATCTGTTCTGCCTTCGTCGAATCGTGTACGTGTCTCCGTCTGTGATACAATTTTTAGGTTGTTCCATTCCTAATTTTGTAGTTATTCGTTCGTTGCCTTTGTTGCCTATTTCTATTAAAAATCATCGATGTTTCTTGCAGAATTATTTAAATTTACTCCATCAATTCGCTCTAATCAATTGACTATTCATAACACGAAATATTATACGATCAGATCTTTTCAAGTAAGAGTAGCCAGGACGTTTAATAAACTTCTAACCCTTTAAAAAAAATTTCTTCGTCCAAAAACACAGACTTTTTGAGCCCCTTTTTTCTTTGATATTGCCGTCAGATCGTTGGCTGTCCATCTTTTTTCTTATTCTGAACGGGGAAATGATTATCGCTAAACTTATAATTGTTTCTTTCCTTTTTTTTTTTGAGTCATTACTTGCATAGCATCTCAATTACTTAGTTAGTTAAATCTTAAAAATATTGTTATTAACTTTTACCATTTAGTCTGTTATTAATTTTTTCGATATAATTTCGTCTCTTAGGACGAAAAACATACAAAATTGAAAAATTCTAATAAGTGAAGTAGACTGTCATATTGTAAATCATATTTTCTTGCTATTAAGATACACAACATTTTTATAACATTAGTATTGTAAAGTTGTATAATAACAAAGTTGTATAATATATATTAATATATATATTTGTTAGAAAATATGTAGTAATATTGTAATTTAATTATAGGCTTAAAATTACAATCCTGAATAAGTGAATAAAATAAAATTAAAAAAAAAACCTAATTCTAATTCTCCAATTCTCCATTTGTTCCAGAAGGCGATAACACTCTTGCCCTAATTTATCGTATAAAAATACAAATCTCGAAAAATTGCTTCCCATCGCTTATGCCAGGGATCGTGAGAGTACATTCGTAATTTCATGAATTTAACCTTTGTCCGAATTTCGATTTTTATTACCCTCCATTTAGAGGAATGTAAATCTTTACGTTCACCATTATTTTGTTGATTTCAGCTGAAAGTAAAGTCAAATTTTATACGTTTTCTTTTTTTGTTTTACGCCCAACAAATTTTGAATTTATAAAAATCCTTTCCCAATTTGAGCGTACATTAATAAACGAAAAATAAGCGATGACACAATTTGAGTCTCCTTGTTCTGGGGTTGAAAGTGTGGATTTCGCAAAACCCCCAATATAAATGCTTGATTATGCCAAAAAAGAGTAATTTACATATGTATAGACGTCATATATGAATTATACATTTCATTATGAATTTCTACTGTCGCCTATGTTGACATAATACTACCTTCAGTCATTTGGTCTGACTAATAGTACTTGTATACCACATTTGTTTCTTTTCTGTTCAGTTTTACTCTCTAATACAGCGAATTTCAAAAATATTCCCTCTATGATGTCTAATATCTATTTTTCAAATTTTGATCGTTGGGGGCAACCACATGTATTCATATATTCATACGTTATTAAATTCCAATAAGGAATTTTCAATTGTCTATAGAGCAGTGCGTCACCAATTGCAGAGAATATGCTTTACCGACATTATCATCAAATTCTATACAAAAAAATATATACTATTTTCGTAAATTTGTTACTTTCTTAATTTGTTACTTAAATTAATATAATCTCAAAGAAAAAGCTTCGTTAAATTTATGAAAATTGCCATCAATTATTTTTCATCAATATAACCAAAAAATCTCAAACTCAATAAATATTTTTTCAATGCAAAAACTTTGAATATTTTATAGAATTAATGAAGAGAATGTCAAATAAAAATCCCATTAAATACCAAAACGAAAACAAGTCGAATACGTTTAATTCATATATTACCTATACGAGTATTATAATTCATAATATCATTATTGCCGAATGAAGAGATAATTACTAAAGAAAAGATTCTTTTTCTTCTTAGGTGGCAACTGGAATAGACATTATTATCTATTATACGCCCGCCCGTAGAAAATAATTCCAAGCACTTCGATCTTCTGCGCTTTTCTTCCAATTCATCACACCAAGCTTCGTATTTCAAAAACAAGGTCCTTCCAACGGAGTTTTGGTCGCCCTCTTCTGCGCCGTCCATCGAGTTCGTTGTCGAAAACTTTCCGTGCCGGAGCATTTGGGTCCATCCGCGCAACATGACCCAGCCAACGCAATCGCTGTATATTAATGCGTTTGACCATGTCGATGTCGGCATATAGCTCATACAGCTCATTGTTCATGCGACGCCGATACTCTCCGTTAACGATGATGGGTCCATATATTTTCCGGAATATTTTTGTCTCGACAACTACCAGTACTGATTCATCCGCTTGCGTCATAACCCAGGATTCTGCGCCATATAACAAGACGGGTACAACCAATGTCCGGTACAGACGGTTTTTTGTTTGTCGGGAGAGGACTTTATCACCGAATCGCTTGCTTAGCCTACAGTAACATCTGTTAGCAAGCAATACTTCCCTCTTTATCTCCATGCTGACATCATTCGCTTATGTGTTGTTTAAAACCACAAAACTTAAACTAAAGAAAAGATGCCAATATTACATATGAACCAAAACATTTAAATTGTTGTGAAACCATTTAGAATCCCAAAAATTTTATATTTTTGCTAGCAAAACTTCAACTTAAAAATATCTGACTTAAAATCTTCGTTCTTAAGGTTTTCATAGTAATAAAAAAGTTGCATACGTTGAAAAATCGGTAAAATTTAGCAATAACTAGACGTTTTCACCATGGTGGCTTCAAATTTGTATATCTTAGAAACTGATCGTCTATTGATTGAGAAAACAAAGCAAACTTGTATATGTGTATATACTCTTACGTAAAGGGTGCCCCAACAAGAACGCAAGATTTAAATTTGGCGCTATTCGAAGTGTCATTTTTTGACATTTGAACAATTGTTATTGTTTGCTAGTAGAAGATACGGGGTTAGTAAAAATTGAATGCTACACGAATGAACAACGCATTCTCATTGTGAAATTGTTTTACCAAAATGGTGAAAGTTTTGCGACTACAGTTCGCAAATTGCGATCAATTTGGGGTCACAATAATGCTCCAAAAGAGTCAACTGTAAAGAGATTAATGGATAAATTTGCCAAAACTGGGTCTGTTAGTAATGTAAAGATAACAACGCGCCTTCAACCACGTCAATCGACCGAAAATGTCACAGCTGTACGTGATGATGTCGCTCAAACTCCATCCACCTCAATTCGACACCGAGCTCAGGAAATTGGTGTCTCCAAATCCACTATGCAGCGAATTTTGCAGCGAAAGATTTGCATCTTCATGCATACAAAGTTCAATTGACTCAGGAACTGAAGCCAGCTGACCATGGACAGCGAAGGGAGTTCGTTAATCTGGTATTGGAGAGACAACATGAAAATGCTGATTTTGCCGACAAAATCATCTTCAGTGACGAGGTCCATTTCCATCTTGATGGCTTCGTCAATAGGCAGAATTGTCGCATTTGGGATGAGGAAAATCCTTGAGTGATTCACGAGAAGCAAATGCATCCTCAACGTGTCACTGTGTGGTGTGGACTTTGGGCTGGAGGAATCATTGGATCTTTTTTTATGAAAATGCGGCGTGTCAAGCGCAAACAGTCAATGGTGTTCGGTATCGTGAAATGATAACTAGTTTTTTCATGCCTAGAACTGAAGAAATGAATGTGCAGTTTCAACAAGACGGCGCCACATGTCATACAGCCAGAGAAACAATTCAATTGATGCATCAGTCATTTCCCCGTCGTGTTATTTCGCGTTTTGGAGATTTTTAGATCGTGTGATTTAACACCATTAGACTTTTTTCTTTGGGGTTTTCTGAAGTCGATGGTTTACGCGAATAAGCCGACGACGACTCAAGTCTTAAAAGAGGAAATTGGACGGTGCATTAATGAAATATCGCAGCATTTATGCAAAACGGTCATTGAAAATTTCATTAAAAGATCGCGTGTGTGCCAGCAAAGCTGCGGCGGCCATCTGCCCGATGTATTGTTCCATACATAACCTTATTCTGTCTACTTTACGAAATAATAAAGTTTCACGATTTTTTCTTAAATGTCTGTGTTTTATTTAAAATGTAAATCTTGCGTTCTTATTGGGACACCCTTTATAAATGCACAAAAAAAAGCGTACATAGTTATATATATAACGTACATATATATACACACGTACATATATACATATGCATTACAATTTATTACTTGCCCTACATTCCACAAGAGGTGTCTGGATGACATCCGCTACTTCATTGTACAATAAAACATATTTGTAAATTCGACACATTTAATGCAAACACAATTTTTCAGCATAATTATTATTTAACTTTAATGATTGTAAAGTTTAATGAATGTAAAATCAGTTTGTGAAATTAGTTGAAACAATAAAGAACAAGTCCCGGAATAAAAAGTCCAGTGTTATTATTAACAGGAAGGATATAACTCCCGCACATAGTATCCCTAAAACTATTTATATCAGGCAGTACAAACTATAGTGATTGATGACAAGTAATCAAAAATAAACTTTTATGGAACGAAATGAGTCCTGCGGTTGCACTTTTCTTAATCCAATTATTTGAATTTCTTCGCTAACATATAAAATATGAAATGAGTATGTATAACAGATAGAATAAATTATCTGTTTTCCAAAACGGAAAGAAAGTGCGCACAATTGTTTACCGCATCAGAAACGAAAAAGTTCGTGTCTTAAGTCTTTTGATTTGTACATACAAAATTGTTACTTCACTAAATTTCACAACATTCCTAATTAAGTCTGCACGACTAATTAGGCATTTCGAGCTGAAAAAATTTTAATTAAATTGTAAACTAAGTTAATTTCCACATCTATTTAGAGAATTCCTCTGGCAAAAAAAAAAACCTCAAGCCGCAATTCATACTAATTTGTTCATATGCTAATGGAAAAATGCTTTCATCTTGGCCACTAATAAATTGTTATGTGACTTTGCTGATATGCATTCGCCTTATTAAGAGAATAATATGTACATGAATTTATTGTCAAGTGGTTTTATTAATCTAGAATTTGAATGTATAGAGTACGGATTGCTTTTGTTGCGAAAACCACTTTCATTTCATTATCTAAATATGAGAAATTTCACAAAAAAAATATGTCCACTTCAACCTCCACGCTCTTGAACCAAATTCCAATCACCGTTACAATGAATACTTTTTTTTGTCTATAATTAAAATTAATTAAGAGATAATCTTTAAGTGGTTGATTATTTTACGTTTGTTCCGATAAGGAAGCCAGTCTAAGAATAATTTAAGGAAATTTAGTATAAAATAAATGAGTGAACGATAGCGTTTTTTGCCTCCGAAAAATCTTAGTTCTAAAATAGACTTTTGAATGCAAATATTTTCCAATTAAATAGAAGTTATTTTAACGAACATGAAATGATATTAGGAATTTTGAAATTCTTCCATATTTCTGATTAATTGGATTAAGTTTATTTAATGCTCATTTCCCGCGATCTCATTTTGAACTACTTCTGCTTTTAATCTAGATCAAAAGCAATGAATTAAGCATGCGCCAGACGTACGACTGGTTATACTTTTATGTGGATGTTTTAGCGTTTCTGAAGTAGTGAAAATTTCATTTTATGTTATATTTGTAATAAATTAAATCAACTTCACAAGAAAACTCGTTAAAAGTTCATAATTATTTTCACTAATTTGTTTAAAACAACTTCTTTGTAATTGGAGCTATTTCAGCTATTTTATTATAAGAGGCTATTTTAGAATATACGAGTAATTAGTAGAGAAATTTCAGTCAGACGAAGGGATTTACATGAACCATCGTCCATCCATCCATTTGAAATGGCGTAAATATGTGCACAGTGCCAGAAGGGGCATGGTAAATCCCGAGATTCTTATCAACAAATGCTGTGCAAAATCATAACTTACTGAACTGAATTTTTAATCCCTTACTTACTAAATTATATTGAATTTAGTACAACTGAATTCAATGTAGCTGCTTGGAAGACATGAAGCTGGAGGATAAATAGATCATTAGTATGTAGTATAGCAAAAAGGCTTGTGCTTGTGCTCTTTTTCCGCCAGCCGCCCTCAACATACGAATAAAACCCCATAATAATGTAAGTTAACCGATGTCTGTTTCCTCTACTCCATTACGAAACCCCCTCGTATATATACACATCCCGCTAAGAACCTTAGTTCTTCCACAAAACCTCCAATCTCTTTCCCGGAACCTAAGTTCCACATCAAATCTTCAGACCAAATCTGACAGATTTACACACTAGCATTTGCATCGACAATATTTGTTTTAAAAGCTTAAAACACGATTTGAAACAACGTTGCTGTTGATTTATTGCACATTGAAAATGGCGAATTTATTTATTTAATTTTATTACTTCAAAATGAATTGATTTGTTATTAAATCTGCCATCTAATGAGTTTTCAATACGATGTCTGTCAGCGTCCGCTTCCTATTGCTGTGTTTTTCCATAAACGAAGTTCGTGTCTGAAGTCTTTTGTTTTCTGTGACAGCCATCAACAATAACTTCAAAACACTTGACACGTTTAGCTTTCCTTTTAAGTGCTCAATAGGATTTCGCACAAACAACAATACAAATAATAACAGTTTATGTAACGACTTTTCTCGCGCTGCATATTTTAAATTTACATAAAAAGGAAATTAATCTGGCTTTTGTTCACAGTTAATAAATCTTAACGTTTAACATATCAAATCAAAGTGCTGTCAAAATACGGTTTGTCACGAATTTCGCAGACGTTAAACAAAAATAAACTGTGGACAAAACGTAACGAATACAAAGGAAGAACAAATTATTAAAAATATCATCAAAAAGAAATAAAGTAAAAAAATTAAACAAATGAGAAACATAACATAACATAAAAAACTTCGTTATACAGGGTTGCCCATATTCGACGGACCCATCTGGCAACGCCATAACTTTTGACAGAGATGTCAGATCGCTTAATGACATACCGCGTTTGAAGCGTCAGTCCAAGCAGATTTTTACCATGGAACAATACACGCCACGCGAGCGCTCTGAAATAGTTGAAATTTACATTCAACAGAAGAAGTCAATTGTGAAAACTCAACGTGCTTTTAAAATATTAAAAAATGTGAGAAGTGCGCCTTCTAAGAACACCATTAAGCGTTTATACGAAAAATTTTCGACTGGTGAGGCTCTTTCTAATCCGAAGAGGCCAAATAAAAGTCGACCAAGGCGATCGGCCGAGAATATCGCTGCCGTACGAGCCAGTGTTGAGAGGTCCCCAAGAACATCCCAAAAACGCCGTTCTCAGCAGTTGGGCATGGCTCGGTCCACTTTACAACGGATTATTCGCGCTGATTTGCATTTGTTTCCGTACAAAATTCAATTGACGCAAAGATTGTTGCCTGCGGACAAGCCTCGTCGATTGGAATGGGCCCAACGAGTCATCGAAATGGCCGATGATGACGAGCAATTTTGGAACAAAATTATCATGTCCGATGAAGCCCATTTCACATTGAATGGGACCGTAAATAAGCAAAATTGCCGTATTTACGCCACTGAAAATCCTCAGGAGATTCAAGAATTGCCTCTTTATGACGAAAAAGTCACAGTTTGGTGCGGCGTTAGTGCGAAACCGGTCATTGGGCCGTTTTTCTTCCAAAACGAAAATGGCCATGCTGTTACCATCAACCAGGAGCATTATCGCGACATGATGACCAATTTTGTGATGCCAATTATTCGTCGAAAGCGTATGAGGCAGTTCTGGTTTCAAGAAGACGGCGCTCCACCGCACAAAAGTCGCATAACAATCGATTTTCTGAAGAATTTGTTTCCGGGCCGTTTGATGTCGAAAAGTGGTGATTTGGACTGGCCACCGCGTTCGCCCGATTTGACGCCCGCTGACTTCTTCTTGTCGGGACATTTGAAGTCAAAGGTTTACGTTAACAAGCCAAGGACCGTAGAAGAGCTCAAGGACAACATTCGTGAAGAAATAGCCGCTATTCCGGCCGAAATGTTGGCGAAAACGATGGAAAATGCTGCAAAAAGGGCACAATACGCCATCAACGCCAGAGGCGGCCATTTGAGAGATATCATATTCAAAAATTGATGTAAACAAATCTACTTGGAACAAATTAAATGAATAAGATTGCCAACCGCCAAATTTTTATTTTTTTCTCTGATTTTTTTTTTAAAAACATGGGTCCGTCGAATATGGGCAACCCTGTAATTATGATTTTCAATTAATTGTGATCGGAACTAAAGCCCAATGTAATCCGATAATGTTCCGCGCAATTAGGCAACATCCAACACAATAACCTTCTGCGGTCAAATTCTCAGTTGTGGTTGTGCCGTCTAATGTTTGATGATCAATTTTCAATTTGTTTAACGTTCGTTAATCATACTTCTCATTGTTTTCTTTGTGGACGAATATTTTTGAAGATATTTAGGCAAACAACATTTATGAGCATGATTTTAATCCCATTAAAATTATCTATGAATATTTAAATCATAATTAATTAATGGCAAAGCGGAAAGTAAATAAATAAACTGATACCGATCTTATGATCATCCTCATTACGGCAGACGCGGTAAAGGCACAGAGAAAAATGATAAATTGCGATTAATTTTAACATTATTATTTTGAAAGGAGATGCATTTATTTAATTGATTTGCAAGGCAAACAAATTGTTTAAAAATTGGAATTAATTGGAATTAAACTTGTTGCTCAGGCGAATGCATATTAAATCAGCATATTTAAAAGTCACCATCGTTTGGGGGCGAAACTAATGCTATATATTGGAAATGTCTGTGAGATGAAGTGTCTTCAGTTAGTAACCTTCATGTAAATCTTAAAAGTGTTCATAATATTCAATTCAATGAACAGAAGAACTCGTAAATAACTGTAGAGGTTTCGGTGTTATTATCATACTGCAGGCTTATTTTCTGACTAATTGACTTTGTTTGTAAGAAAACATAAATTTTGTACGCATTTTTTGCATAAATTTGTAAAAACCTGTTCATATCTGTACTTCTGTGCGATTGAATACCCAAAATATTTAAGGAAATTATCGTTATGTATCTTATTTTACAGTCACAAGCAATCTAAATCTTAGCTACAACTAAAATTGTAAACTGTATTTTCTTGAAAATACGAGTACAAACTAAAATTAATTCATTCCGGACAACAGCTTATCGTGCGATCAACAGTAAACTAAACACGCTGTGGTGTTAAGAAAAAAATTTTGCTTTCATTTGCTGATGATGATGATGCCGATAACTTTGAAATGTTACTGTAGTCTTCTCAAGCATTGAGATACAATCAATAAGAATGGTTTTGGCAATAAACCATAAAACAAACAACCCTGTTGCGCTTAAGGCGATGCATGAAGTCGGATATTGGACAATTTTATGTACTTCAGTTTTACCAAAAAAAAAACAATCATCTGGCTGGAATTATGAAGAAGTCCATTGGTTGCAAATGCAAAGCAAGAGATTTAATGACAAAGTCTCCTCTCGTTGTGGTTGATGCCAAAATCGCTGGTAGAGACTTTGTGCTGAATGTGGACTTGCATTGCAACCGGGTGCTACAGACCCATAGAGTAGCAGAGGAGGCCTCACCTCCGCCAATGGGGATTATGTTCCATACTAGCATAATCAATTTGTTATCTCCTGGCTGCGAAGAAAGGAATGACAATTGCTGTAGTACCAAAAATGTCAGCCCCTTTTCCTAGATAGTCCTAGTTTTTACTTGGCTATCCAAGGGGGCGTTGGCAATCACATTGTAATTTAATATGCTGATACTCTGAAAATAACGCAGAAGGTTTGAGATGAAACTGCGTAACAGATGTGTAGTGCATTTAGAAGCATTTGAGATGTGATGGAAGATTTACCTTATTCTGGCCGGCCATCAACGTCTTCAACTGGAGGTAAAATCGATAAAGTCAAGCGAGAAAGACAGCCGCTGAATCACGAATCAATTCGCATCATTTCACACGATTATTTTTTGGCATGCTCGACTAAAGATCTGAATATTCTTGACAAACTCAATTTTATAAAGGTTACTGTGGACATGGCAGGATGAGTGAATTTCAATCTCGCATTCATAAAATACATTAGTTTACGAGTTCCACATGGAAAGCAGTCAAGCCAGAACCAAAAAAAAAAAACGCGCCGAAGTCGGTTAAAAGTTAAGATATTACTGACTGTTTTTTGTTGTCTACTCAAAATTCTTGACAGAACATCACGTGACACATGAAGTACGAGAATATTATCTGGGCATTTTGAGAGAGCAAATTCGTCGAAAGAAATGCCCTCTCCCGACAAACAAAAATACGACTATACCAGACGTTGGTTCTACCTGTCTTGTTATATGGCGCAGAATCCTTGGTTATGACGCAAGCGGATGACCCAGTACTGGCAGTTTTCGAGAGGAAACTACTCCGGAAAATATATGGAAAATATCGGCGTCACATGCGCAATGAGCTATATGGCGACATCGGCGTGGTCAAACGCATTAATATACAGCGGTTGTTTTGCCATAGAAAGTTTTCGACAGCGAACTCGATGAACGGCGTAGAAGTGGCCGACCAAAACTCCGTTGGAAGGACCAGACTTTTGAAACACTATCGAAACTTGATGTGACGAATTGGAGGAGAAGCGCAGGAGATCGAAGCGCTAGGAATTATTTTCTACGGGCGGCGTATAATAGATACACACATGGTCAAATTAATAAGTACACCCTATATTTATTTTATTATTCATTTCCTTTTACCGTCTCCTCCGGATCAATTGGAATGACTTCTTGCAAACATTAATCTAGCCTTTACAAAGGAACTCTTCTGGCTATCCGTTTTGGTAAATGTGCTTCTTGTAGTCTGCGACGAACTATTCGCGATGAAATTACATTCCCAATATCTGCTGAAATCGCTCTTGAAGACACAAACGGGTCCATCTTCGCAAGTGTTACAATACGGTCATTTGTTGTTTTTGAAGTTTTTTTGGGTCTTCCGCGAGTTTTGACGGCCTTTTTAGGCTTTAAAGCATTTTGTACAAAAATAGCGACTGATTCATAGATTCTGCTATGGAACGAAGACTTTGGACACTTTCTCCTAGTCTTGAAACAATTTTTCTCTCATCCGGAGATGATTGTTTTTACTATATATTTTGTTATGAACAACTATACTACATATATAAAAAACTACAGCCGACTGCGACAATATTAAATTGATCAATGTATGTATTTATTATTTTGACCAAGTACTAAATCGCACCTAAACAAAACTAACTCACAATGAAAACAACGGGGAAGCCCCAGTTTTCTTTTTAACTTTAAAGGCATTACCATATTAAAGTCATTTAAATAAAAAAGAATTGCCATGCTTACTTTCCGCTAAAGTAACTAAAATTAAACATAAAGCAAAAATAAGTAGGTGTACTTATTTTTTCGACCATATGTGTAAGTATGTCTATTCCAGTCACCACCTAAGAAGAAGAAGAAGAAATTCGATAATGATAATTCGATAAACGATAATGCACCGTCTCACAAGATCATCATTGTGGACGAATTTCTGCAAAAGACTCAACAAACATCATCCACCAAGCGCCTTATTCACCTGATAGGGCTCTGGCGGATTATTTTTGTACTTTCCAAAACTTAAATTAACGCTTCGAGCAACCGCTTTCAGCCTGTAGAAAACATAAATATGCGGTGAGAATTGATGCCTTTAAAAATGTTTTGGTAATAGGATTATTCGTTGGCATAAGTATTGTATTTCGAAAGGAGTCTACTTTGAAATTTCAAAGAATAATAAATATTTTATATTTTATTGACCAGCACCCGGTACTTTTTTGATGAAATGTATACACATTTGAGATGTATGTACATTAGAATTCGTTAAAGGAATCCATGCTACTAAAAGCAGAAGGCTCAAGAAAAAGAAGGCATGTATTTGAAAGTAACATCCCACAATAAGTTACTTTTTAAATTTTCTGATACTTACGATATTATGCATTTAAGGTAACGTTATTTATTTGTATAAAGAATAATTTTTGTGCATTTATCACCTCATTTCGTGTAGACAAAAAGATGCAAATTTGATGTGAATAGTTAATTTTAACTTTTATAGACACAATATAAAGTAATCACGTTCGAAACAGAAGACTTATGTCACGAGCACTTGACACCACGAAACTCTAAATGCGGTAGCAAGATATCTGAAGGCATTACCTTTCATAATTGATTTGAAAATTTTATAAACCCACATATTTCCATTTATCTCCCATTATTGTCATGACATGATTGATATCCGTGACAAATATATACAAGTATATATATACCTATATATAAAAAATTTATGAATTTTTTTTTCTTCTATATGTACAAAACCATCGTTGATAGTTTAACTAAATAGGGAAACTACAATATTGCACAATATTTATATAGTTGAAGCTTCTCACAACATTATGTGAATGAACTTTTGGCTAAGTCCATACAATTTTCTTCTTCTTCTTCTTCAGTATTCACCTCACATATCAATCAATAGTCATATGAATATATAAATTTACATACAAACAGGCAAAGTGATTGTGTGTCATATCTAACAGTGTTAAAAAATTAATCACATCACAAGAAGTAAATAAGTTTATTTAAACAAAAACAAAAAAAAAAATTCAATTACCAACGTCGTCTCTTGGCGGTGGTGCAAAAGCGAGAGGAGAATCGACAGGGGTCACCGACAAGAAAAACGCTCACATAAAAATTACGGACGAGGTTATATGGAAACATTTGGTTTCTTATCAATGCTGTGGGCTGTTGGTGGCCATTATGGCTACAACCAAAAAAGAAACACCAAACGAAAAAAGATTTTCGAAAAGCAGCAACATTGCCCAGACGTGTTAAAACCAAAACGCCATAAAACAAATAATGTTATGTCGAAATTTACGCATTTTGCATATTAAATATGAGTTGTAGTGTTGGTGCTGGTGCATTCAACTTAATGGATCCATGCGTTTTTGTGGAAAATACAATTTCATTATGGTTTTACACAAATATGTATAGATAACAACTTGTTTTGTAAAATAATGATAATAATAATTGTTATTTTCATTTTAGGAAAAATTTTAATAAATTTATCCATCTCTACCAAGTGTTAGGAAAATGAAATGAAATGTTTCATGACAAGGTGGATTGTTAAGTTAAGAAAGGGCCACCACAGCAATAAAATTTTGATTTCGGTGGAAAAAAAAACATAAATCATCATTTGAATTTGGTAAGAAATCATAAAAAAACATTTCTAATAAAACGGATATAAAAATATATGTCGCTGTTGCAGCTACCATTAACAACATGAGCTGCAAGGTGAAGACGTTGTGCAATTAAGAGAAAATATACCTAACTCAAAAGTCAGTGGTATTGCTGTAATGCCGGGGGTATTGGAAAGATGTAAAGAAATTAGTAATTCAATCTGTAACTTGTGTAGTTAAGTTACATTTTTAAAACGTCCACGATTTTTTTAATATTTTGACATATAAAGAAAAGATCGAAAACAATTACGGTATTAGACACGCAACAAAGTTTCCGCTGTTTGCCAATAGATGGCGCCAGCTGTAAGTGCTATTCAATTCTGCATAACCTCGTCATGAGCTAAGCTTAGGCATATGGTGAACATACTGTCTGGACACAATAATGATTTTCTTTTGACGTCATATTTTTTTGGTTGTGTGAATATGTATGATTTTGTGTCAAATAATCGTCATATGCGGAAAGTATTGATTTTTTTTTCTTTCCATCGAAGAAAACGGCGGCTGATGTTCATAGAGAGCTTCAAAATGTTTACGGAGATGCTGCTCGAAGTGAAACAACGTGTCGAGATTGGTTCCGTCGCTTTAAAGCCAGTGATTTTGATGTTGACGACCGTTCGCGTGAAGGAAGACGAAAAACCTTCGAAGACAATGAATTGACGGCATTGCTTGATGGAGATCCATGTCAAACGCAGGTAGAGCTTGCTTCAATATTAGGAGTTACCCGCCAAGCCATTTCCAAGCGATTGCATGCATTGGGAATGATTCAAAAGCAAGGAACTTGGATTCCTTATGAGTTGAAGCCAAGGGACGTTGAGCGTCGTTTTTTCTGCTTCGGCGACAAAAAAGAAAGGGGTTTCTTCACCGTATTATAAGGGTGATGCAAAATGGATTCATTACAGCGATCCAAAGAAAAGAAAATCATGGGGGCTGCCCGGTCATGCTTCTACGTCGTCGCCTCGGCCGAATATATACGCTGCGAAGGTTCTACCCTGTATTTGGTGAGATCAAGACGGTGTTATTTATTACGAACTGTTGAAACCAAGTGAAACCATCACTGGGGATCGGTATCGACTTTAATTAATGCGATTGAGCCGAGCTCTGCGCGAAAAACGCTAACATTAAGCGGAGAGGCACGAAAAAGCAATTCCTCAGCATGACAACGCTCGGTCTCACGTGGCCAAACCCGTTAAAACCTACTTGGAAACGGCAAGTCTTACCCTATCTGCCATATTCTTTAGAAATTGTGCCGTTTGATTATCACTTGTTCCGTTCGATGGCACATGATCTGACTGACCAGCAGTTCCACTCATATGATGACATCAAGGAATGCCTAAATTCGTGGATAGCTTCAAAAGATAAACAGTTCTACCGTGACGGAATTCGGGGGTTTCCCAGAAAGATGAGGAAAAGTAGTAGCTAGCGATGGGCAAAACTTTGAATCTATCATTTGTAAACATGTTTTCATAGTCGAATTGAGATTAAAGGATTGTTTTGAACACTTTCTTGAGCAGCAGTAATATTTTCAACCGATATTGCAGAACGTTGTGGTCCATGCTTGGCCCTATCAGCTACAGACCCTCTTTCTTCGAAATCATTCACTACACGATAAACTGTGCATCTTGTTGGCACGTTGTTTCTTCCAAAAATTTCACGTAACTTTCTCATCGTCACAGTGATTTTGACAAAATTTTTTAGCGATTAAAACGCGTTGGTTTATCGAATATTTTTCTATAATAAATTTCCATAATAAACGACTGCCAAATATGAACTATCAAGACTAATGTTTACCAAAATGGCGGCAAAGGTAGTATATATTCAAATTCAAGTAGTATTTATTTTATACATTTTGTAATTTGTTTAATATTGGCCAAAATATTTCAATAAATGAAATGAAATGAAATATATTCCCGACAGACACCCTGTATATTAGATTTGCATTAGGCGACTTCAGTAGCCTATTTTACATTATGAACTCATTATCGACACTTGGTTTTTCTTTCTTATTTACTTTATAACTGTATTTGGTTGGGGAACCATTATATAAACTTTGCTATTAACATTTAAATTTAATCGTTTTTAACTTAATTTTATTATCATTATTATTATTATTTTTTTTTTTTGAATATTTAATATTTAGTATAATATATAATAGTATAATAATAATAATTTAGTATAATAATAATATAATATATAATATAATAATAATATATAATTTAGTAAAGAATTTTGTATTTTATTTGTGATGTTATATAATTGGCCTTTTTGGCTTTCCTGCATCACGAAGTATGAATAAATGAAAATGAAATCTTTTCACTGAATAATAAAATTCGTACATTATTGTTAACTTTTTCTCAGATTTCTGACAATTTGCAAACTATACTTGTATTCAAACTTTCAGTGCAAATTATGTGCGATCATGATTCAGTTATGTACTCGTACTAATACTAGATCTCTGCACTCCAGTTTTTTTTCTTTTTCTTTATCCAATTATTATTATTTTTTCTTCTTTGCCTTTACTCCCCAATTGTTATAACCAATCAGGTTTTAATGAATGTTATTATAACAGTTAAGACAATTTTCTCACAACTTTATGCCTCATGCAATGCTTCTGGTAAGTCTTAAAAGGTCAATTTTCTTAAATGACTACAAAAGTTTCGATTAAATGAACTGATGATGAGATCATAATCCGATTAAGCAAATTGCATAAAATTAAAACCAAAAAAAAAAAAAATGATGAAACGTCTTATTTTATTTAGTGCTGTAACAACTGGTTCGCAGAATAGCAACAATTAAATAGGAATTTCTGCTACTATAATTAGTCCCTTTAAGAACAATTTAAAATTAGTTCAACTTTTAGCTGGAGATGATTGTAGGTTAAGTTTATTTATTATAATAACAATAACAATTATTGAATTTTAAGATTTATTTAATAAAGTTGCGGTT
This sequence comes from Philornis downsi, assembly GCA_019455685.1. NCBI lineage: Eukaryota > Metazoa > Arthropoda > Insecta > Diptera > Muscidae > Philornis > Philornis downsi. Next base: position 1,965,309 of record JAHXMU010000762.1, on the reverse strand, counting down.
TTTTTTTTAATATCCAATAAAGATCATTAATTATAGCTTTTTACAGATCGTGTTTGTTTATTGTCATGTACCGGTCTGTGTGGACTTCTTGACTTTTTTCCCCTATATATTGCCAGTCTTTGTCTATCAACAGGTGTCAATATGTTGGTTTAGTTTAAGATAAATTACCTTGTGAAACGTTTCTTACAATGTAAAATGCAATTTTTTTCTGTGTGTGACTTTTTGATTTTGTAGAAAAATGCTAAGTGATTAAGTTAATTTAGAATTTTTGCTCTGGTTATGATTTTGATTACCGTCTTGTTCGAATTTGTTTTGCAAATTGTATATGTCTTATTTAAATTGTGTATGGCTTCTAGGTCCGTAACGGATGTGAGAACGGATTGATTGCCATAAATTAAACTCAAGAAATATGTTTGTCTAATGACTCACCCAGTCTCAAAGGCAAGTTCGTTTGCTATTGCCTGTGTGTCTGCCTGTCCGTTTGGGCTAATTGAAATTGAAACATTACTTAATACTAACGGATGCTTTTTGATATTTACCTAAAATGTATGTTTGTCTGTCGGTCGGTACATCGATCTTACACCCATTGTTTGTTTTATGGTGCCGCTTAAAATGGCTTCCCTCTTAAAGTTCATCATATTTAGCCATGTTTATGGCTTTGATCAGCCAAAAATACAACACAATAGCTTCAAGTGAAATAATAAACCAACCAACCAAACGTATTAAAAAGTTTACTCAAAAAATAAAACAAAACCCAAACGAATACTTAACATTTATTGCTATTGATGCTAAACATATGTTAAATAAACACCTGAGTATTGTTGGTCGTTTTACTTCAAGCTGGCTTCTTTTGAAAGCTGTACAGTGTAGTTTATTATTTAAGATTTATATTTTATATTAGAATATATTTATGTACCTTCTCGAGCGCTGACATTATCAAGATGACATTTATGAACTTTGTTTGCAACAGAAGCTTAACAAGTGATAAAGAATTTACACATACACCCCTCCCTGTTCACTGCCCAAATTATCAAATATTATTCTCTTATGTCATAAACAAAATCTTTTTTACTGTCATCTTAAACAATTTATGTCAACTTATATGCTATTTTAATCACCTCCCACAGTGTTCATTCCATGTTTAAATCTCTTATCAGTAAAGTATTGGAGGGAACTGAAAAAAACGGTATTTTATTATTAAATGATATTTATATGGCCAGTGTCAAATTCTTACATAAAAATCAATCAAATTTGAAATGTGTCAAATATATTTGGTGTGAAACAAAAGACTCACAACACGAACCTGCCAATAACGCAAGCTTGTGATTAGTCTGCTCTCGCTCCTTAAATAGCACTGCCAATGGAACAAGTTGACGTTACATTAAATGTATACTAAATAAATCAAAGTCTATTGACAATATTGACATATTATTTGTTATCATTCTATCCAGGCTGATGAGAAAGAAATTAAAGAAAAGAATTATTTTATTGAAGTTTTAATAAAAAAAATTGAAATATTTTTGGATTTATATCATAGGCCAACCGATTGCGGTGAAAATTTGGTAAATTGATGTTTTCATGTAGAAAAATATTATTTATTAATTTCTTTATTTACACAAAAAACAATAATACTTAGCCTTTAAGAGCAAAGAGCCTTAAAGAGCCAACACAGCAAAAAATTCCTGAGCATCTATAATGATCTTAAAGCTATTTAAATGTATGTATAAAGATGTATATATATATATATATATATATATATATATACATATAAACTAATAAAGGGTGTCCCAACAAGAACGCAAGATTTAAATTTTAAATAAAACACAGCTATTTAAAAAAATAATCATGAAACTTTATTATAACGTAAAGTAGACGGAATGAGGTTATGTATGGAATAACACATCGGGCAGATGGCCGGCGCGGCTTTGTTGGCACCCACGCGATCTTTTAAAGAAATTTTCAATGACCGTTTTGCATAAATGCTGCGGCATTTCATTAATGCAGCGTCCAATTTCCTCTTTTAAGACTTGAGTCGTCGTCGGCTTATTCGCGTAAACCACCGACTTCAAAAAAACCCCAAAGAAAAAAGTCTAATGGTGTTAAATCGCACGATCTAGGCGGCCAATTCTGGTCTTCAAAACGCGAAATAACGCGACCGGGAAATGACTGATACACCAATTGAATTGTTTCTCTGGCGGTATGACATGTGGCGCCGTCTTATTGAAACCACATGCCCTCCACATTCATTTCTTCAATGCTAGGCACGAAAAAACTGGTTATCATTTCACGATACCGAACACCATTGACTGTTTGCGCTTGACATGCCTCATTTTCATAAAAAAAAAAAGGTTCAATGATTCCTTCAGCCCAAAATCCACACCACACAGTGACACGTTGAGAATGCATTTGCTTCTCGTGAATCACTCGCGGATTTTCCTCACCCCAAATGCGACAATTCTGCCTATTGACAAAGCCATCAAGATGGAAATGGACCTCGTCACTGAAGATGATTTATGAGTCGGCAAAATCAGTATTTTCATGTAGTCCCTCCAATACCCAATTAACGAACTCCCTCCGCTGTCCATGGTCAGCTGGCTTCAGTTCCTGAGTCAATTGAACTTTGTATGCATGAAGATGCAAATCTTTCGTCAAATTTTGCTGCACAGTGGATTTGGAGACACCAATTTGCTGAGCTCGGTGTCGAATTGAGGTGGATGGAGTTTGAGCGACAGCATCACGTACAGCTGCGACATTTTCGGTCGATCGACCTGGTCGATGGCGCGTTGTTGTCTTTACATCACTAACAGACCTAGTTTTGGCAAATTTATCCATTAATCTCTTTACAGTTGACTCTTTTGGAGCATTATTGTGACCCCAAATTGATCGCAATTTGCGAACTGTAACCGCAATACTTTTACCATTTCGGTAAAACAATTTCAAATGAGAATGAGTTGTTCATTCGTGTAGCACTCCATTTTTACTAACCTCGTATCTTCTACTAACAAACAATAACAATTATTCAAATGTCAAACAATGACACTTCGAATGGCGCCGAATTTAAATCTTGCGTTCTTGTTGGGACAACCTATATATACATATAAATTAATATTTTCGTCACCGTTGGCTCCCCAGCCGTAATTACAAAAATAATATTAAACAAAATGAAATGAAAGCTATAACGATCCTAATTGATAACAGTGGTATACGAAGTCATGCATGCATGTTAAATTTCCATAGCAGAAAAATGTGCCAAAACGGTGCCAAACGGCTCCAATATCGTGCAACCCTAATAAGGAAAGACGTCCCAAATGCCGAATTGTTTATTGCAGGTATAATGATTTGTTTGAGCGTGAAACCTAAAACGGCCCATATAGTGAAACAGGCACTCTTTTGGATAACCTTATAAAAAATCATTAAATTGCGATCATTTACAAAATTATTAAAATAATAATAATAATACTAATACTTATACACATATGCGGAAATATGTGCACGCCTACGTATACTGAAAATAAATTTATTGCCAATTTTAATTTCGAAACATACTCGTATATTGATATTGTTCCCGACACCAGTTTTAGCCCGTAAATAATATTATATTACAGAAATTATTTTCAGATGAGCTTAACTCACAATTTTCCCATTAACGAATGAATTTTGTGAAAATGGTAAATTTTGAGCGTATTCATCATAAAAAATTCTATACTGCAAATTCTCATTTTGTACTACTACAAAACACAAAATATATTGAGGAAAACATCCACAGTTCGAACTGAACATAAAGTGAAAGAGCTAACAATTTAACGCCAGCTTTTACTTTCCAGCTAATGTAATGGATATGGTGTCGACTGTTTAACAAAGTTGCAATGAAGCCAAAGAAACTTATAATGATTGTCGGAGGGAAATATACGAGTGCTGTCCTGTCCACTACATTAAAATTAATCTGGGAAGTTGGAATGCAAACAAAGAAAGAAAAAATATTTCTCAATGGAGGGACCAGAAGAAAGATGGTTAGTTTCGAGTAGCATAATAGTAAATGGAACCAGATTTCAAAGATATCCTGAAGGCAAATTGGCTACTCTCAACTTAAAACAGGAAAAGCAAGACTAATCATTATTGATCCGATCATCATCTTGTTGGCAACGCAATTTATTCCCAGTAAGGAAACAACAACAACAAACTTTTTCCATTATTAGTGCGTCTTTAGCTCGGCGCCGCTGATAAACTGTGTCGACATATTGCGTGGCAACCGATTGCCGAATATAGCATGGCGTATGAGGAGAAGTAGGAAGCGAGCATGGCAACGCTGCAGCCAATTGTAATGCAAGAGGACGGTCGATAAGAGACACAACATCATTTTCAACAGAAAAAATGGTTGTTGAGTGAATGGGATGAAAAAGGAAAATATAAAGATATATGAATAGAGTTGAAGCCCGAAAATTGTACCAAAATGTAAAAAGTAAGGGCTATGGCATAGTATTCCATTACTGTAAGGATGAAAATGAACATCTTGTCCTGATACTCAAAAAGTACCAGAAATATGAAGAGAATACTTTTACAAATTGTTTGTTCAGGAAGGCTGCACAAGTGAGGAAATCACAATAACTAGCGCAATTGGCATAAACAGTCTACCACCGAGTCACAAAGAAATTAGAATTGCAATACCGTGATTCAAAAATAATAACCGAACAATTCAAAACTCATGGCGATGAGCAGTTTAGTGGGCGTGCATTACTTTCTGAACACAATTTTAATATGAGAAGCTGTGCCAGTGAATCAAATTTGACCGTATTGTATTTCGCATTTAGAAAAGGCCATCTAAGAGTATGTATCAACTATCATGTTGCCTTTTATGCAAGCCCCTCGAGTGTATTATGCGAAACCATTTCTATCTAATCTGCCTTTTTGTGATCTAAGTAGACAACCAATCAAATATTTGCACTACAGCAGATCCTGGAAAATAAACAGGAAAAACAAATCAAAACAAACCATCTTTTCGTCTACTACATTAGGTTAGCACTCCCACAGCATTAAGAGAAGTGAGTGACGTTGCTATGGCTCACGAGCAGACATTGTTATTCACAACTCATGAGCGGTGAGTAATAGCGCGTACTGATTTCTCATATCTGTGACTCATAAATAAGGACATTTACTCGTTATTTATGAGCCGTGATAATAACTAACACCATTCATGAGTCACTTGTTGTGAGATGCTATAAGTAAGGAAATAGGAACTTTAACTTTAAGGTGCGCAACTAAGTTCGCGCTGTTTGCCAATAGATGGCGCCAGTCGTAAGTGGTAGTCGATTAAGCCATAACCTAAACGTCATGAGCCAAGCTTAGGCATATGATAAACGTATCACTTCGACACAATATTGATTTTATTTTGACGTCATTTTCTTTTGATTGTGTGAATGTATATGATTTTGTACCAAATAATCGTCATATGCGGGAAGTATTGATTTTCTTCTTTCAATCGAGGAAAATGACGGCTGAAGCTCATCGAGAGCTACAAAAATTTACGGAGATGCTGCTTTAAGTGGAACAATGTGTAGAGATTGTTTCCGGCGCTTTAAAGACGTTGATTTTGATGTTGACGACCGTTCGCGTCAAGGAAAACCAAAAACCTTCAAAGACAATGAATTGATGGCTTTGCTTGATGGGGAACCCTGTTAAACGCATGTAGAGATTGCTTCAGTATTAGGAGTTACACGCATGATTCAAAAAGCAAGGAACTTGGGTTCCTTACGAGTTGAAGCCATGAAACGTTGAGTGTCGTTTTTTCGACTGTGAACAACTGCTTCAGCGACAAAAAAGCAAGGGGTTTCTTCATCACATTATAACGGGTGATGAGAAACGGATTCATTACAGGAATCCAAAGAACAGAAAGTCATGGTGGCTGCCCGGTTATGCTCTACGTCGTCGCCTCGGCCGAATATTCACGCTGCAAAGTTTATGCTCTGTAGTTGGTGGGACCAGGTCAGTGTTATTTATTACGAAACCAAGCAAAACCATCACTGGGGATCGGCGTCAACTTCGATTAATGCCATTGAGCCGAGCTCTGCGCGAGAAACGTCCACAGTACGCGGAGAGGCACGAAGTGATTCTTCAGCATGACAACACTCGACATCAGGTGGCCAAACCCGTTAAAACCTACCTGTAAACACTGTAATGGGAAGTCTTACCTCATCTGCCATATTCACAAGATATTGCGCCGTCCGATTACCACTTGTTCCGTTCGATGGCACACGGTCTAACTAACTAGCAGTTCCACTCATATGACGACATCTAGGAATGGACAATTTTGCCGTGACGAAATTCGAGCTTTGACAGAAATATGTGGAAAAATAGTAGATAACGATGGGCAATACTTTCAATAAATCATTTGTAAACATGTTTTCCTAATAAAGTTGCATTTTTATAAAAAAATAAAACAGCGAGAACTTATAACATTTCACTAAAATATTTCCGGAATTTACCTAATACCTCAAGCATCAATTTCTTTGCAAGGAAATAAGTAGAGATAACTGTTCCTGAAATAGGTTATTTTGGAAGCGCCTTAGTATTATTGGATTATGTTAGAAACTCATGTTTTTTCATTAAAATCATAAATCATAAAAGCCAAGTATAGAATGACACCTTCTATTTATTACCGGTACCTCCGTTTACAAATTCTTAGATATAAACCCTAAATATATAAATTATCTCCAATGCAATTGAGACTGTTGTATGTAAAGCACTCAATTGTGATGCGATTGAATGTTTTAGAGTATAATTTATGTCTAATGATCTGTCAGAAAATTTGATTTGTCAAAGTTAGTTCTTGTTTTTGTCCCCCATGCCTGTAAGACGATTTTGGTTTAACACACAACCCTGTATTAAGTTAAATAAATTTGGGAAACGAATTCTAATCCCCGTTGTTTTTATATTTGGTACATCTCTTGAGGTAAATATCTGCCATGTGAACCCGTTGCTTCTATAATTCGTCACCGATTTATTGTACAATCCTCGTAAATGCGAGTAGCCTGAAGTATTCAATCTCCTTGTGCCACCACATGAACCAATTTAGATATAAGTTATTTCACAAAACTAAAATCACTTTCTAAAACAACTCTCTTTCTTGCCATATATAGAAAATTGAGTTTTTTTACATTATTTTGATCGGAGACTTGATTGCAGCACATATTTCACAATTTTCTCAATTTCAGAGTGTTGCAAAAGTGAATTGCTGTTGCAACGGCAAATTGCATTGCTGCTGCAGTCAAATAAAAAACACATAGTTATGATTTCAGTTTCGTTAAGTCTTCTCTGCCTCTCTTTCGTAACAAAATAAATTATGTGGTGATTGTGTTAGGCTACATTTTATAGATTGTAGATACTTAGATACATGTATGCTTTATTGTGAATAGTATTAGTTGTTATTGTTGTTGCGACTGTCTAACGGTAAAAGTAAAAGTAATTTCTTTTAATGATTCTAGCTTCCTTTTCCTTCGATAAGAGATACAAAAACGAGTTTCCTTTGGAATTGTTGGCAGCTAAAACAGAAGACTTAAGACACAAACATGATAGGATTGTCTTATGGTGATGGCGCCTGCTGTTTAATTGCTTATTAGCCGAACAAATTTCACAATAATTTTTGGCGAATATGAAACAATCGTTGGTTGCCAATAGTAACAAAAGACTTCATACTTATTTCCTATGATTTGTGATTCACCTACATTGACTAGAGGGGCGTAGTCAGTCATGCATTCGTTAATACTATTCGACATTTCTGTTGAGTAGTCTCCCACTTCCTGACACTTGAAGTTTTAGTTTGGAGGTTAAATTACTTGATTTTACATAAACAAATTTAGCATTTTGTTTTGCTATACAACATACTTGTATGTTTGCCATATATTTCAGTTGTTTTGTTTTCACCTCATTGAAACCTACAATTAAAAACTTTAAAGTTGCTCACTTGTACTCTGATGACTGTAGCTGAGGCTCGACGTTTATATTATAATTTTTTGTTTTGTTGGTTAGTGGACCGCCTACTAGAGGTTCTGCTGAAGCTGATTTTGCTGGGTTTAATACTACCCAAACATTGTCATAATTCGACAGCCAAGTATATAAATACAATAAAACAAACATAATTATATTATCATTAATATTTGCTTAAGGTGACCTTGACTGCAGAAGACAGCAATCACTCAAGAGAAACTAAATACAACAGAAAATTGTACTATAAATATTTAGCATATCGTAAAGCAACTTGTGGAAAAATATGAATAAATTAAAAAAGTGTATTTTATTAAGAAGACCAGAGGTAAAGTTAAAAACAGAAGTACATAAAACTGCGCGTGAATGAGAGAACAAAGTGTGTGGAAAACATCCGAAAAAATCGTAATGTATAGGGTGGCGCATAAGTAATGTTAAGATTTATTCAATGTATAACTTTTTTCTTTCTGCTTTTATTTAACGTTGCAATTTATTAAAATTTAGAATATACGTAGTTTGAAAATATGTTCACTTTATATTTTAAAGATATCTTTCAAATTGTGGCCATTGCTTGCTTCTACCTGACGTGCTCTTTCTAAAGCACTTCCCATAAATTTTCTTAGATCAAATCATTCACTGATCAAATCTTAACGTTACTTATGCGCCACCCTATATAAAGGGTTTCAGGGAAAGAACGCATCATATTGTCGAATGCAATTTTATAATCCACCAAGAGGTGATGCGTGTCGTTTGATTTTTTTTGAGCATTTTCCAGGATTTTCCGCAGTGAGACTGGTCATGCGATAGTTAGTTTAGCTAGTTTAGACCCAGGAGCTAATACCCTTAAATTCCAATCATCGGGCACATTTTCATTCAACCATATCTTTCATAAGAGCTAATATATTCTCAATACAAACTCATAGTAATCAATCTCTTTCCACAAGCCATCGGCTCTTGAAACACTATTGATCTTAAGCCTTGATATTATTACTTCGATCTAGTTTTACTTTTATGGCCTAATAACAGACTTGATTTCATCGTTTATGCTGCCTTCTGAAACTACTAATTTTTATAAGTGCTGTCTCCATACTCTACGGTTTTATATCAGTTGCCGTGAAATGCACAATATGTTGTTTGCGTGTATCAAAGATATGGAAATTAGAGAAGTTGTGTCTTATTGATTGAGAAAAACAATTGCGGATATCTTATAAATAGAGTCAAATTTGAAGTTTTACAATTTTATATGAAAAACCCTGAACTGACCCAAATAAATTATTAATTATTTCGAGCTTCATCCACTTGAATTATTCCAAAACAATTGACTGTTCTGCATCAGCAAAAATGCTGTTGTCCAATCAAAGTTATTTCAACTGTCAAATCCTAAAGTTCCAAATTGCATCCATAGGGCACTTCACATGGAGAATTTAGTATCAATGCTCGTTTGTCACTCTTAGAATATTTTCATTATTATGTCTATAATTGCCAAGCCAAAATTATTTCAACAGTCAAATCCTAAAGTTCCGAATTGCATCCACAGGGCACTTCACATGGAGAATTTAGTATCAATCCCCATTTATCACTCTTAGATTATTTTCATTATTATATCAAACATTTGCCGATATCTTAAAAATAAAGCCAAATTTCAAGTTTTACAATTTTCTATGCAAAAACTTGAACTGACCCAAATATGTTAATAATTATTTCGAGCTCCTTCCACTTGAATTACTTCAAAACAATTGACTGCTCTGCAGCAGCACAAATGTTGTTGCCAAGTCAAAATTATTTCAACTGTCAAATCCTAAGTATCGATCCCCGTTTTCATTATTTCATTATTATATCAATAAGTGCCCATTCAAAATTATTTCAACTGTTAAATCCTAAAGTTCCAAGTTGCGTCCACAGGGCACTTCACATGGAGAATTTAGTATCAATCTTCTTTTCTCACTCTTAGAATATTTTCAATATTATATCAAACATTTGCCGATATCTTATAAATAGAGCCAAATTTCAAGTTTTACAATTTTCTTTACAAAAATTTGAACTGAACCAAATAAATTAATAATTATTTCGAGCTCCTTACACTTGAATTACTTCAAAACAATTGACTGTTCTGCAGCAGCAAAAATGCTGTTGTCCAGTCAAAGTTATTTCAATTGTCAAATCCAAAAGTTCCAAGTGCATCCCCAGGGCAATTCACATGAAGAATTTAGTATCAATGCTTGTTTGTCACTCTTAGAAACATTTGCGGATATCTTATAAATAGAGCCAAATTTCAAGATTTACAATTTTCTATGCAAAAACTTGAACTGACCCAAAGAAATTAATAATTATGTCGAATTCCATCCACTTGAATTATTCCAAAACAAATGACTGTTCTGCAGCAGCACAAGTGCTGTTGCCCAGTCAAAATTAATTAAGATTATCAATCCCCGTTTGTCACACTTAGAATAGTTTCATTATTATATCAAACATTGTTCGTACAAAGTTAAGAAAGGGATAATTTAAGTTTTACACATAATAAAATTAAAAACAAATTTAGGGAGTCATATGGTACTGTATTTAAATTCCATTCCATCTCCGAAGAAACAAAAGACTTAAGACATAAACTTGTTTTGAGATTGATGTTATTGAAGTTTGCGCAATACTTTAGAAAGTTTTAATTAGATTTCTTAATAACTAAATCGTAATTAATGTAGATGCATAATGCTGCAGTTCCAAATTGAATTTTCACCTAAAAAACTTTTACCAATAACATATATACAATTTTTATATGCATACATAGTTGTGCATTTGTCAACCTACCTAATTTCAAAGCCGATAACAGCATCATATTTCCAGCGTTTTTTTTCGGCTACGAATTTATCAAGAAAAATTACCAAACAAACAACTTTTTAGTGACGGCAAACCTTAAAATGCCGTTTTCTTCCTAATGTATAAAACTTGTTGCACAGACACCAAGTCCGATTAATGCGTTGGCAGCTTGAAACGATCAATAAACTTTCACTTGCAACCAATGACAACGAGTGAGAGCAAACTCTTTTTCTCTATAATAGTTGGTTGATGGCCTTTTTGTTATCGTTATTGTTGCCTGTTGATTTATTATTTGGATTTCTGTAGCAAAGTAGTTTGCAGTTTATTAAGAAATTAAATGATTTATTGCATTTGTTAATAAATATTGTGAATACGTTATTGTATTTGTTATATCTGGTGTCTCAAAATGATCGATTGTCAGGGTATTGAACGGTACTCGTCGTATTGAGGAGATGTAGCGGCAAAAAAGAAAACAATTTCAAATTGTTATTATTTATCCATTACTCGTGTTTCATTAATTAATTTGTTTGGTTTTTTTCATTTTTTTTTTGCTATTGTTTTTACTATAGATTTTTAATAAACATTTGAATGTTTTGTTGCGAAAACACATTTACGCCCAGCTTCCTCTTAATGTCGTTTTCAATAAAAACTGCATTGTTAGGTGTTGAAAAGTTGTTCATTCAATTCCAATTCAATACTTTAGTTGTCATCGATGTGAATTTCGAACAAGTTAGCGTGACGGCAATGGTGGCGACGACAGCGTTAATAACGCTTTCAAGTCTACGATTTGTCTCAATTCCGATTGCATGCGATTTAGCTGCTGCTTCTGCTTCTGCGTCAGCTTCAATTGCAGTTTCACGTCAGTTTCTCTAAAGACGACAACGTCGACGACGACGATATTGTCGAAGATGATGACGCTGATGATTAATCCGCGCGAACCAGAAATAAAATCATATAAAACGTTATTTGACCTTTATCATTTGATTGTTGGTATACAATTTATATTTATTTGTCTGTCAGCGAATGTGGGACCAATTTTTTTTTTTTTTTTGATATTTTATATATATTTTTGTTTAGATAATCTCTTTTTTTTTTTTTTTGTCTGGGTTTAGTTATTTAATTTTTTTTAAATGAAACAAGTTTATATTTTTTGCTTTTTTTTTAAATTACTTTTAACTACTACACACTTAGGACATTTCTCTCTCTTAGATATGCAATTGACAGAAATTCTGCTGCGTTTCGTTGTATTAACCTGACTCTGCTGGTTTGGAAAACAAAAATCAATCGATCGTTCAAAATCAGCAGCTGTTTTTGTTGTTCCAATCTGTTTAAAAATTGAAATAGTTTTTTTAAGCACTTTTCGAATTGTTAATAATTCGTGCGTTTGGTGATTTTTTTGTGAACAGTAATTATTGTTTTTTTTGCTTAGGTGAAACAAGCATTTGCTTTAATTAGTTCTGCGAAATGTTAAGAAATAATGAAGGAGGTGTTTGAGTTTTATGTGACTAACAAGTGCTACTAGCAAAAAAAAATATTGATTGTTTCGTATGTTGTAAGACCTGATAAGAAGTTTTAACCAAAGCAAAATGAAACTCATAATTTGGACCAGAATGGGTCCATTTTTCTAGAGACCATATAAAGCCATGATGGTTGGTTGGGTTCACCAGTATAAACTGGTGATGCCAACACAATAACAAATAATAATAAAGTCCGGAAATGTTATAATACGGGGTGATTTTTTAAGATTTAAGTTTTTCAGATTGGCAGCACTGGTTGGTAATGACGTTCAAACGTCATCTGTCAAAGTGAAAAGTGTATAGTATACTCTGCCTTTTCATCATGGAAATACTAACAAACGAGCAACGATTACAAACCGCTGAAATTTATTATCAAAATTCGTGCTCTGTGGCAAATGTGTATCATTTGATACGAACATTTTATGGTCGTTATAATCGACCTGCTGAATCAACAATTCGTGCTGTTATCTCCAAATTTCGCACCAAATTTACTTTGTTGGACATAAAACCATCGACTTGCATGCATAGAGTGCGTACCAAAGAAAATAATGTAGCCGTAGCGACCAGTGTTAATGACGATCGTTAAATGTTAATTCGTCGCCGTTCTCAGCGATTGGGCATGTGTTACTCAATCACAAGGAAAATTTTACACGTCGATTTGGGTTTGAAAGCCTATAAAATTCAACTCACACAAGAATTGAAGTCGAATGACCTACCACAACGTCTAATTTTTGGTGAATAAGCCTTACAAAATCTCATTGAAAATCCCTTGTCTTATCGAAAAATTGTTTTCAGCGATGAGGCTCGTTTCTTGCTGAACGGATACATAAACAAGCAAAACTGTCACATCTGGAGTGATGAACAGTCACAGGCCATACATGAATTACCGATGCATCTCGAAAAAACGACAGTCTGGTGTGGTTTATGGGCTGGTGGCATCATCGAAACGGCGAACGATATCGAGCCATGATACGCGATTTTTTTTTTTTCTGCCCCCATTGGTTGAGTTAAACTTGGTTGACATGTGGTTTCATCGGGACGGTGCAACATGCCACACTGCTCATGAAACAATTGATATGTTAAGGGATGAATTTGGGGAGCAGCTTATCTCTCGATTTGGCCCTGTGAGTTGGCCCCCGAGATCTTGTCAAGTCGTTAATCTATGTGGACAAGCTGAACACTATTGAAACCTTACAGGATAACATAGCAGGCGCTATTCGTGGAATACAGGCCGAAATGCTCGAAAAAGTGACGAGAAATTGGACCTGCCGGGTGGACAATTTGAGACGGAGCCGCGGACAACATTTACATGAAATTATCTTTAAAAATTAATTAATTAATTAGACCAATTTATCCAATAAAAAAAAATAGCAATTAGAAAATAACCCTATATTATATATTGTATTAAATTAATTAATACTAACGAACGAAAAATGGTCCTACATGAAAAGGCTTCAACAATGAATTATACAGACAGTGCAGAGAAAGGAGTTCAAAATCCTTTTAGAAGAAACGTGATATGATAAATTTGTAAATTTGACCTGACTATAATTTAATAAAAGCAGATTTTACCATGAAGAGTCAGGCATTGGAGAAAATTCTTGGGAATTTATAACGCAAATTGTCGTTGTTTAGTGGTTCCAATATAATTGAATAGACGGCTGTGTAAATAATAGTATTTGACCGATTAGTCGGCTTCGACTTCGGGCAAAAATTCGATTAAAAAAAATTTGATTAAAAGTTAGTCTATTTTTGCTCAGGCCTAATGTTTTTATACCTTAGATAAATATCAGAAAATATATTTTTAAGAGAAAAATCATGTCGAATATACACATACTAGAACGGCAATGAGATTTGTGAAAAGAATAGTTGCTGGAATCTTAAAGTTTACAAGATCTACAGTTTTAGTATTTGGTACAAAACCACATGTATAAACTTACAGCGCTTATACTTATTTGAATTATAGGCCAAATCTTATTACTGACTATTCTAAATACTAAATTTGTCTTAATGAATTGTTTTATCCATAAAGTACATACGTAAATGAGTTGTCAATCTAACTTTAAAAATGAAATCATTGTGAATTATTTTGAATCTAAAATTTAAGATTGCTAAGCTTCGTGGCAAGTTCGTGGAACCGGTATCGGCTACTTATTTTTTCTAAGTCTACTGGTGAGCACTTCTCTACTCTCAAAATAAAACATCTTGAATTGTAACTAATATATATTATATATATATAATATATAATTATATTATAATTCGCAACTTGCATGTAATTACTCTTGTTCTTTGAAAAATTATATGTACAAGACAATTTTCTCTTTCCACAGCTAAAGGCATTTCTCTAAGTACGAAATATACTACTTGAAAGATCTATCTAAATCTCCTAATTTGATAATTTCTCATCCAACCATACCATTCCTGCTACTCGGAACTGGCTTCTCCGCCATCATCGCCACCCCGCTAACTTCCATAGCCAGTTTCGTGCTATACTCCAATGCATGGTCCTTCGAGCTGGATATGAACCAGCGACCTATGGATATACAGTATATTAATTTTATGGAAAATCGGAGCAGAGCTCTTGCACACAATTTAAATCAATTTTTTTTTAATAATGGAAATTTTAATTTTCATTACACACACTTCAATCGTGAATATATAGGAAAGAGGCATCATAAAGTAATGCTTCCCTTCTATGACAATCTTATGTTAATTTAACCGGTGATTACGCAATTTTTCACAATTTCAGAGGAGCACGTAAAAATATGTATGTGTTATCTCACGATATATATAATTTTATATTATATAGGTTTATATAATTTTATCTATATATATATATATATATATATATATATATATATATATTTTTATTTATCATGATATTTAGTACGTGGTGTGTTTTTGGTTTGGAAATAGTTTCAATTTCAAATCTTTTATTGTATTATTAGAGTAGAAAACTCGTGTTAAACGCTCCTAACATTTTATAGAGTGCATTATTTAGCTATTAAATTTAACTGAAACTTTAATTAACTTGAAAAGATATAATTATAACTGCATGTTATGGATTGGAAACACCAAAATATTCTTCGACATGTCATTGCTCTCGCTTAAATGGGTTTTCAAACAATTTGTTTTAGAATTTTCAATATAACGTTTCATTTTTCGTTCTTTTTTATATATATTTTATAAACAGGCTTTGTATTACTTCTACAGGTCATGGATACATTAGAGCTGATTGCCATAGAAACTTCATTGAAACAAAGAGTAAAAAAAAAAAAAACCGATAGCGAATGCACTACTTATGAGTAAACTCTGGTGGCTTCTTCGTGAACCCAAAGGGGAAAAAAGGTAAAAGAAACTGATACAAAAAAAAAAAAAAAAAAAAAAAAAAAAAAAAAAAAAAAAAAAAAAAACAAAACCCAAGCTCCACAAAATTGAAAATTACAATTTTAAATTTATAAACTTGTTAACGAATCTGAAAAGAAACAAATGCTTGCTTTGTGTTTATTCACAAATTTCACTTTAAACTTTCGATTTATTTCTGTAACTCAAAATTGGAAGTCCTTCCTTTATGCATTATCAAATACAGGCCAATGGAAAGTCTAGTCATTTCATGTTAATCCTTTAAAGGACATTTCTCCCCATCATTGATATTAGCGATAATTGTGGTTTAAGCAGGAGTTTCTATAACAATTTGATATTTTTCACAAAGTCCATTATATATAACACGAATTACACACAATTTCATTATTTTTCTTTTTTGTTTGTTAATATTTTTTTTTTTTAATTTTTTATATTTTATTTTAAAAATACGATTTCGCACTTAATGTTTTGATTATAAAAGAAAAAAATATACGATATATAACTCGCTTAGATAAAATGAGAAAACTTATGACACGCCGCGTTTTGTTGTATTCCGTTAAATGTTATAAACTCAACTAAACGTGAAACCTAGAGAAAAAAAAGAAAAGTTTAAACAAAACTGAAGCACAAAACAAAATGAGAAAAAACAACTTTTAACATTTTCTCATAGCTAAAAACAACACAACACGAAACCAGCGGCGACGAGTCTTAAAAACACAGCGTATTTTTTCTGCTTTGGCTCGTTAGTAGACAACACAACAAGTGTTTCTCCTGGCCGAACCATAAGACATGAATTTAGTTACGAGGCTAGTATGGTAATGTGGGATGGAAATGCACTTTTTATGCTATAAACAAATTAAACGCATATAACAACTTTTGTAAATAAACCGCTAACATGGTGAGGTGATTGCTCTTGTGAGTGTTGGTGTTAATTGTGTTGCCACAAAAAGTCTTAAAAATAAAAATTAAGAGCCCCGAGAGTTAAAGTAACTCAATATTGTGTTAAAGTAATCAAATATCCATAATGCAAGTGGTGACACAAAGGCGATGTAGACTGAACGTAGACAAATCGTGTAAAACAAGTAACTAACAAACGCAGCAACAAAATAAAGTCAACTCAACAAAAAAGAAAAAACCTAAAAGCTAACGCATTAAAAATACATAAAAAAAAGAAATAGAAGCGAAATAATAAAATATAGCTGCAAAAGGCTTATCTGACAAATCATCTTAGAGTCGAAATCAATGAAATTTTATATGTTGTTCATAAAAATGCAATTATTGAAATATGTAATTGTCCACATGATGTAAAATGTTCTTTGGTTCAATGAAATGCATAAATCAGTTTGAAGAAATTTCCAGGCTAAGATATTCCAGCTTCAATATATTAATTTTATGGAAAATCGGAGGAGAGCTCTTACACGCAATTTAAATAAATTTTTTTTATTAAGGGAATTTTAATTTTCATTACACCCGCCTCATTCATGAATATCATAAAGTAATGTTTCCCTTCTATGACAATCTTATATTAATTTAACTGGTGATTACGCAATTTTTCACCACTTCCCTATCACAAGTTGTGATGAATATTTGCATTTGACCACGTCGGTGTCGGCATATAGCTCATACAGCTCATTGTTCATGCGACGCCGATACTCTTCGTTAACAATGATGTGCCCATATATTTTCATGTTGTAGCTATTTTTGCTAATTTCTAGATTAAGAGCAACTACACTGATGTTAACTACCCAGCAAAAAAGTAGAAATGATTCCGAACAATAGTATTTTTATAGCTTCCACAAATGAGTATATTTTCTGCTTATTGTGAAGCTCTGTTTTAATTACACCAAAGGAATCGGTGAAATGGCGTTATAATCGACAATCGTTATAAGAATATGGAAAATTTTTAGTATTTAAAAAAACCAATTATGTCATATGAATTCGGATTAAAATAAGAAAATTGTCATAAAAATGATTTAAAGAGTTTTCATTGCTTTATATAATCTGGTAAAAATGCAGCGGAAAGGTGTCTAAAACAACAGTATCCCGCCTATGACAATCCTGTGTTAAATTCATTGATGATTATCTAATCATTCACTTCTTCTGCACCACGATCAGCAGATCTTTTTTTGCTGGATTTGTACGAATACAGTGCTTTTATATGTGTCATCAATTTTGTATTATAATATCGGGCGCAACTTTCGAAATACAGGTGGGCCATAAGGGTGTTGGCGATTTAATTCTTCAATTTCTCGGTAACGCGCGCCGCTTCCTGGAAATTTAGTCGCCATGGAGCCGTACACGGGAGTGCAGCGTGCATTTTGTGTCCGAGCGTATTACGAAAACAATAAATCAGTGATTACTGCACGACGTTTGTATCGGCATGAACACGGTTTACACGATTTAAGTGAAGTTCCAAGCGCCAATGTGATACGAAAATGGATCAGAATGTTCGAAACAACCGGCTCAACAGTACCAATTACCAATCGTGGTCGCCCAGTTTCTGCAAGATCAGCCGACATTGTGGAGCGTGTTCGTGTTTCAGTTCAGCGAAATCCGCAACAGTCAACACGTAAGAGAAGTCAGTCTTTGGATGTCAAAAGAACAACTTTACGACGAATTTTGAAACGTGATTTGCATTTGAAAGCTTATAAGATTCAGATAGTCCAAGAATTAAAACCCGATGATGCCAATAACCGACTTAACTTTGTCAATTTGATGCTAGAGCGGTTCAACAGTTTCAACAACGTGATTTTTAGTGATGAGGCCAATTTTCACCTTAATGGCCATGTGAACAAGCAAAATTGTCGGTTCTGGTCCGAGACTAATCCCCGACGCTTGCATGAACGTCCACTTCACAGCCCTAAGCTTGTCGTGTGGGCTGGGATAACGTCAACCGGTATTATTGGACCATACTTTTTTGAGGGCGAAAGAGGTCATGCGATGACGGTTAGAGCGAACAATTATTGCAACATGCTAGCAAACTTTTTGGTGCCAGCTTTGCAAGAACTTCAAGGCAATACATCGAGGATGTGGTTTCAACAGGATGGGGCCACATGTCATACGGCTAGGGTATCCATAGAGCTGCTGAAAAATGTTTTTCCTGGAAAACTCATTTCGAAAAGGGGGGATATTGAATGACCCCCATGTAGGCCCCGATCTCTCTCCATGCGATTATTTTCTATGGGGCTATCTCAAATCGGTAGTCTACGAGAATAATCCGACCAATTTAGAGCAGTTGAAGAGGAACATTATTCAGGAAAGTAACAAAATACCGAGAACAACTTTTCAACGAGTTTTCCAAAATTTGCGACTTCGGTTCCAAGAGTGTGAAGCAGCCGAGGGAAGCCATTTGGACAACATTATTTTTAAGTCTTAAAAATTCCCATGCTTCTACTTTTTAAAAATACAAATATATTTTTTTTATGTTTCGTAGTTTTCTTTTTAATTGAATATTTAAACCGCCAACACCCTTATGGCCCACCCTGTATAATGCAATGAAATTATTAAAAAAAAGAGAAAAACAAAATTTTACCCAGAATCAATTTGAATCATAGCTTTAGTATTTAAGCTGAAGTCTCTAGTTTAAAGAGTTTCGGAAAGAGCTTCAAAGATGGACTAATTATTCAAATAAATATACTTTACCAATCATGTTAAATTTGTACAGTTGTCTTACCTGTAAAGAGAAGAGAAAAAAAGGTTAAATTAAAAATTACAGTCACTTATACTAAACTATTTATAAGTTACAAAAAAGTTACGTACAAGAGCGCAGAAAGATAACATACTAACAAAAATTAATGTTTTGTGTTTATGGGCTTCAGCCGAACAAAATTGCCACCAAAGAACGCGACACAACTATAAAGTACTACTATATGTTCGAAAATGTTTCAAGAATGTTAAAGCGATGCAAAGAGGATGCTTGATACTCACACCGATAGTCAATTTTTAAAGATTTTTACAAAGTTCGGCTAAATTTTTTCATGATTAGAAGTTTAACAGGTTATCCATTTAGTAGTTTTAAAACCACTTATCAGGCCTGTTAAAAACCTGTTTACCATTTATGAATATTGATCGTTTAGTAACCGAAGAACGCGTAGAAATAGTTAAAACTTACTACAAAAGTGCTGATTCAAACGTGAGCACTTTTCGTGCATTACGGCGTTATTCTGGTCGTCATAATCGATCAACTGTGCAAATAATTGGCAAGAGTGTAAAGAAATTTAAAGAGACTGGAAGCGTTACAGATGTGATCAGGCCTATGCATCATCGTAATGTAAGCACTGCCGAAAATATCACTTCTATTAGTGAAAGTGTCGTGGATAATACGAATTTCAATTCAGAGCGTTATGGCCGCATGATAACCGACTTTTTTTTTGGCCTGCAATTGAAGATCATGAACTGGACGATATGTGATTTCAACAAGACGGTCTCGCAAGCCACACAACATGACCGATTTTTGCTTTATTGAATGAGAAGTTTCCAGAAAGCGTAATTTTACGTTTTGGCAAAGGCAATTGGCCACCATGTGTGTATTTGTCCCAAAATTTCAACCTCGTAACTCAAACAGTGCGATATGTACTGTGGTTTCAACAATTATTTCGGCATAGGCAATCATCATAAATTTTTTTAATACGTTTATTGAATTGCAAAAATTATATTTTACTATAATCAACAATAGTTGCCAATAACAATTCATATATACAGGGTGTGTTTTGGTTAAATGAAAGAGAATGGATCTTATATTGATAAATGTTTTATTTAATGTCGGCAATTATGTATGAAATACAATATCAGATAAATGCCTCACAAATTTGGAGCCCTTTTGAGCACATTTTTCATTATATTCTCACACATTCTACGCGTTATTTCATTAATTTCATCACGAATATTTTGTTTGAGTTGCTCAAGCGTTTCTGGTTTGTTTGCATAAATCTTGTTTTTCAGATATCCCCACTAAAGGAAGTCCGGAGTAGTCAAATCATGTCACCGTGGAGGCCAATCAACATCACCATTTCTTGAAATAACTTGTTGTGGAAAGAGGTCTCGCAGTAATTCCATTGTAATGCTCCTGGCTGTATGCGATGTGGCACCGTTTTGTTGATACCACATGTTAATCAAGCCCAAAGCATGCAGTTGTGGCGTTAAAAATACTTCAATCATATCACGATATCGCTCCCCATTAACAGTCAGTATTACGCCGTTTCCAGATTCAAAGAAGTAAGATCCAATCATTCCTCCTGACCAAATAGCCCACCAGACTGTCACTTTTAATGGATGCAAAGGTGACTAATAAATAATTTGAGGGGTTTCCACTGCCCAGAACAGACTATTCTATTTATTCACATATTCATTCAAATGAAAATTTGCCTCATCACTCAATGATTTTTTCATGACAATCGGTGTTGTCAGGGGCGAGCTGTAACATCGTATTAGCATATGTACGGCGGCGTAAATGGTCTTGTGGAAGAAGTTCTTGTGCCAACTGAATCTTAAATGGAAACAAATGCAAATCCTTGTGCAATATTGCGCCCAAAGTTGTTTTTTGAAGACCAAGCTCCTGAGCAGGGCGTCAAATTGAGGTTGATGGATTATTTAGAACACTTTGTTGAGCAGCAGTATTGGTTTCAACCGATCCTGCAGTAGGTTGTGGTAGGTCATACTTGGCCCTATTCAGCTACAGACCCTCTTTCTTCGAAATCATTCACTACACAACAAATAGTGCGTCTTGTTGGTACGTTGTTTCTCGCTTAATTTTCACGTAATTTTCTCATCGTCACAGTAATCGATGATTGATTTTGATAAAATGTTTTACGGATAAAAAAACGTTGGTTTATCGAATATTTTTTCATAATAAATTTGCCACGTCTTCACGATTGCCAAATATGAACTGTCAAGACTAATGTTTACCAAAATGGCGGCAATACAAAGTAGTATAACTTACCGACGGACACCCTGTATATATATACAATGTCTTTAACTCGAGCTCTCTAGTATTATTAATATAATGCAAGTTTGCTTTTTACAAAAAAAATATATATACATAAAAATTCTATTTAGAAATACAAAATATTAATATTCAGTTTTACACAATGAAAAAAAAAAAAAATATTTGAAAAAAAGATAGATCAAATATGATGTGTTTTATGAATGTTGAATTCAAAAATTAAAAGGAAAGAAAAACAAAATTCATTCAGTAAGCCACCAAAATTTGAATTTGGCTTTTTTTACAAAAAAGTATACCTTTTTCTGATAAACTTACACAATATCTTAGGTTTATATTTGCCATGTTATAGATAACAGCTTTTGCGTTGGTTCTTCTATAGTTGGGTTTTAAATATCGTAAGTGTTTCTATTGTAAACGTAATTGTGGCATATGCTGACATTTTTATTACTTAACATATTATATATTAAAATGATTTGGTTTAACGGGAAATTAAGTTGAAATAATTCAAATATTAAACCAGGAATCCAAACTCTATTGAATGCCTTTCCCACATCAATAAGACAAGCTTCGGTGCAAAGACCTTTATGCCAATTCCAGTTTATGTCTGAAGTTAGCTTATATACAGCATTGACTGTGGCAATCATCATGCCCAGCATAGTGCTTTGAATCGCGGATTTACTGAATTCAGTAACCTAAATGGGATTGCAAGAAATGAATATCCAATTCAACACCTAGAGTTTTGTATGTCTAAAAACAACTTTAAACTGACTAAATTTACATATTTGCATAACTTTCTTGAAATATGTTATATCAATTCTTAGTCTGTAAGGATTAATATGTCCATAGACCTAAATAAAATGAAATGAAATGAAATGAAATGAATATAAAGGGTGTCCAAACAAGAACGCAAGATTTAAATTTGGCCCCATTCCAAGTGACATTGTTTGACATTTCAACAATTGTTATTGTTTGCTAGTAGAAGGTACGAGATTAGTAAAAATGGAGCGCTACACGAATGAACATCGCATTCTCATTGCGAAATTGTTTTATCAAAATGGTGAAAGTTTTGCGGTTACAGTTCGCAAATTGCGATCAATTTAGGGTCACAATAATGCTCCAAAAGAGTCAACTGTAAAGAGATTAATGGATAAATTTGACAAAACTGGGTCTGTTAGTGAAGTAAAGACAACTACGCGCCTTCGACCAGGTCGATCGACCAAAAATGTCGCAGCTGTACGTGATGATGTCGCTCAAACTCCATCCACCTCAATTTGACACCGAGCTCAACAAATTGGTGTCTTCAAATCCACTATGCCTCGAATTTTGACGAAAGATTTGCATCTTCATGCATACAAAGTTCAATTGACTCAGGAACTGAAGCCAGCTGACCATGGACAGCGAAAGGAGTTCGTTAATTGGGTATTGGAGAGACAACATGAAAATGCTGATTTTGCCGATAAAATCATCTTCAGTGACGAGGCCCATTTCCATCTTGATGGCTTCGTCAATAGGCAGAGTTGTTGCATTTGGGATGAGGAAAATCCTCGAGTGATTCACGAGAAGCAAATGCATCCTCAACGTGCCATTGTGTGGTGTGGATTTTGGGCTGGAGGAATCATTGGACCTTTTTTTTATGAAAATGAGGCATTGTCAAGCTCAAACAGTCAATGATGTTCGGTATCGTGAAATGATAACCAGCCACATGTCATATAGCCAGAGAAACAATTCAATTCAATTTAAATCTTGCGTTCTTGTTGGGACACCCTATATATGCTCCTATACGTTTTGGGGTCTGAGATGACTATTTGGGGCTTTTGCAAATAATCGGTAAATTAAAAATCGTTAATACATATTCATTGTTTCGATTTTTTTGATTTGCTTCATTTTAAATTGAAGCGGTTCTTAATAACTTCGAAATTTTATTTCAAAATTTTGCGTTTTTTTTTTTAATGTTGCAGAAATTTTTCTAACAATCGACTATTTATTTTTGGCTGACTTTTTTTTTTTTTTTGAAGAAATGACATCAGTTCTGTGAATCGTAAGCATTTGCGGAAACTCAAAATCTTTGAATAAACGTAACATTTTACTTAATCGATGTTATAAAACTGAAGATGATCAAAAAAACTTGGAAAACTTCCCCAAAAAGGCTCAAAATAAAGATTCTAAAATAGCTAATGGGAATTTGTTTATTTAATATTGGAATTAAATAATTATAGATATGTATGATTGGGGTCATTAGGACCATAAATGTCATAGAGCTGTTACTGCATTGTTTTGGATTGAAATCGTATACATCTTTTTGGCATCCCCCTTTCCACCCCTTTGTGTGAACATTGTCATACCCATTTTCTATAAGCAACCTTACATTTTTTTAACTGAAGTCAACTCTAAAAGCCAACAAATGAGATGTATTTTATTAACTATTCAAGAGTATCTGAAAATAAATTGAATTTTAGAACATCTTCAAATCTCACAAATGGCAAAAGAAACGATTTTGAAGAGACTCCTGGGTTCTGCTGGCTCCTTGCCGCATTTCCCCCTGCACGTGACCATAAATCAGCAAACTAAATACTTGGGAAATTCAAATCACATCAAACTTTATAAGAAAAGCAAACACAAATGGGAAAACTTGAAAAAAAAAATGAAGACTAAAGTAAACCGTAGTAGTTAAAGAGAAGTGGTGGCCAAGATAGAGATAGAGAGAAAAACTACTACAACTTAAAATTGGTTTCCATGCTTGTTTTGTTTTCATTTTCTCCAGTGTTTTTACTTCTCCTTAGCCTCGAGATATGAAAACATTTTCCTCCATATATAACTATGATTGTACTACAACTGCCACCAACATTACCACTAGCAGCAGCAGCAATAGCATAGAGGTTCGTATGTAAATACTCGTATACGTATGTATGTATGGATGTAGGTATTACCTAGTTTGTGAATTGTTTAGTTTATTTGCAAACCGAGTTTTACCACCTCATCTAGCTCTTCTAGCTGGGTCTTGAGCCCTCCTAGCACCAGCACCACAAGTGGATTTCCAAAGTCAAAGAGCGAATGAACCGGCTAGAAATGAAACTTCAACCTTAAATTTCATACCAACTGACGTAACAACTAACTGAGCGAATGACTTGGCTGATTGACTGACAGACAGAATGGCAATCTGATGGATCCGTAGGTACGATAGTGCTGGCGGCTTAGCAACATACTCGTACTACCATATAAACTATGGCTGCGGCTCTCAGATAAAAAAAGTGTGCTGTGTTTTTTCACTGCTACCTTCTGTTGCCGTTTTTCCTCCGACTTGGGTTTTGTTTTTATTGTTATGTGGAAATAATGGCAACTTTTCTTTCAACTAACAATAACAACACAATGGAAAACTAAAACTACTATTAGATGTAGTAGTTGCACAAATTGTTGTTGCCGCTGTTAGCTGTCTAGCGTATAGTTTTTGTTTTTTCTAAGTGTAATAATAATAACAAAACAGAGTCTGAACCAAACGGGTTATATAAATTGAATACCACCAACCTAGGACAAAAAGAATATTCCTCATCTCTTTTACCTGACACTTTGGATGGAGTATCACGTCGAAGACACAGTGGAGAATTTTGAAAATAAACGAGAAATAATTCTGCACCATTTAAACGATAAACCAAAGATAAGTGATTCGGAGATTACAACAGGCAGTTTTATTTAAGCTAAGTAAATTTATATTCTTATAGAGATTACTATTTACGAGCATGTATTCGGAATGAAAGTCCTTCCTTAGTGTTACTCAGCTTCTGCTCTGACATACATTTAAAAAAAAGTATGACATGCCCACTTATCTGGCGAAAGATTAATACCAATCTAGGACAAAAAGAACATTCCTCATCTTTTTTACCTGGCACTTTGGATAGATTATCACGTCGAAGACACAGTGCAGAATTTTGCAAATAATCGACAAATAATTCTGCACCCTCTAAAGGATAATCCGAAGAAAAGTGATTCGGAGATTACAACAGGCAGTTTCATTTTAGCGAAGTAAATTTATATTCCTATAGAGATTACTATTTATGTATCCGGAATGAAAGTCCCTCCTTAGTGTTACTCAGCTTCTGGTCTGACACACTTTAAAAAAAAAGTATGACATGCCCACTTATCTGGCGAAAGATTAATACCAATCTAGGACAAAAAGAACGTTCCTC
Organism: Philornis downsi; assembly: GCA_019455685.1. Classification (NCBI taxonomy): domain Eukaryota; kingdom Metazoa; phylum Arthropoda; class Insecta; order Diptera; family Muscidae; genus Philornis; species Philornis downsi. The sequence continues at coordinate 1,939,519 of JAHXMU010000762.1, read as the reverse complement.
ATCTTTTAGATTATCATGTCGAAGACACAGTGCAGAATTTTGCAAATAATCGACAAATAATTCTGTATCCTCTAAACGATAAACAAAAAAAAAAAGTGGTTCGGAGATTACAACAGGCAGTTTCATTTTAGCTGAGTAAATTTATGTTCTTATAGAGATTACTATTTAAGTATTCGGAATGAAAGTCCTTCCTCAGCTTCTGCTCTGACATGTATTTGAAAAAAGTATGGCATGCCCATAAATCTGGCGAAAAATGTGTCTGATCACCACTCACTCCATTATGAACTGCCAAGGTCACAAGTGGCAAAATTTCTCCAGTATAAAAAAAAATCAATCAAGCAAGGATTAAACTCATCTCTGATAAAATTTAAAATTTTCGATGTTTCTGCGCAAGCCCACAAGCTGTGGCAGCAGTTGCATATTTTCGAATGCAGTGCATAAGTGGCTTTAAGCGTTCGTTAATAGCTGGCAAAACATTAAGCGCTCCACTTCGTTTTCAGTCAATACCAAAATTAGAATTTCAAGCCGCGGTAATGACCGTTCCGCTAAAAAATTGCATTTTGAGTAGTCACGACGAACAGCCGATGAAAATGCTGAGAAAAGTAAAGAAAATTGTTATGCAGAATCGTCGAATCACAATTAGAGAAGTTGCTGAGGATGTCGGCATATCGGTTGGCTCATGCCATGCAGTCTTTTCGGAAATTTTGGGCATGAAACGTGTGGCAGCGAAGTTCGTTCCAAAATTGCTCCATTTTGACCAAAAACAACGTCGCATAAACATCGTTCAGGAATTGTTGAATGATGTCAACAATGATCCAGCTTTGCTTAAAAGGGTTATAACCGGCGACGAATCATGGGTATATGATTATGACATCGAAACCTAAGCCCAATCGTTCCAATGGAAGAATACAAGAGAGCCAAGACCAAAAAAAAAGCCAAGTTCGATCAAATGTCAAGCTTTTGCTTAACGTTTTATTTGATTATCATGGCGTAGTGCATCAAGAGTTCTTACTACAAGATCGTACGGTAAGTAAGGAGTATTACCTTGAAGTTATGCGCCGTTTGCGTGAAACAATACGAAAACGACGCCCGGAATTGTGGGAAACAAATTCATGGCTTTTGCATCATGATAATGCACCTGCTCACTCATCTTTGCTTGTGAGAAACTATTTGATCAAAAACAACACCGTTATCATGCCTCACCCACCGTATTCACCAGATTTGGCACCCTGCGACTTTTTCCTGTTCCCAAGAATGAAGAGACCCATGAAAGGACGGCGTTTTGTGACGTTTGAAGAGATAAAAACCGGATCGCCGAACAGGCAAAACACTTGTTTTTTTATGCCTCTCACAAACAAACTAAACATTCTACATATATATGGATAAAACCAACATATCTTCGAAACGAGTTTACCAACACAAAAAAGAAATAATAATCGAAAGTAGAATGTACGTAGCCCGCGAAATTTGAAATATCGCCTAATTTTTTGAACACACCTCGTAGCTATATTGCTGATACGATTTTTTTGGACAGATTTCCATACAGTAATTCGTTGGATAAGATCTGATCACTGGAAATATTCGTATAAGTAATACCGGGTTTTCGGAAATATTGAAAAGCTGTGAGAAATTTCAATGGCACTGGTACCCAACATCTAGCAATCCCGCAAATAAAGGAACAAGAGCTTCGTTTCCTATGAAATATAATTTAGAAGACCTTTGGAAAAACGAGCCGAGATTTTTGTGGCGTAGAATAGAGCGGTGGCCTGCTGAGTGTGGCTTAATAAAGAAAGAAGATAATTTAAGCGAAGAAAAATGTAATGTAAATTTTTTGTAATGATTTCAACTGCCAAAATAAATCTGCTGGACAAGTTAATGGATCGCATTCCAAAATATTTGAAAGTTCGCAGACAAATCGCTTGGATTCTATTATAAGATTCTTTACAAAATGATCAGTTTTAATGTCATACATGGAGAATTAACCGTGGAAAAAAAGAAACAATCGCTGAAAATTTAGTTTGTCGTCACATTCAGGAGAAATATTTCTTAAAGGAGTACGAGAAGACTTTAAACATGTCCTTCAAGTCAATTCCTAAGAGCAGTAAACTATTGGCACTGAATCCATACTTAGATGGCAATGGTTTTATTAGAACAGGAGGGACTGGACTGGACAATGCTTCGATTCTTCCCGAATATAGTCAAAGACCTATAACATTAAGTGCGCAACTAAGTTCTTGCGTTTTTTTATAAAAATGTAACTTTATTATAAAAACATGTTTACAAATGATTCATTGAAAGTATTGGCCATCGCTAGAAACTACTTTTTCACATCTTTCTGGCAATTCCGTCGAATTCCGTCACGGGAAAACTGTTCATCTTTTGAGGCTATCCATGAATCTAGCCGTGTCCACATATGAGTGGAACTGTTGGTCAGCCAGACCGTTTGTCATTGAGCGGAACAAGTGACAATCGGGCGGCGCAATATCTGGAGAATATGGCGAATAGGGTAAGACTTCCCATTTTAGCATTTCCAGGTAGGTTTTTTCCACATAAATATTAGCGTTGTCATGCTGAAGAATCACTATTTCGTGCTTCTCAGTGTATTGTGGGCGTTTCTCGCGCAAAGCTCAGCTCAATCGTAATAATTGAAGTCGATACCGATCCCCAGTGATAGTTTCGCTGGTTTTAACAGCTCGTAATAAATAACACCGACCTGGTCCCACTAAATACAGAGCATAACCTTCACATCGTGAATATTCGGCCGAGGTGACGACGCAGAAGAATGAGCGGGCAGCCCCCTTGACTTTCTTTTCTTTGGATTGCTCTAATGAATCCATTTTTCATCACCCGTTACAATGCGATGAAGAAACCCCTTCCTTTCTTGTCGCTAAAGTAGTTGTTTACAGGCGAGAAAACGACGCTCAACGTCCCTAGGCTTCAACTCATATGGAACCCAAGTTCCTTGCTTTTGAACCATTCCCAACGCGTGCAATAGTTTGGGAATCGCTTGGCGGGTAATTCCTGATACTGTAGCAAGCTTTACTTGCATTTGACATGGATCACTACTTCAAGCATATAATCATCAGATTTGGGGCAAAATCATACATATTCACCAAAACCAAAAGAATATGACGTCAAAAGAAAATCACTATTGAGTCAAGACCGTATGCCTAAGCTTGGCTCATGAATTGACTAGCACTTACAGCTGGCGCCATCTATTGGCAAACAGCGGGAACTTAGTTGCGCACCTAATACTACCACGAACTCACAGATATCGTCTTAGCCTGCAGTATTATTATGAGAGAAAATTGTCATCAAAATACATCAAAAACTATTTGTAAGGCTCGGGAAATATTTTGGGATCCCTTCAATTAGAAGGTTATTGAAAAGCGTTGAACCCCAGTACGGTCTTTTGCAAATTAAGCAAGACAAAATCTGTGTAGCCTCTGATGGGAACTCTACCCGCAGACAGAGTAACGCATTTTCTTTGGGCATTTTTTTACACTGGTGTGAATCTTTCTGGACCATTTGATATAAAATTGCAAATTGCAAAATTATGATTTGCATTTTAAAAACATTACCAAATAACTGCCATATAGTACGTTTACGTTGTAAAGGGTGGCGCACTAATTGTGCTACAATAAGTAATTCCTGATCAGAAAATTATTCACTACGGCCTGAAGGGTTTGAAGTAGGGATCGCGCCTCAATTATTTTTTTAATAACCATGTGAGACGAACTCTGTTTTACTGGACCAATTTCCTAAATTATGATATGCATTTTAGAAACATAAACTGCTACATAGTACGTTGATTTTCTACAGGATGGCGCACCAATTGTACTACAATACGAAATTCCTGGTCGCAAAATCATTCATTTTGGCCTGAAGGGTTAAATTCGGGATAGCTTCCATTATTGTTTTAATGGACTGCTTTAATTCAATCAAATTGCTTTGTTTCGTTTTGCACAACCCTTGCTTTACGTAATCCACTAAATCTGGTGCAGTCAGATCAGGTGACCTTGGGGGTTAGTGGAGTTTCAGCATATTAATTTGTTCGGAAATTTTTGTTGGAGCTCCGCCGTAATCAATTTGGTTATGTGTGCAGTTGCTCCCATCGTGCTGGAACCAAATGCTGTTGAAGCGGATGCGTCTTCGGCGCAGTTCTGGGTAAAAAAAACTCCTTCAACTTCTTTAAATAATGGTTTAATGCGCCATCCTGCTCTTTTGCCTCTTATAACCAATTGGTTTTGGAACGAACTTGAACAAAAAAATCAATTATAGAACCGATTTTGATGTTTTTAGTTACATTAATTATATATATAAGTTGATTATTTTTGGTATTGAACTATCTTTCGTCAGTGTTTTCCAGGCCATGACTTGGTATGAATGCCTAAGTCTGTTGTTGATTTACCAGAATAAAGACCACGTTCATAAGGTCTAATCAGGTTATTTAAAATTAGCTGAAGTTGTGTTTAGAAAATCTCTGCCATGATGAGAAACGTCATGTAGCGTTTAAGAAAAATAACGCTGTATACATGGCAATGCTGTAGCTAATTCTAACATACCTCTTAGTTTTTGCGTAAGGTTTTGTTTTGTGAAAAATTACTATCTTTACCCAAAGTGGAATAAAAATATAACAAATTATATTGAGGAATTATATTTTTTTCAAACCAAACCAACCAATTCAATGCACTTAAATCACACAAATAAAACAAAAAAAAATCATACTGTGTGTACACTAAGTCACTAGCGCCATCTCCTAGTTGGTTGGCACTTAGATCACATAAATAAAAAACAAATAAACAAACCCCACTGTGTGTACACTAAGCCGATAGCGCCATCTCCTATATGAAAGCGGCAAATTTCAAGAAAATTACATTTATATCAAGCAACATTCATTCCAGCGCTGGAGGCAGTCTGTTGTTATACTTTTCAACTAGAGGCCATAAAAAATTGACTCAATGGTGTGAACGATAAAAACAAAAGGAAGCGGGGTAAAAAAAACAGCAGAAAGTAATAAATATGAATTGAAAAATTGTTCGCATTTTCTTTTCAACGTTATTTTTATTACTTATTATTTCTACTTTGCACATAATTTTAAGCATGTAAGAGGAGAAGCAAAGAAAAACGCTGAGGTGGAATAATAAATGGTCATGTGTCGCCAGGTTACGATATTGTAATACACGTGGAACGCATATTAGTAAAACTTGTGTGACAGATAATGGAAATTGGTTACAAACTTTATAGAAATTAATTTTTTTATGCCATAAAATTAATTAGTATTTTGTTTAGGTAAGAAATCGTAATAGGGAAAAATATCTGTGCGACTTCAAGCCCTGAATCAGAGGTTGCAGATTTTATGTTCAAATTAACAAAGTCGTTTTGAATGACGGAGAATAACTCTATGTATAGAATGTTCACTTCAGTATGTTTAAATTAGGGCATTTTCCATAGCAACTCAGGACGTAGATAAATATCAGGGTTGCCACTTAAGTTTTGTTTGAACGCCATTTGCAATATTACAGAGGCCGAGGTAATGGAATTGAATCATGAACGTTTTCCTACAACAATTTTTTTACGATTTTCAACGTGGATTAACCAACAACAGAGCGCCGATCAACTAGCTTCGACTTTTGGTGATGAAGCATCATCCAAAGCGACTGTGTTTCTCTATTTCACAATTCAGTCGTTTGCTTTCATGCTTTCATTCTGCTACATCACCATTTAATTATCAAGAAAATCAGTGGTCGAATTTGAATTGTACTAAGATGAAATCTGACTTTTAATCTGGGTATGACATCCATTTATTTTAATAAATTCATGATTTAGATCGAAGTCCTAAACTCAGTGTTGAAAACTTTAATGGACATGCGTAAGCTCCTCTACGGAATATAGCTAAATGAAAGTGTAACAGAAGATTGACATCAAATCTTATTGCTCCATGGTTAAAAAAAATGCAAGTGTGTACCAACTATCGAGATCAATCAATCTGTCTCGTGCAACATTCTATTAACTCCGTTTTGGCGAGACTGTAGCTTATTCTATTCGAAGCGCTCAGTAAGGGTTTTACCTGGAAAATCTACCATTAAGCATCGGCATTACTTTTGGATAATCACGCTGAACAACACAAAGTCCTTCTTGAACTTACAGGATACAACCGTACAAAGTCAAAAGATTACATAAGAGGCGTCAAATGAAAAGCGGTCTGTCGAGCGATCTTTTCAATGTATTAACGGAAGTGATAAGGAGGAAATCTGGGTGTTAAGTGAAAAACTGCCCTATGCTACTGGAATCTTTTGTAATATTGAGATTGAGTCATCCATTTGACGGCAAATGATGACAAAGCCCAAATGCCGGTTTCATCCAATAATTAATTATAACTTCTCGGACTGTGGTGAGACTTTGACAGCTAAGGGTGTCCCAACAAGAACGCAAGATTTAAATGACTGATGCAGCAATTGAATTGTTTCTCAGGCTGTATTACATGTGGCGCCGTCTTGTTGAAACCAATCACATGCGCTCCACATTCATTTCTTCAATTCTAGGCACAAAAAAACTGGTTATCATTTCACGATACCGAACACCATTGACTGCTTGCGCTTGACATGGCTCATTTTCATAAAAAAAGGTCCAATTATTCCTCCAGCCCAAAATCCACACCACACAGTGACACGTTGAGGATGCATTTGCTTCTCGTGAATTACTCGAGGATTTTCCTCACCCCAAATGCGACAATTCTGTCTATTGACGAAGTCATCAAGATGAAAATGGGCCTCTTCACTGAAGATGATTTTATTGGCAAAATCAGCATTTCCATGTTGTATCTCCAATACCCAATTAACGAACTCCCTTCGCTGTCCATGGTCAGCTGACTTCAGTTCCTGAGTCAATTGAACTTTGTATGCATGAAGTTGCAAATCTTTTGTCAAAATTCGCTGCATAGTGGTTTTGGAGACAGAAATTTGCTGAGCTCGGTGTCGAATTGAGGTGGATGGAGTTTGAGCGACATCATTACGTACAGCTGCGACATTTTCGGTCGATCGACCTGATCGAAGGCGCGTTGTTGTCTTCACATCACTCACAGACCCAGTTTTGGCAAATTTATCCATTAATCTCTTTACAGTTGATTCTTTTGGAGCATTATTGTGACCCCAAATTGATCGCAATTTGCGAACTGTAGCCGCAAAACTTTCCCGATTTTGGTAAAACAATTTCACAATGAGAATGTGTTGTTCATTCGTGTAGCGCTCCATTTTTACTAACCTCGTACCTTCTACTAGCAAACAATAACAATTGTTCAAATGTCAAACAATGAGACTTCGAATGGCGCCAAATTTAAATCTTGCGTTCTTGTTGGGACACCCTTTACAATTTATATCACACCGATTTCAATGTTGGAAAGCAACAAAAAAAAACTTGGCAGCACTTATAACTTTTTATGAGAAAACACAGTTTTAAGGAAAATTTTCCCGGTGCAAAGAATATAGTACCAACATACATATAGTAGAACAGTATATCGGGGATTTTTTATAGATATCCAGTCATTTACTGGACTGGCTAGAATGCAATTTCAAAATTAGTTTCAAATATTTTATTCAAATATTCAATTTTAATTTACAACGCAAATGTCGTTATGTTCCATGACTTTCTGCCAATATTTAGGCAACTTTTTAATTCAATATTGGAAAAATGACTGATTGTTCCTGCCAAAATAGACCGTCATTTATAGTTCCATCCTCATTGGAGAGTTTTTCAGACACCGGCAATATGTGAAAATTCGAAGATGTCAAGTCAGAATTGTAAGGTAAATATGGCATCACTTTTGTGTAGTCTACAAAAATGTACGAGTTTGAGAAAATGATGATCACGCCTATTTGTTTTATGACGAAAAGGGACTTCGTCCACGTCATAGTGGACTGCAATCTTTGATGAAAAGTAAATACGCTTTTGGGCGACAGAACTTTTGATGCATCCCCAACTAAACAGAAAGAATGACAGACTTGTCTGTAATAGTATAACGATGTATCTATTATTTCGATCACTAGTAGCCTGTAGTGATTACGAAAGCATGCATTATGAATTCATAGCATACAAGTATATAATTGTTATATCTTAAATATGTCTTAAACGACAGATAGTCATTTATTTCCCACCGTGATTAAGAACGAATGACGGAGTAACTATCGCTGCAGGTAGTTAAATAAACAATTCGCTTACATACCTTAGGCAAATTTCAATATGAGATCAGGCGTAGTATTATAGAGCTGACTGCCACATATAAACGAGAACAATTGCAAAACACTTATTGTTTAATATATCGTATCCACACTGATGTTTTGCATAATTTCATATCTATTATTTTTATTATTACAATATTTTTGCACAAAATAAATAATTACTTCACATGAGCCATAAATATTTCATAACATATTTAAAATACGAATATGATGAATAGCATTTGTATACCAATACTGTCATAGACAGGGCACTAACACTCACATACCGCTGCCGTAGATGTGTTTTTGCTATGCATACGTATATAGATTACAATAACTATAACAGCAAAAACATTTAATACGTTCAAAACTTTTCGAAATTATTCAATTTCTACACCATTCGATTTGATCGTGAAAAATATGATGATATTTTTTGAACTTGTAAACTTAATTTTCTTAATGATATCTCATTTTCTTTTTATTTTGTATCACTAGAATTATTACGAATTCTAAGATTTTTCTCCACATGAGACATTCGAACGGATGGCGACTACTGACAGCTGATGTCAAAACGAATACGTAGCAGCCAACAGCAACATCGCATCGCATCGCATCGCAACGCAACGCAACAAACACAGCACAACAACAAACGCAAGCCAGCTTAATGCAAGTGTGTGAGTTTCAAAATGAAAAAAAAGTTGGCTTTAACACAAGAGATTCAAGCCAAGAGATTCAAAAGCCAAGTCTAAAAAACCGCAGCGAATCACTTGAATAAACGTGTGGAAGAATGAAGAAGCTAAAACAAGACAAAGGTAGGAAAATGGCAACATTCGTATTATGTTATGGATGAGATACTGAACAGAAACAGCAAAAACAAAAAAAACTCATGGAGAGGAAACATAATAGATGGATGAATGATATCAACAACAAAGCCGAAGACACGAAAGAAACAACATAAATACAATGAGGAAACAAACAAGCAAAAGGGGCAAAACAATTAAGAAGCGACTGGGGATGAGATGTCAGATCCAAAAAAAAATCGATATGTAAAACAAAACCAGCATAAAATGGGAAAACTTGGTAATTTTCCTAAAAATTTCAAAATAAACTTAAAAATGCTATCATCAAACTTTAGAGGGTGCTATTAAAGGTATTCACAGAGTCGAGTATGTTTAAGAGTTTATGAAAATTGATTCTGCCAAAATAAAGTACCGGGAGTTCGTCATTTGAAAAGCCCTCTTGAAGCTAATGCATTCTTTCAGAGAAAAAAGTACCAGAAGTTAATCATTTGAAAACCACACTTGAAGTTAATGCAATCTCTCAGAAAAAAAAATACTAGGAATTAATCACATGAAAACCCCTCTTGAAACTAATGCATTCTTTCAGAAAAAAAAGTACCAGGAGTTAATCATTTGAAAAGTCCTCTTGAAGCTAATGCATTCTTTCCGAAAAAATATACCAGGAGTTAATCATTTAAAACCCCCATTTGAAGTTAATGCATTCTTTCAGAAAAATAGTACCAGGTGTTAATCATTTGAAAAGCTTACTTGAAGTTAATGCATTCTGTCGAAGTACCAGGAGTTAATCATTTGAAAAGCCCGCATGAAATTAATGCATTTTCTAAAAAAAAGTACCAACAGTTAATCATTTAAAAACCCCACTTAAAGAGATTGTCAATTTTTTTTTTGTGTTTCAGCTGACGCAATTGTCCTCTATGCTAATTCGGAGTTTGAACATAATCTGCCGCTAGTTTGTTTGCTGTCCTCACTTTTGTCAGTTCACCTCAAGTGTGTGTTCGGTCAAGGCGCGATGGTTAGTGCACGCGACTATCGATCACATGATCGTGAGTCCAATTTCTATACAGCCACCTATCATTATTTGAACGACGGTCACCTCGGATGTGTCTGACGAACACATGGAATAGCCGATTGAGTAATCGACAAGTCTAGAAAATGCTTCCAAAACTATGGCGTTGAGAATCGTTGCTAAATAGTCGCTGAGTGTGTAGAAAAAACAAGGTTAAGCACGAATCATGCTACAAACACAAAACGGGCATCAATGGAAACCGTCATTTAAAGATGTTAAAAGAGGTTTTTTTTAACCTAAAACTGCGCCGAAGACGTATCCCTTTCAACAGCATTTGGTTTCATCAAGATGGACCAAATGCACAGAAAGCCAGACCAATTATAGCGGAGCTCCAACGAAAATTCACAAACAAGTCAATATGCAGAAATTTCACTTTCCGCTGGTCCCCAAGGTCACCTGATCTGACTGCACCAGACTTTTTTGTATAGGGTTATTGCAAGCAGGAAGTGTACAAAACGAAGCCAAGGAATTCGACTGAATCAAAGGAATCCATAAAAACAATAAATGAGGCGATCCCGCAACGAATATTTTTCTGATCAGGTGTCGCATATGCTCCACATTATTTGCATATTTCATTTTACCAAAAAAAAAAACATCTCCATAATCTAAAATTCTAATTAAATTGTTCATAAACACAGCTTTAAAATTATAATGATTCGTATAATTCGATGGGGTTTCATTGAAAATTGCGATCTTTTTACACGAAAATATCTTGAAGTTGTGTAAATTTTATAGGTTTACGTGGTAATATAAGGTATGGACACCCAATAGTTTTCAAAAGAAGTCAATGGTTAATAAAACTACCATGTTAAAACAGATGGCAACAAAACACTGGCATACATAGAGGAATGAATACCCTAACAATTCTTTATGTGCTGCTATTTACACATTTACTTGCGTGCAGCAGTTCAAATCAAACTGTGTCCGTTTAGCGCCTAAAAATATGCAAGCATCTTGTTATTTTAACATATTGGTTGATTATTCGTTGAGTTAAATAAGAAAATCTAGTTATAGTTTGGCATTACAGCGCAAGCTTGGTTCAATATGAGCGTAATTACGGACTGAAGTTTGAATTTTTTTTTTTGTGGATGCATTCTCAGCTTAGTGATAGTATAATCATGAAAGATATAAAACTTCTACTGACATTTATAAAACACAGTGTTAAACAAGAAAAAGACAATTATTTTCTTAATATGAGTTCGATTACAACTTAATATCATTTCATACTACTTTTATCGCCTGATTTTGAATATATTCTTATAAAACGACACTTAAAAGAGAACAATTCGTTGGAAATGATAAAACCAAGCTTGAACAGTCAATTTTTGCAGGGAGATATTGGGCAGTCTGGACCGATTTCGCCCATTTTCAATGGAGTCCTTTATAGACTCGGACTAAATCTATATCTGTCGTCACAAGGAGAACCGTTTTAATTGGAGTTAAGGCAAAGTTGTGTTTATTCGTTATTATTATTGCACTTATTCCAATGCATTTTTACTTCCACCTAAGGTCAAATATGCAACATCTTGTTCGATAATTTTTAAAGGTAATTCCATTATGCCCTCGGTTCGTATTCGATGGGAAAGTCGATTTTCAGATGCTTCTCTTGGGGCGAACTTTTCACCAACAAAATTATTCGCCATATACAAGAACAGGCGGTATTCGGTTGAAGCCAAGTCCATACTATAAGATTAATGCATAAAAATGTCCCTACCAAGTTCACAGAGCTTATGTGAGTTATTACCCATGTGTGGTGCAACACAAATCCTTTTCTTTTGGCCAAGGTTCCGGGCGGTTTCTTCCTTCAATGGGTGCAATAACTGACAGTATAGGTCCGAACTAAGGGTGTGGGTGTAAGGAGATAGTGGATGATGGCCTGTCAATCCACAACAAACATAAAGTAAAACATTCCAGGCCGTCAATCCTGGATTGCACATCATTTGCGCCGGCTCATCGCGAATTGATTACGACTGTTTTCGCTTGACGTTGACGTAGGTGGCCGGCACATTTTTCATCATATGTTGACCTTGTTGCGATTCAACAGTGGCCAAGATTAACCGCTTTTGAGCGGTTGTGGGTGTAAGGAAGAAGTAGCTGATTGCCTGCCAATCCCACCAAACATACAACAAACCCTCCTTACAGATCGTCAATCCTGGATTGCACATCATTTGCGCCGGCTCATCGCGATTTTATTACGACTGTTTTCGCTTGACGTTGTCGTAGGTGACACATTTTTTATAATCCGTCACCATGTGTTGACTTTGTTGCGTTTTAACAGTCATTCACAAATAGAAATTCGATTCATGTGGTCTGGCGTTGTCTTGATGCAACAGAACTCCTTTTCTTTTCGCCAAAGTTAACCACTTCTGGGCGGTTGCGGGTGTAAGGAAGTAGTAGATGATTACCTGTCAAACCCACCAAACATAAAGCAAACACTTGCAGATCGTCAATCCTGGATTGTACATCATTTACTTGACGTTGTCGTAGGCGACACATTTTTCATAACCGGTCACCATGTGCTGACTTTCTTGCGATTCAATAGTGATTCACAAATATAAATTCAATTCATAAGCTAGTTTTTGTATCCATCCTTACATCCTTTGTGGTTAAAAATGGTATTTTTGCGTAATGTTTAGCTCCTAAGCAATCGATACAGCATTCACATGATGATTGGACTTGACGATTCCCACTATTTTGTCAATAATTTTGACGATTGGCCTTTCGGAGCGGGTGCATCTTTGACAGCAAAATTATGAGAATGGAATCGACGAAGCTAAAATTGCGCGTAATTGGCTGTTACAGTATCAGGATCATAAATACTTTTCACATTTTCAACCGCCTGTGTATGTTCGCCTTTATCGAAAAAAAACCCTAACAAATGGAGTATTTTCTCTTAGCGTCCATCTTTGATGCGTGATTAAACAATACAGAGTTGTTAATGACAGAGTTGTTTCTTTAGTATGAAATCATATCTTTCTAACGCCATCTAGTTTCGGGCATAGCATATAGATTACTGAAGCCATCTATTGCGAAAAAAATGGATTTATTTTTTACCATACCTTACATTTATTATTTGTACGATATTTCAATTGTAAATATTTTGTCCACGAGTATGACGACTCTGGAAGATTAAATCTCACGATCGCAAAGACTTCATATAGCTAAATTGTCTAAAATATGGTGTATTTTTTCTTAGCGTCCGTCTTTGACGCATGATTAAACAATACAAAGTCTAGCAATCACAAAATTGTTTGAGTAGTTTCTTAAGTATGAAATCGTATCTTTCTAACGCCACCTAGCTTCAGGCACAGCATATAGATTACTAAAGCCATCTATTGGAAAAATAATGGATTTCTTTTTTCCTACACCTTATATTATCTGTACCATATTTCAATTGTAAATATTTGGTTCACGAGTATGACGAGTTGTGAAAGATTAGATCTCACATTCGCAAAGACGTCATATAGCTAAACTGAGGTTGGGTTTAGGCTTGCATTTGGGAAAATCAGTCAATCAGCTGTCTCTTCGAAAGTTCTCGTACAAATTTGGGGCTTATAGTGTAAACACTTGCACAATAAAAATTTGCAAGAAACCATTGGAACCCGAAAGTGTCGCTATAATTGTGAACGTTTCTTATTAGCATTTATGTTTTTCTATTCTGTCTTGTAAAAAGATTAGACAATTTTGCTTAAACAAAAAAAATCAAAAAGGATTATATACAATTATGAATACGTCAGCATTTATTAGTAATGCTGGGGAACACCATCCGTTAAACTTAAGCACAAGCTTAGACAAACAAGTATGACGATTATTTTTAGATCTAGCATCCGGATCTTTGCATTATTTCCTTTCTGATTAACAGCATATCAGTAAAACCCATTCAATTTAATTATCAGTATCAACATAATCACCATCATGAAAGGTTAGACAGCTCTGCTGCTGTAAAAAAAACCCCCAAGAATTACATGCAATTAGAGAATACGTCGTCATTCATTAGTATGACTTAGGAACGACGTCAGGCTCAAGCTAAAGTTAAGCTCAAGCCAAGAAAACAATAACATAATAAACCTTTACAAGAAACTATTGGAACCCCCCAGCGGCATACAGGCAGCGTAAATATTAACGCCTTTCCACCTGAGCTGCAACAACGTAATGCAGACAGACGCACACACAGACACAAACACATAAAAGCTATGCCATAAAATCCAGCAATTACCGAAAGAGACCACAATTCCAGAATAACTGCCACCACATTATGATGGCCATTATAAAAAGATTTTAGTCAAGTGTGTGTAGTGATTGAATTGATGAATTGGCAAAATGACTAAGTAAATAATTGCTCAGCGAATGCCTTAACGATTAAACGGGGGGCTCGAGCGTTTTCTGTTCCTCGCCTGTTTCTACACGCCAATTTCCATAAGTTATAGAAGGGAGTCGTCTTGATTGACATTAAATACATAGGTGAGCTTTAGCTGCGCGAAATTTTCATTTTGAGACAAAACACGCAAAATCAAATTATATGTTGTGCAGATTTTGATTTTGCCAATTTGCAATGGAGTCACAATCACGATTTCGTTATGAGTGTTAGGAGAGTTAATACTTTTTTATTTGACTTTGCGAGTCAGAAAAGCTAAGTGAAATATTTATAATAAATTCACAATTTCCTTTAGTTTTCCCCCACAAACACTATAAAATTGTTGTCTTATTAATTTTTGCCATTGGGTGGAAAAAAAAAACTGTGCAATAAAAGAAAAAAAATGGAAAAAAACAAAAAACGTGATCAAATGTGAACACTCACAACAACAGGAAATTCGAATTAAGGAAAAAAATGCATTTGCTTAAATGCAGCAGTATTTGCATATATTGAACATTATGAATTATTGATGGAGTATGAACATACATATGAGAACTCCAACCTATGGTGCAAATGAAGAAAACTTGAATTAAAACCACTATGAAATTAGAAAAGAAATATGGCTTAACTTAAAATACGTTTGGTTAAAAACAGTATCGGGAATTGATAAAAAAAAAGAAGAAAAATCTGAATATTTACTATGCATTCAAACTTATTGTGCTACCTTTACAGCAGGCCTCTGCCGAAACAAAATTCGTATGCCAGCATCAAATTTCAAACGCATTTTCCGGACAAATTTGCTCTCTCAAACGCCGCATAACGTCCAGATAATATTCGTTATTTACTATTTAGGCTTCCGCTAACAATTTCGTGTGCAATAAAAAAAACACTCAACATTACCTTGAATTTTGATCGACTTTGACATGGTCGAATTGGCATTCAATGATACAGGGTGCCCGTCGAGCAGGTATACTACTTTCTTTGTTCACAATTTTTGATTAAATGAAAGAGAATGGATCTTATATTGATAAATGTTTCATTTAATGTCGGCGTGGAATACAATATTAGATAAATGTCCGCCTCTGTTAGCCCCACAAATGCAAGCCCTTTTGAACACATTTTTCATTACATTCTCACACATTTCACGCGGTATTTCATTAATTTCATCACGAATATTTTATTTGAGTTGCTCAAGCGTTTCTGGTTTGTTTGCATAAACCTTGCTTTTCAGATATCCCCACAAAAAGAAGTCCGGAGCAGTCAAATCAGTCGACCGTGGAAGCCAATCAACATCACCATTTCTTGAAAAAACTTGTTGTGGAAAAAGGCCACGCAGTAATTCCATTGTAATCCTCCTGGCTGTATGCGATGTGGCACCGTTTTGTTGATACCATATGTTAATCAAGCCCTAAGCATGCAGTTGTGGCGTTAAAAAGTTTTCAATCATATCACGATATCGCTCCCCCCTGGCAGGTCCAATAATTCCTCCTGACCAAATTGTCCATCAGACTGTCTCCTTTAATGGATGCAATGGTGACTGATGAATAATTGAAGGGTTTTCCATTGCCCAAAACCGATTTTTCTGTTTATACACATATCCATTCCAATGAAAATGTGCCTCGTCAATCATTATGATTTGTTCATGACAATCGGGGTTGTCATGGGCGAGCTGTAACATCCTATTGGCATGAAGAAGCTCTTGTGTCAACTGAATCTTAAATGGAAAGAAATGCAAATCCTTGTGCAAAATTGTGGCCAAAGTTGTTCTTTGAAAACCAAGCTCCTGAGCACGGCGTCGAATTGAGGTTGATGGATTGTTTTGAACACTTTCTTGAGCAGCAGTAATGTTTTCAGTCGATCTTGCAGTGCATTGTGGTCCATGCTTGGCCCTATCAGCTACAGACCCTCTTTCGTCGAAATCATTCACTACACGCTAAATAATGCGTCTTGTTGGCATTATTGGTTTCTCCCAAAAATTTCACGTAACTTTCTCACCGTCACAGTAATCGATGATTAATTTTAATAAAATATTTTAACTATTAAAACACGTTGGTTTGTCGAATATTTTTTTCATAATACATTTGCTACGTCTCTACTTTACGACTGCCAAATATGAACTGTCAAGACTAATGTTTACCAAAATGGCGGCAGAACAAAGTGTTATACCTGTACTTACAATCTATTCAAACTTGTTGCGCTAACTTTACAGCTTCTTTGTAAACAATATTCATATGCCAGTGTCAAATTTCAAACGCATTTTCCGGAAAAGACTTGAGTTTTCACCACGGATTCTTTATTTTTTTGTTCTTTATCAACTAAAGGGTGTCCCAACAGGAACGCAAGATTTAAATTTGGCGCCATTCGAAGTGTCATTGTTTGACATTTGAACAATTGTTATTGTTTGCTAGTAGAAGGTACGAGGTTAGTAAAAATGGAGCGCTACACGAATGAACAACGCATTCTCATTGTGAAATTGTTTTACCAAAATGGTGAAAGTTTTGCAGCTACAGTTCGCACATTGCGATCAATTTTGGGTAACAATAATGCTCCAAAAGAGTAAACTGTAAAGAGATTAGTGGATAAATTTGCCAAAACTGGGTCTGTAAAGGCAACAACGCGCCTTCGACCAGGTCGATCGACCGGAAACGTCGCAGCTGTACGTGGTAATGTCGCTCAAACTCCATCCACCTCAATTCGAGTTTGGCCAGAAAAATCGTTCAAATGATTGCGTTGTAATAGTGTTTCCACGAGTCCACGAGTTTTATTCCCACAAATCTAGTTTTTTTTCGACAAATGTGCTCTCTTAAATGCCGAATAAAGCCCACATAATATTCTTTATTTACTGTCTGATCTTCCGGCAAGAATTTCGAGTGCAGAACATCGCGATAATCAAAGAAATTTGGAATTTGGAACGAAAATTCGTTCACACAGTCTTGTCAGATGGCGCGTTATTGTGGTGCAGAATCCAAGAGGTTTCTTTCCCCAAATCTGTCCTTTTCCGACAATTTTGGCTTTTTAAATGCCGCTGCACGTCCAGACAATATTCTTTATTTACCGCCTAACTTTCTGACAAGAATTACGAGACTACAACACCGCAAAAATTACAGAAAATATTCAACATTACTTTGACTTTTGATCGACTTTAACATGATAGATTTCTTGTTGAATTTTTGGCTAAAAATTAGTTCACACAATGATGGCTTTGTGAGATGCTGCCTTATCATGTGAAATGATATCATCCAAGAGTTTCCCATAAATCTGTCCTTTTCCGACGATTTTGCCCTCTCAAATGCCGCCACACGTTCAGACAATATTCTTTATAAACCGTCTAACTTTCTGACAAGAATTACGAGACTACAATACTGCAGTAATCAAAGAAAGCCGTAAACATTGCTTTGATTTCTTTAATCAACTTTGACGTAATAGGTTAGCGTTCGATGATTCCTATTGAATATTTGGCTGAAAATTAGTTCACGCAGTTATAGCCTTGTGAGATGGTACTTTATCACATGAAATGATATCGTCCATGAGTTTTTCTTTCCACAATCTTGGCTTTTTTTCGACGATTTGGTTCTTTCAGACGCCAAACAACGTCCAAATAGTATTCTTTACATACCGTTTTACCTTTTGCCAGAAATTAAGAGCGCATAACACCGCGATAATTCACGAAATCAGTCAATATTATTTTGACTTTTGATCGACCTTGTTGTTTTTTCAGTTTCGGTTCAGTTAGAAGACGCCTTTCCGAAACTTGTTGACTTATTCACTTTGTAATCCAATGTTTCATCACCGTTTATAAGGCGTTTTACGGATGTGAATGGTTCGGAATTGACTCGTTCATGTTTTCAGCAACCTTTACCCCGCTCAGTGAAAAAGTTTGATATCCCAATAATCGTGTAAAATGATACGAATCGATTTCTGAGATACTGAAAATTTAGCGACTATATCTCTCAAACTTAAATGACGATTTTTAGCCATGATTTCCCCAACTTTATCGATGTCAATTTTAGGTGGAAATGCTGATGGTCGACCACAGCGAGGCAAATTTTCCATCACATCTTGACTCTCCAACTGAGAGTCACTGTATCACTTACAGGTATGTACATGCTGTTAATAAAGTGGATTCAACTTAAGTCCATTTGTTATATAAAGGGTGATTTTTTAATCGTGGTTTGTTTAAAAATCGAATAAAACACTCAAATTTACGTCATATATTAAAATTTTTTATTGGAGTCGATAAATTGGTCGTTGCCATTTAATTTTTAAAGATAATTTCATGTAAATGTTGCCAGCAGCTCCGTCTCAAAATGTCCATTCGGAAGGTCCAATCTTTCGTCACTTTTTCGAGCTTTTCGGTCTATATTCCACGAAAAACGCATGTTATATTATCCTGTAAGGCTTCAAGAGTGTTGGGCTTGTCCACATAGACTAACAACTTGACATAACCTCACAAGAAATAGTCAAGAGGCGTTAAATCGTAAGATTTTGGGGGCCAAAACAGTACGGCATGTTGCAACGTCCTGATGAAATCGCATGTCAACCAAGTTCAAATCAGTCAATTGGGGCAAAAAAAATTCCTTGTGGTTGAGTAACACATGCCCAATCGCTGAGAAAGGCGACGAATTGACAATTCACGATCGTCTTTAACACAGGTCGCTACGGCTGCAATATTTGCTTCGGTACGCACTCTACGCATGCGAGTCGATGGTTTTATGTCCAATAAAGTAAATTTAGTGAGAAATTTCGAGATAACAGCACGAATTGTAGACTCAGCAGGTCGATTATGACGACCATAAAATAGTCGATTGCAATCGTTGCTCGTTAATCTTTCCATGATGAAATGGCAAAGTATACTGTATACTTTTCACTTTGACAGATGACGTTTAGACGCCATTACCAACCAGAAACTTCCAGTTGCTACACAAAGTTTAAAACAAATTCTCTGTTCAATACTTTTACGCTTGATAAAACCACGAAACATACTTGAGAAGAACTAACAAAATCAAACACTGTAAATAAATTAAATGACAAATCGCTCTCAAAGTTAATTCCTTTAAAAAATATCAATTCACTATACTTTTTTTCTGATAGAATAAATTCTGGACGAAAGTTTTTGGTTTACATCAATGCACGAAATCATAAAAAATCACGTACGACAAACAATTAATCAATTTCATTAGCTATTTCCTACCTGAAATTATGAACGAAAAAAAATCGCTATTATAATTTTTTAATAGACTTGAAAACCAACTGTGAATTCCTGCTCAATAGTACTTTGCTAAGTAATTAATTATTTTCATGCGAAAATCAGTCGCAACAACAGACAGGCAATTAACATTTATTTATTATAACAAAACGACAATCAATTTGTTGGAGATAACCAAAGAAACAAAGACAGTTCAATGAAATATAGTTTTATGTTCACAAGCAATTAACATACGAGTATAAAAGAAAATTCTTTTAATATTTCCACAAGTTATTCGTGCGATAATATTAAGCGTTTATTTTAAAACCCAGTATATAATTCCTTTTTGCTGGGAAAATGTGCAAAAAAAGGGGAAAATAAGGAAATATTGCTTTATGCGAAGTCATCCCCCAAAAGTATGCAATTTATTACAGCTCCTACAAGTATACAATCGATTTGTGGCGGATGTAAACCACGAGGATATGCTATAGGTCTTAGGCCCGGTTTTTCATTTTTCGGTTTCAAAATAAGCCTAATGACGTCAAATCCAATGACCTTGGTGGCCAATTGACGTTGCCAAAACGTGACATTACGCTTTCTGCAAACTATTCATGCAATAAAGCCAAAATCGGTTGTGTTCTGTGGCTCGTGGCACCGTCTTGTTGAAACCACATATCGTCTAGTTCATAATCTCCAATTGCAAGCCAAAGAAAGTCGGTTATCAGACAGCCATAGCACTCTGAACTGAAATTCGGATTATCTGCCAACTTTCACTAACAGAAGCGATACTCACGGCAGTGCGTACATTGCGATAATGCACAGGCCTGACCACATCTGTAGCGCTTCCAGTCTCTTCAAATTTCTTTATAATCTTTCCAATTCCTTGCACAGTACTTCCACTATCTTCGAAAAGAGGAAAAACCTACTCAATCGATTACATTGCCGGGAAGGTGGAGTTATGGTATGGGATGCGATCTCTTATTATGGCCCAATAGAGCTCCAGCTTCTCTCTGCAAAAATAAATGCGAATTCATACAAAGCAGTGCTGGAGAAAGCTTTTCCTGAAGTTGAAAATGTTTTCGGAGACTTGGAATGGAAATTCCAGCATGACAACGCGCCAATTCACACAGCAAGAGTCGTCAAATTATGGATTGAAAGGCAAAATGTTGAGGTTATGAACCGGTTACTCTCCAGACTTAAACATTATTGAAAACGTCTGGGGACGACTAGCTAGTTCGCAAGGTGTACGAATCAGACAAGCAATATTCAAGCAAAAATGAACTCATTAATGGAATTAAACAAGCTTGGTCGTGTATTTCACTGGACCTAATCAAAAAACTGTATGTGTCTTTACCGAACAGAATATATGAATGTATTCCCAACCAAGGCGGCAGCATCCACTACTAAATTTTACTTAAAATACTTTTTTTTTAAATTACCTTGGAAAAAAACCGACTGCTATAATAAAGTTGGGAGATAATGACTGAAATCGTTCTGTG
This sequence comes from Philornis downsi, assembly GCA_019455685.1. Lineage (NCBI taxonomy): Eukaryota > Metazoa > Arthropoda > Insecta > Diptera > Muscidae > Philornis > Philornis downsi. The sequence continues at coordinate 1,918,399 of JAHXMU010000762.1, read as the reverse complement.
GGGAGAAATCGACTGAAATTGTTCTGTTGCGAGAATACACCTAAATCGTATTAAGACGAGCCGTTCAAAATCGTTGGATTTTTCTGTTAACAAGAATCGGCCGACATTTTTTTCATTTTTGAGAAGAATTACTTGCTATTTCGTCTGCTGGAAAATTTTAAATGAAATCATTTTGTTGAGAAATTTTGACGGAAATTCTTCTGTTAGGAAAGATTGATCAAAATCCACATGTTTGGAAGAATTGACCGAGCAAAATCATTCAAAAGGATAAAAACATCGAAATAGTCATGTTGGGACGATCGAAATCGTTCTTTTGGCGAAAAATTGACAAAACTGTTCTATTGGCAATAACCAACCGAAATCGAACCGAATCCAATAAACACATATAAAAAAATAAAAAAATATTTCGACCGATTCTTGTTAACAGAAAAATCTAAAGATTTTGAACGGCTCGTCCCAAAACGATTCTCTCAACTTTATGACAGCAGTCGGTTTTTTCTTAGGTAGATGATTTCGATCGCTTCTTTCCCATTATCTCGGGAGATTGTTCCGAACAGATTGTTTTCTGTAGACGAAAAATCTAGTTTCTAAGTATTTCTTTTGTTATAGCATTAGAAATAAAATAAATACTAAAACAATAACAAAAAACACAAAAATTAAATTCAGTACTTTCCAAAAAGTAAGAAACTATTCAAAAAACATTGGACAAAATAATATGTACATTTAGTTGAAGTTATTTAAATAAAACTGAATTGCCATGTTTACCTCCCGTTAAAGTAAATAAAAATTAAGCATAAAGCAAAAATAAGCATGTGTACTTATTTTTTCAACCATATGTGTAAATGTCCAGTTGGTACCAACCGCCATTCGAAAGGTAATTTGGACTGAGTCGACTGACATCGTTCTGTTGGCAATAACTAACTGATATGGCGCTGTGGGGAAGAATCGATCGAAATCGTTGATTTGAAAAGGAAGTCGTAAGTATTCTGTCGGGAAGAATCGATTAAAGTTGATCGTTTGGGAATGAGAATCCATATCCACTTTGTCGATAGAAATCGACATTTATTCGTATTGTCATATTCAATATTGTCATTAAAATAAGTTGGAATCAATCACTTTATACATTTCACACCAAATATAAAAAATATTTCATTATAGCGAACTGAGCTTTTTAAGATCTATCAGACAATTCTCAAATTTTTGGCAAAGATAAGTGTATAAATTGAATGAGAATTACACTCATACGATATTGCTTCTAAAGTAAAGACTTTTTGACGAAACTGATGAAAGAATGTTAATGATTCCAATATATGAATAGAAGCAAACAACTCATAACACACTTTACAAGTTACATTACAAATAATTATAATTGGTTATTTGTCGCACTGCACAGTGGTCATTCTGTTGAACATAGAAATAAAACCGTATTTTCTTTCGGTTTTGAAAATTTCGCAAAAGGAAAACTGAGCTTGTGTAGTGGTTGTTAAGGCTACCCACATAATTAAAAATATGTTATAGAGGTAAGAATTGGGATTTCTTCTTCCTAACCACGCAAAGTTGAAAAGTCCAAATATCGTCTAGTCCAAATATCTATCCAAATGAGCTAAAAACTGAAATTGAATTTCTGACTTTGTTTTTGTGTTTAATGTTTTAAAGCTTAATTCATTAAAATGATAGACAATTTATGTTATAGGATTACAGCAATTACGTGACATATGATTTATAAAAGCGCAACCAGTTTATTATAATTATAATTTTAGAAAAAATCGAGCTTAGAAAAATATTTAAAGGGGGTGCTATTCAAGTGAGCGGCACTGTATATTTTTGCAGCAATGAAATCGCTTAAGTGTGGGAACAGCTGAAATCTTACCACATTTGCCATAGCACGTTGGGAATAGTGTACATACCTGTAAGAAAATAAAAAATACGAAAGATATTTAATAAATTGTTTAGCAATTTTAGGAACAAAAACACATAGAAATCTCTTAGACAAAATCAATTAATTTTAAACTTAAAAAACTGCAAAAAGCCAAACCCGGTAATTAAGCTAACATAAATACCATAATGAAGCCAATAAAAATACATGTATCAGCACACGGCGTTCATTATCCACCAAGAGTAATAAGAGATGCCAAAACCAATGAAAAAATCCTATGATAGCAATAAATTTTGACGTAATTACGATACCTGTTTATTTACGGACAAAATTTAAAGGCATTTCCTTTCACAAAATATATTTAGAATTGACTTTAAGACGATTATAGAAAAGACACAAAAAGTGATAGCCGGAGATCGTAGACGCCTTTTTTGCAATAAAAAAAGGTGAATTTATGAAGGCTTCCAGAAATTATGTTACCCACCCAAGCTTTAAGAAAATGTCTATAGTCGACAAAAGCAATCAAGAATCAAAAACAACTTTAGGCAAGAATTTTTCAATGACCAAAAATTTTATAAGGAAGTTCAATCAGAAGCTGCGGTAGCGTCCGTCCGTCATACTCAAAACCTAAGTTAGGTTTCCTCAAGCATAAATTACATGTCTTTATTTCAGATATTAATTATTATAATAACTCACTTTTATGGGCTCTGTGAATAAGGGAGGAAACCCATTTTTTGTAAATGGACACTAAAAAAAGCCGCCGCGACAATATAGAAACAAAAGGCCTTCAAACTATTGCATATATGAGTTATATTGGCGAGTTTATAGGATACGATCGAAAGCGTTCAACCTTAGATGGAGAAATTCTGAACTATTACTAGATAGCAAAGGTTCGTATTCGTTTTTCCCGACATCTCTTTGACCTACTAGATTAGGTATTTACTTAGTTCTCAGCACAAATTGATTTAGCTATCAAAATTCACATCGAAGTTGGCCATAAGGAAGGTTCAGAGGAAGCAAACCAATCGGAAAAAATCGATAGAAGTCGTTTCGTCATTAGTGTTTGGTCGAAAGAATGGTAAGCTATTGACTAAAATCATTCTGTTGTGAAGGAATCGACGAAATCAGTCCGTTAGAAAGAATCGCGTTGACTAATTTCCTAATATTGGAAAGAATGGGCCGAAATGGATAGAAATAATTTATTGGGAAAGAATCGACCGAAGGAATGGAAAGAAATCGATGTAAATCATTCTGTTAAGGAAAGCCGATCGAAAATGGTCTATAAAGAAGATTTGACCAATATCATTCTACTCGCATTTGGAAGAATACGTCAAAATCCTTCTGTTGGGGAGAATTTAATAAAATAAATGTAAGAATATTTGACCGAAATCGTTTTGTTAGGAAGAATTGATTGGAAGAACCGGCCAGTAATTGGCCGAAATCATTCTGTTGGAAAAAACTGGATTAAAATCATTCTATGAAGCAAAATGAGCAGAAATCGAACTGTTGAAAAGATCCAATCGAATTACTCTGTTTGGCATAATCGACCGAAATCGTTGTTTTGGGATAAATCGATCAAGATCATTCAATTGATCGAAATCGTTTTGCTGGAAAGAACCGAATGAGATCGTTCTATTGGGGAAAAGCTAACGAACTCTGTGAAAAAGAATCGACAAAAACGATCTGTTTGAAACAATCTCTCGAGATAATGAGAAAGAAGCGATCGAAATCGTCCACCCTGAAAAAAACTGACTGCTGTCATAAAATTGAGAGATAATAACTGAAATAGTTCTTTGGCTGAAATTGTTCTGTTTGCGACAATCTACCAAAATCGTTTTGGGACGAGCCGTTCAAAATCGTTGGATTTTTCTGTTAACAAGAATCGGTCGAAGTCTTTTATTTTTTTTTAGAAGAATCACCTGCTATTTCATCTGCTGGAAAATTTTAAACGAAATCATTTTGTTGAGAAATTTTGACGGAAATTCTTCTGTTAGTAAAGATCGATCAAAATCTACACTTTTGGAAGAATTGACCGAGCAAAATCATTCGAAAGGGTAAAAGCGTCAAAATAGTCATGTTGAGACGATCGAAATCGTTCTTTTGGCGAAGAATTGACATAACTGTTCTATTGGCAATAACCAACCGAAATAGCTCTAAGAAGAATCAAATAAACACATATGGTCACAATAATAAGTACACTCTGTATTTTTTTTAAGGCTCGAAGTCGAAAATTTATTTAAATTAAAAGCAAAAACAAATATTAATTTCTTTTGTTAAAGTTCTTTTGGTAAAGTTACATTAGAAATAAAACAATAACAAAAATTAAATTCAATATTTTTCCAAAAGTAAGAAACTAATCAAAAAACATTGGATAAAATAATATGTACATTTAGTTAGTTATTTAATAAAAGTTATTTAAATAAAAAAGAATTGCCATGTTTAGTTTCCGTTAAAGTAACTAAAATTAAACATAAAGCAAAAATAAGCAGGTGTACTTATTTTTTCAACCATATGTGTAAATGTTTAGTTGCTATCAACCGCCATTCGAAAGATAATTTGGACTGAGTCGACTGACATCGTTCTGTTGGCAATAACTAACTGATATGGCGCTGTGGGGAAGAATCGATCGAAATCGTTGATTTGAAAAGGAAGTTGTAAGTATTCTGTCGGGAAGAATCGATTAAAGTTGATCGTTTGGGAATGATAATCCATATCCACTTTGTCGATAGAAATCGACATTTATTTCTTATTATTATTAAAATATGCTGGAATCAGCCAATTTATGAATTTTTGCACCAAATATAAAAAATATTTCGTTATAGCGAACTGAGCATTTTAAGACCTATCAGAGACAATACTCAAATTTTTGGCAAAGATAAGTGTATAAATTGAATGAGAATTACACTCTTACGTAGGAATGATATTGCTTCTACAGTGAAGATTTTTCGACAAAACTGGTGAAAGAATGTTAATGATTCCAATATATGAATAGAAACAGACAACTCATACCATACGTTACAAGTTCCATTACAAATAATTATAATTGGTTATTTGTTCTACTGCACAGTGGTCGGTCTGTTGAAAAATTGAAATAAAGCAATATTTCCCTTCGGTTTTGAAAATTTCGCAGAAGGAAAACTGAGCTTGTGTACTGCCTGTTAGGGTTACCCAAATAATTAAAAATAAGTTTTAGATATATATATAAGAATTGGGTTTCCTGCTATCCTAATCACGCAAAATCATTTTTATAATTCATTCCACAAAAATGTATATATACGAGGTGTGTTCAAAAAAAAGGTGAATTTTAATTTTTCTCAAAAAATATTTATTTATTCATCAAATTCCTTTATCTCCTTCAAAGTAATTCCTCTCAGCTTTAGTACACTTGTGCCAGCGTTTTTTTCCAATCCTCGAAGCAGTTCTGATATGCACTTTTTGGTATGGCCTTGAGCCCTCTCAGCGATCCGGTTTTTATTTCCTCAATCGTCGCAAAAGGCCGTCCTTTCATGGGTCTCTTCAATCTTGGGAACAGGAAAATGTAGCAGGGGGCCAAATTTGATGAATACGGTGGCTGAGACACGATAACGGTGTTGTTTTAGCACAAATAATATCTCACAAGCACAGATGAGTGAGCAGTTGCATTTCATGATGCAGAAGCCATGCGTTTTTTTTCCACAATTCCGGGCGTTTTTTCGTATTGCTTCACGCAAACAGCGCATAACTTCAAGGTAATACTCCTTATTTACCGTACGACCTTGTAGTAAGAACTCCTGATGCACTACGCACCAGTGAGCAAAACCTTGACATTTGATCGAACTTGGCGCGCTTTTTTTGGTCTTGGCTCCCCTTCCATTGGGACGATTGGGATTTGGTTTCGATGTCATAACCATATACTCGTACCCATGGTTCGTCGCCAGTTATGACCCTTTTAAGCAAATCTAGACCATCATTGACGTCATTCAACAATTCCTGAGCGATGCTCATGCGACGTTGTTTTTTGGTCAAAATGGAGCAATTTTGGAACGAACTTCGCTGCCACACGCTTTATGCCCAAAATTTCCGAAAAGATTGCATGGCATGAGCCAACCGATATGCCGACATCCTCAGCAACTTCTCTAATCGTGATTCGACGATATTCCATAACAATTTTCTTCACTTTCTCAACATTTTCATCGGTTGCTGATGTGCTGGGGCATCCACACCTTCTGTGAAAGGATTGTACCAAACATTTCTCTGACTCAGAGTACTCTACTGTCAACATTTCAAGTGTTTTTGAGCACTTAATTCCATTTTTTACACAAAATTTGATGCAACTTTTTTGATCCATTTTTTCGATAGCAGAAAATCGCCGAACACGCAAAACACTTGTCTTATTTATGTCTCTCACAAACAAACTAAACATGCCATATGGATAAAACCGTCAACATATCTTCGAGACGAGTGTACCAACATAAAAAAAGAATAGTCGAAAGTCGAATGTACGTAGCCCGCGAAATTTGAAAATGCATCTTATTTTTTGAACACACCTCGTATATACATATATACTCATTGATTCTATTAAATAGTTTTTTTTTTTTAATATAAATCACACTAACTGATTTATCTTTAGCCCATTCACATTCATATTAAACAAAAGAGAAATAAATTGAAATCTTTACAAATGTTGTTGTTTATTTCATTTAAATTGATTAAGCATTAACAAAAATATTCTCAACTACTGATTAGGCAATTAATTTAAAAATACTTTATTATTATTGCATTCAAACAATGGAAGCGGTGAGGGAATGATGAAAATCAGCATAAACACGACTGTTAACTAGAATTAAAGTCTAAAGAATTAGACAATATCAAGATGTGAACAATGTAAATCAACAGCGTTTGAACCCAACCCCAAAATGTTTAGAGCAGACACTCGAAGAAAAAGCAATGATTAGAATAGAATTTTTATCTGTGTTCACTAGGAAAAACGACATGATTATCAATTTGGCATGTTGAGATTTTGAGGAGTTTTCATAAAACCACTATTATGAAAATTTGTTATGACGCAGATTTCTAAAATCATACCTATACGAGAACATGGGTCTTAAAGACATAAACAATAACAGCAAAAAAATAATATTTTTACCTATATCAATTTTTAGAATATTAGGTAATTTTGCAACTTTCAACAACTACGCTGTGCAACACCCTCGGTCCATCATCACACAGCGAAATATTTTCAATGTATACAAAAACTTTCTTTCGAGAGATTTTATAGGTTTTTCCATATGATTTCTCGGAGAATACCTTTGCAATTAGACTTATTATTCCTTTGAAAAATATAACATACGAGTATGAATCATGTCTCAGATGTTTTTGGTACACCTTCCATTTATAATGCAACGATTATGTGAAAGTTTAAAGGGAGTGACTTTGTAAACGATGGCAAAAGCATCTAAAATATCTGATATGCATCTTGCCTGGCTTCTTTTAAGAAATTTCAGTAGATCATTCATTTATAAAGTTTTGCGGATTGCGCTTATATAAAGGGTGTCCCAATAAGAACACAAGTTTTAAATTTTAAATAAAACGCAGATATTTAAAAAAGAAAAAATAGTGAAACTTTATTATATCGTAACGTAGACAGAATGAGGTTATGTATGGAACAACACATCGGGCAGATGGCCGCCGTGGCTTTGCTGGCACACACGCGATCTTTTAATGAAATTTTCAATGAGCGTTTTGCATAAATGCTGCGGCATTTCTTCTTTTAAGACTTGAGCCGTCGCCAGCTTATTCGCGTAAACCATCGACTTCAAAAAACTCCAAAGAAAAAAGTCTAATGGTGTTAAATCGCACGATCTAGCCGGCCAATTCTTGTCTTCAAAACGCGAAATAACACGACCGGGAAATGACTGATGCAGCAATTGGATTGTTTCTCTGCCTGCATGACATGTAGCGCCGTCTTGTTGAAACCACATGCCCTCCACATTCATTTCTTCAATTCTCGACACGAAAAAACTGGTTATCATTCCACGATACTCAACACCATTGACTGTTTGCCTTGACATGCCTCATTTTCATATAAAAAAGGTCCAATGATTCCTCCAGCCCGAAATCCACACCAAACAGTGACACGTTGAGGATGCATTTGCTTCTCGTGAATCACTCGAGGATTTTCCTCACCCCAAATGCGACTATTCTGCATATTGACGAAGCCATCAATATAGAAATGGGGCTCGTCACTGAAGATGATTTTGTCGTCAAAATCAGCATTTTCATGTTGTCTCTCCAATACCCAATTGACGAACTCCCTTCGCTGTCCATGGTCAGCTGGCTTCAGTTCCTGAGTTAGTTGAAATTTGTATGCATGAAGAAGCAAATCTTTCGTCAAAATTCGCTGCATATTGGATTTGGAGACACCAATTTGCTAAGCTTAGTGTAGAATTGAGGTGGATGGAGTTTGAGCGACATCACGTACAACTGCGACATTTTCGGTCGATCGACCTGGTCGAAGACGCATTGTTGTCTTAACATCACTAACATTAATCTCTTTACAGTTGACTCTTTTGAAGCATTATTGTGACCCCAAATTGATGGCAGTTTGCGAACTGTAGCCGCAAAACTTTCACAATTTTGAATTTCACAATGAGAATGCTTTGTTCATTCATGTAGCGCTCCATTTTTACTAACCTCGTACCTTCTACTAGCAAACAATAACAATTGTTCAAATGTCAAACAATGACACTTCGAATGGCGCCAAATGTAAATCTTGCGTTCTTGTTGGGACACCCTTTACTACTCAATTGCTTTTTCAAAAAAGGATCCAATGCGCATCATATCTCCCCCCTCTTTCGTATGTCTTCAGCGCGTCTTCCTTTTTTAATGGCAACGATTATGTACCTCCATGTTCCTTTTTCAAAGAAAACGCACAGCCATTCTTTGACACAGCCTTTTAAATATCCTCTTTTTACAGTTCTACTGCAGATCTTCTCTTTATAAGACAAAAAGGATTGTGATTATTTATTTTCCTTTTCCTATCTTCAGAAAGACATGCAGCGAGGCCTTATTTATCCATTTAAAAATATCCAATATGATTCGGATCTCGGTTTTTTAGGTAGGAGTGTTCTTTTAGGAGGTAGCACTGTGCGGTTTTGGTGCAATTCTTCATGAACTTTAATGCTTAACAGGCTAATGCTTAACAGTTCTACTAATTGTAGGCTAAATTAAATGCAGACAATTAATGAGTATATTGAAGGCTTTTAGTTAGCCCCTTCTTAGCAGGACCACCATATGATTTTTTAGGAAAATGAAGAAAGAAGAAAATTCTCTAATGCCAGCAGTGTATTATGAGATATTTAACCACTCCTAATGCCTTTTAAATACAACATTTTCTTCGCAGTATTTCCCTTTAGAGGCGGTCAAGTCGATTTGGTACTCTTTAATCAGTCAAGCAATCAACAATTAGACTTGTATTACATTTCCTTCTCAAATTAACGTTTAGAATTGTTATTAAACAATAGGAAATCAAGAAGTAGAACTGCATTTAAACTCATTACAAATGAGAAGCTCTGGCATGTGCCATTCGTTGGATGTGGGCGAATTTGATTTGCTTTATGCAACTCTACATACTCTATTCGATGGCTTCAACCTTTGTTTTATGGCTGGGTCATTCACATGGCTTTCTGAGAGAGGGAAGATCTTGGCTTCCAATTTCAGCTAGTGTTATTTTTCGAAGAAGGTAGAACGAGGTGGGGATACTTAATGTCTGGTAAAACCGATTTGATGACGCCCGATCGGTTGACATCATATTGACACACGTCACAATAATGATTTATAACTATCGAATATCGAACGTGGGGCGATGGCTGTCTCTTTCTTGAAAAGAACTCACTAAATGTGGGAAGCTCCCTCATATTCCATTTAAGGGATGCAAGGAAATTTCTCGTTTTGGTTCACAATTAGCCACTGTTCAGCCTCTTTTAGCTCCAGGGGATTATCATACATGCTCCGTTTCAAACACCAATCAATTATTTTTCCTTGAGTGTTCGCTTGGATCATAAACCCGTGAAAGAAATCAACAACCAACGCGCGTGCTCAAAAATGCAAAATTGAAATCGTCAAGAAATGAAGTAAGAAAGAACCCCTCCATTAAAGAGTATAACGTCATAACACAAAAATGTGAATATTGCAATGTTTGCATTTATGTAGAGAAATAAAACGAACAAAAAGAAAAAAGCACAAGAAGAGAAAAAAAGACTGCCAACACCAAAATGGTAAAAACAAATTAAACAAATGTTATAAATGAAATTATACAACTACAAGACATCAATCGAGGCACAAGATAACAACATTCATGATAAAGACGATGACGGCGATGATAATCATGATGTGATGATGATGATGATGATGACATTAACCCCTTAAATGGTACTAAACGAAAAATCTGCAAAGCGCACCGCATGGCAACCGCAAGAAGCATTAATTTTCATATGGACAATTTAGAGAATTCACAAATAATCAAATAATATGACTTCCCCGTTTTAATATGTTTACTTTAAGCCACTGAACGTTGCCAGAAACCATGAAATCTTCGTAAATGGAAGAAAAAAATCGATCACTTTTAGTAATTCGAAAATCGTTCTTAATTAGCCTTGATTTTAATAAAGAGAAGAAAAAAAAAACAGCTTACAAAAGATGAGCAAACAAACAAAAAATGAGTAGCTAATTTAAAACGCCCGCTCGCCATCGTTTTCTTTATAATTTTATGATTTTGTCGAATCATTTTAACCGGTTTCAGTTGACGTTTTATTATTGTCGTTGTCGGTGATTTAACAATGTGGCACTTAAAATTTAATTTTATTTAAAATCTGTGTTTTATTTCTGTTGTGTTAACCGCAGTTTTAGCTTTTTTTCTCGAATATTTATTGTCAATACCTGGGGCACCAGCAGCAGCCGAACCACCAGCAATAACAACAAATCGTTTCATTTATCAATGAGCGTAGTAACTGACCTTCACCACAACAGATCACTTCAGGAGGAGGACAAAGTAAAATGAGACTTTTGCTGGTTATATTAAATGCTAAACAGATATCCGAAATTTCAAAATAATCACGACTTTAAGTTGATATTTGAGACAAAAAAAAAATCAACTTCATGATGCAACAAAATTGAACGGTTAAGATAATAAGTAAAGAATCGCTATGTTTGTATTGTTTGTTTTCCTTCCGCTAATGGCAGCGCATTACGAAGACGGTTCCAAAACTAGCCGATCTAACAAAGAAGACACAAAAAAGTTGGAAATACTTTTCTTTATTTTTCAACATAACCCACTTTTAGCTCGATACACTATTTCCAGCAGTATTCAATAGCTTCTATACCCTTTTTTTCAGGAAGAGCTGTCAAACTCCTTCAACTTCATCAACCGCAGACTCCACCATAATTCATTGTTGGCAAATCTTTTACCATCGAGTCATAAAAAATTAGTCCAAGAAAGCTAAATCTGGCTAACAAGATGCGTAAGGAAGCAATTCGAACTTTAATTCACAAAATTTTAGCTATCACAATAGTGGATGTGTGAACTGGAGCATTGTCTTGATAAAAAAACACTTTCGTTTTCGCCAAAGACGTCCTTTTTTCCATAATTTCATTACCAAAATGCTGCAATAAATTAGCATAATATTCGCCGATGATAGTTTTTCCTCTCTGAAGGTAATAAATTAAAATAATCCTATGCTCATCCCAAAAAAACGAACGCCATAACCTTGTCCGCAGATGTATCCGTCTTCGCCTTCTTTGAACATGATTCTCCCATTTCAGTCCACTGCTTTTATTGTTCCTTTGTTTCAGGTATGAGGTAGTGGATCCATGTCTCATCTATGGTTGTAAATCGAAGCAAAAATTCGGCTTTATTGCGGTTAAGCAACGCCAAACTGAATTGAACTCTCCTGAAACATCTTCGCGACGCTGTTTTTGTTCTATTGAAAGCAAGCGCGGCACCCATCTTGTGCACAGCTCTCTCCCTCATCTTCAAATCTTCGGTCAATATATGATATATAGCACTATTGAAAACGCCTATCATTTCAGCTAGCCCACGCACCTTCAGCCGAGGATCCCCCAATACCATTTTGTGGGTGTTCTAAACCGTGTCTAGCGTTCATATCGCAAATGGTTGACCAGTACGGTGTTCGTCTTGGCAGCCCGTACGGCCTCGTTTAAACTCTGCTAACCAATATTTTACAGTCGTAAATGAAGCAGCAGATTCCCCCACAGTAGAATCTAGCCCTGCTTTAGTATTGATTGCACTGAGAACTTTCAAATGAAAATATTTATATAATGCTGACCAATTTTTTCCGTGTTTCCAAATTCGCTGAAATCGTTTATTTTTGATAGTTCACATAAAAATACTAAACAATGTGACGCCTTGAAACTTAAAACATATGCCTTATAAGGTTGTCACATTTCAACAAAATGATATTTTTCAAACTACTGACACCATCAACATTGTCAGTATTCGGCGCAGTTCTTGCAGCTTGCCTGTCGTATTCAACAATTGCAATATAAAGAATTTGATTTAAAAGTGTACACAATTGGACTAGACTAGAATTGAAGACGGTCGACGATTTACAATTTACAGTTTTATCCTTTAAGAAAACTTGAAAAAGATTCACTGTTTTTAATCAAAAAAATGTCGTTCAGTGAAGAGGCCCATTTCTGGTTTAATAGTAAAATTTCCAATATGCAAAATTTCCATATTTTACAAGAAGAGCAACGTGAAAAAGTTCTTGAACTGCTGTTATATTCGTAAAAACAAAGGTTTGAAGTGCTTTATAGGCTGATGGAAACATTGATCCATATTTCTTCAAAATAAGGGCAGTCAGAGTGTAATATTCCTGAATGGTGCCGGTTATCGAACCATGACAACGGACTTGACTATTTGTTGCGTGAAATGATCTGGACGAAAACAATTCTGTGAACAGTCAATTTTACCAGATAATTGTACCGGACCGGTGAATAAAATGATATCACATGTAAATGTTTTCTCCTTGGGGTTAGGTAAAGTCCAAAGTCTAAATGGATAACCCATCTAAGACGGGAAAATTGGAAATCAGTATTACTCGTGCCGTTCGAAGCGCTCGAATTCATTATTGAAAATAGGGACGTTAGAATGGGCCAGATTAACAGCAGTTACGGAAAACATGTGAATTAAACGATCTTCCAAAAAAAACATGTAAAGAATGGTTATATTTTTTTTCTAAAAACTGGACAAGACCTTTCACTTTTAGAATTTTAAGTGTTTATATTTTTTCACACACATCGATTATTTTTTTTAATAAAAAAATAATAGAAAGAATTAATAAAAAATTAACAAAACATCGATGTATGTGAAATAATACCATAAATATTAAAAAAACTGAAGGAAATCTTTCACTTTTAGAATAAGTATTTATAATATTTTTTCACATACGATTATTTTTTTTCATTAATACAAAAAAATAATAGAAAGAATTAATCAAAAATAAATAAAAATCAATGTATGTGAAATAATACTTTATATACTTTTTTTAAGAAAAAAAACCGGACGAAACCTATTTAAGAATTGTAAGAGTTTATTATATTTTTTCACATACAATTTTTTTTAATAACATAATTTTTTTTAAAAAAAGAAATAATAGAAAGAATAAAAAAATTAATAAAAATTCGATGTATGTGAAATAATACTTTATATACTTTTTTTAAGAAAAAAACCGGACGAAAACTTTCACTTTTAGAATTGTAAAAGTTTATAACATTTTTTCACATACGATTATTTTTTAATTTTAATAAAAAAAAATAATAGAAAGAATTAATAAACAAAAAATCGATGTTTGTGAAATAATACTATAAATACTTAAAAAAAAACGAAAGAAACCTTCCACTTTTAGAGTAAGTGCTTATAATAGTTTTTCACATACGATTATTTTTTCTTTTTAATAAAAAAAAAAAAAAATGGAAAGAATTAATAAAAAATAAATAAAAATCGATGTATGTGAAACAATACTTTAAATACTTTTTAAGAAAAAACCCTGAAGAAAACCTTCACTTTTAGAATTGTAAGAGTTAATTATATTTTTTCACGTACGATTATTTTTTAATTTTAATTAAAAAAAAATAATCAAAAGAATTAATAAACAAAAAATCGATGATACTTTAAATACTTTTTTTTAAGAAAAAACCGGACGAAACCTTTCACTTTAAGAATTGTAAGAGTTTATTATATTTTTTCACATACGATTTTTTTTAATAAAATAATTTTTTTTATAAAAAAAATAATAGAAAGAATAAAAAAAATAATACAAATTCGATGTATATGAAATAATACTTTAAATACTTAAAAAAAACCCGGACGAAATCTTTCACTTTTAGAATATTAAGTGTTTATAATATTTTTTCACAAACATCGAGTATTTTTTTTTTAAATAAAAAAATAACAGAAAAAATTTATAAAAAAAATAAATAAAAATCAATGTATGTGAAATAATACTTTTTTTAAGAAAAAAAAGGACGAAAACTATCACTTTGAGAATTGTAAGAATTTATTATATTTTTTCACATACGGCTATTTTTTAATTTTAATAAAAAAAATAATAGAAAGAATTAATAAACAAAAAATCGATGTTTGTGAAATAATACTATAAATACTTTAAAAGAAACCGAAGGAAACCTTTCACTTTTAGAATAAGTGTTTATAATATTTTTTCACATACATCGATTATTTTTTTTTTTTTAGTGGCGGCGGTGGCGGGCAAATGAATGCTCAAGCCATCAACTTGGCCAATAATTTGTTGAACAATTTGTTCCGCAATCAAAATCCTCCCTCTCTGTTGGATATGCCTCGCGGTGGCAACATGGGCAACCGTGGCCAACGTGGCGGACCGATGGTCAATCGTGGTGGTGCTGGTGGCAATCGTTTTAGTAAAAAAAAAATAATAGAAAGAATTAATAAAAAATAAACAAAAAATCGCTGTATGTGAAATAATACTTTAAATACTTTAAAAAACAAAACCGGACAAAACATTTCACTTTTAAAATAGTAAGTGTTTATAATACAGGGTTGCCCATATTCGACGGACCCATGTTTAAAAAAAAAAAATCAAAGAAAAAAATACAAATTTGGCGGTTGGCAATCTTATTCATTTAATTTGTTCCAAGCAGATTTGTTTACATCAATTTTTGAATATGATATCTCTCAAATGGCCGCCTCTGGCGTTGATGGCGTATTGTGCCCTTTTTGCAGCATTTTCCATCGTTTTCGCCAACATTTCGGCCGGAATAGCGGCTATTTCTTCACGAATGTTGTCCTTGAGCTCTTCTACGGTCCTTGGCTTGTTAACGTAAACCTTTGACTTCAAATGTCCCCACAAGAAGAAGTCAGCGGGCGTCAAATCGGGCGAACGCGGTGGCCAGTCCAAATCACCACTTTTCGACATCAAACGGCCCGGAAACAAATTCTTCAGAAAATCGATTGTTATGCGACTTGTGTGCGGTGGAGCGCCGTCTTGTTGAAACCAGAACTGCCTCATACGCTTTCGACGAATAATTGGCATCACAAAATTGGTCATCATGTCGCGATAACGCTCCTGGTTGATGGTAACAGCATGGCCATTTTCGTTTTGGAAGAAAAACGGCCCAATGACCGTTTTCGCACTAACGCCGCACCAAACTGTGACTTTTTCGTCATGAAGAGGCAATTCTTGAATCTCCTGAGGATTTTCAGTGGCGTAAATACGGCAATTTTGCTTATTTACGGTCCCATTCAATGTGAAATGGGCTTCATCGGACATGATAATTTTGTTCCAAAATTGCTCGTCATCATCGGCCATTTCGATGACTCGTTGGGCCCATTCCAATCGACGAGACTTGTCCGCAGGCAACAATCTTTGCGTCAATTGAATTTTGTACGGGAACAAATGCAAATCAACGCGAATAATCCGTTGTAAAGTGGACCGAGCCATGCCCAACTGCTAAGAACGGCGTTTTTGGGATGTTCTTGGGGACCTCTCAACACTGGCTCGTACGGCAGCGATATTCTCGGCCGATCGCCTTGGTCGACTTTTATTTGGCCTCTTCGGATTAGAAAGAGCCTCACCAGTCGAAAATTTTTCGTATAAACCCTTAATGGTGTTCTTAGAAGGCGCACTTCTCACATTTTTTAATATTTTAAAAGCACGTTGAGTTTTCACAATTGACTTCTTCTGTTGAATGTAAATTTCAACTATTTCAGAGCGCTCGCGTGGCGTGTATTGTTCCATGGTAAAAATCTGCTTGGACTGACGCTTCAAACGCGGTATGTCATTAAGCGATCTGACATCTCTGTCAAAAGTTATGGCGTTGCCAGATGGGTCCGTCGAATATGGGCAACCCTGTACTTTAAACATTTATAATTCCAAAAGTTAAAGATTTCATTCGGCGGAAAACGTTTCAAACGAAAAAATGTTTGATCCGAAGTACTAAAAATTATTTAATTTTTTTATATATTATTTATTTATTAAACTTGTAATAGATAGTAGAGCTTAAACGACAAAACACTACAAATTACCAATATGTTTTTGCATCCGAGATGGTTAAAAATATTAAATTGTTAAATTTTTGTTTCTTTTATTTTCTTACATAATAATATTCTGTACTTATTTGTAAAAATAATGTTACATTTTATATTTAAATAATATTGCCAAAAATATATGCATAATTTGCCTCATAGTTCATCTGTTGATTACATTAAGACAATCTAGAAAGGTGCGCGAAACATTTCAATCAATTATGAATGTTCAAAACTTTTTTGGGTAAGAATTTTTATAATTATAGAAACAATAATTAAAACAATTTGCCCACTTTTAACAAGAGAAAATAAACATCTCTTGAAGCAATTAAATACAATTTAAACAAAGTTACGCAGCTTTTTCTCAAGCTTCAAAGTAAACTTTATTGCCAGCAACAACGTGAACTCATCTTCAACTAATCTATAATAGATTACTGGTGGCAGTGGTAATGACTCAACGTGTCATTCACCAAAGTTATGCACTTTACAGACTAAATGACACTGAGATGAGAATTGCTAGCATTCTTCAAATCAAAATAATCTTTGTTTTTAGCAGTCTACTCTTACCCTTAAGCAGTATTATTGAATCCAAATGCTCACAGCCAGTCAATGCAAAGTTTTAAATACCAACAAAACCGTTAAAATTCCTTCGAAATCATTTGAACTAAACTGAATGAAGCTTTTTTGTTCAGATTTCGCTACGGCATTGAAAATATACAATTTTGATTTATTTAGTTCCAATAAAGATAATAATCATTAACAGCAAACGCCTTGAAGCATTCTTAGTGCCAGTCAATGCGAGCGTGTGTGACATCAAATGCTTAAAAACGTGGTTCACAAAACCCTCCACTACGACACAAAAGCATTAAAATGCAATTGAAAAAATCATATAATTGTAATATTTCATGTTCAGTTTTTTCTTATTTTTTATTTTTTTTTAGTTTCCTTTTTTCTTGGCCACACAACACATCAACTCCTAACAACTTGTATTGAAACTTGTGCGTAGGCTGAAAATGTTCTGTTATGAATGTCGAACGAGTACATTTCATTTCCAAACATTTTTTTTTTTTTTTTCAAAATACAGCCAGTTACAAACTAAGATTCAATTATGGCCACAGGTTTACCATTTTCACGTTCTTCAGGGGTTTCGCTGCGGCATTAAATGCGTTTTGGCATTACAACCACTTGGAGTTGAACTGAGTTTAAAGTACCCAGAGTTGGATAGTTAATGCAGCCACAGATACACACACACACACATGCCAGTACATGGATTGGCAATTACTCTTCTGTTGGTTCGGGTATTAGGTTTTCCAGTTACCCACCGCTAAGAACTACGCCACAGCTATTGAAATCCACAGCAAACGGCCAACAAGTAAAGTTAATCGACACGTTTTGTATTAAAAATTTGCAATGTGAGCTTCTAAGCGATAACACAGAACTGATTGCTTAGGCTGTTAGTGTACTGTACGATACGTCAGTCGAAAGGGAAGGATAGCCATGTAACACTCAGCACATTCGAGATGAAATTGAAAATATAGTGAAGAAAATGATTTCAGAGTTTTGGCACAAAAATCGCTTAACAAAAAAATACCGAATTCGGTTAAAGCAACTGCATCTAAAATGAACTCGGTTGTTCATTTAGCTTAAACAAAAATCGCTTAACAAAAAAATACCGAATTCGGTTAAAGCAACTGCATCTAAAATGAACTCGGTTGTTCATTTAGCTTAAACGAAAAACTAAAATATTCGATTGCGGCAACCGGATTTATATCAAATTCGCTTCTTTGAACCGAAATAATGTCGCTGCAACCGAAAAAATGCAAAATTAGATACAATTTTTCAGAAGATAGCGGCAAACAAAATTCAATTGCGGCAATTGCATGTAAGGCAATTTTGCTGAAACCCTGCTGAAATACCTTTAAGATCACGGCCTCGACAAGCAAATATTATTACTACACATTCACAGGTTCTTTCCTACCGACACCATTTTTGAAGAAATATGTACCGATATTTTCACCAGCCTATAATCCGCAACAATCCACTGTTTTGATTGGATGTAATGCAGACAGTTTTGTTTTTTGACGTAGCCATTAAGTTAGAAATGGACCTTAAAATTAAACAAAATGTTTCTTCAAAATATTCGTAAACAATTTTTTTCAAGCTTTTCTTGAGTCCAGAAACTGAAACGGTGACGCTTCGAAAGTTCAATGGGCTTCAATTCTTTCATAGGTTGAATTTATTATGCTTTAAACCCGAGATTCTTAAGCAAGATAAGTGAAGTTGTTTGCGACAACACTGTTTCGAATCGATTCATCGTGGTCATTGCATACGCTTTCAGCTAGCGCCGCTATATTTTCCCGAATACCTTTTGAATGTGGTAACTTTTGTTAAAAAAAATGGGGTATACGAATTTTCGATGTTGCCCCGAATTGTGCGCCCGTCATTTCATATCATTTCGGTTATTTATGTTTAGGTTGCAGTGCTTAAAGTGACGCAACTTTTACTTTATTGTACACATTAGGAAATATCAATTTCTTGTACTGATTAAACATTGCCTTCTAAAGAGAATTACGAACAATTAGAACCTGTAAACAACGACTCTTCTCCGACGAAAAATACTTTTTACGGGTAGTTTACTGACTTTGGACGAAATTGTAGGGGCAACGCTGACACTAAATGCATTGCACGTCTAAATGGGTATAACCGCCCTAGAAGAGAAGTTATAGATGTTGCTAGCAACTTAAAGAAATGAAAAGAGCAGAGCATTCACTATTTGCATGAAAATTTGGCCATGGCAAAAGTGTTTTCCAAATGGATATCGCGTTTGCTAAACGTAGAACAAAAACGTGTTGCTTATCTACAGCGTTGTATGGAGCAGTTGAATATTTAATGTTTACACCATAGCATTCTTCAATCGAATTAGCATAGCAGTCCGCGAAACGACCCAAAGATCTCCGTATTTTGGAATGCGGCTACCATACTATTTATCGATAATCCTGACAGAGGGAGAACTGTGACCATCGAATTTAACATAGCACTTTGTACCGAAAAAAAAAATCATGAAAAAAAGTGGCCAAATGCCGAAGTCAACAAAAGCTAATGCAAAAAAGAAAAGAATTCATGGACCGAATTTTGCATACACGAATCATTGCTGAATCACAACAAAATCGACCCATTTCGGAAGCGTGTGATAGCTGCTAATGAAAAGCGGGTCACTTACGATAACGTCCACCCGAAACAGTAGTGGTCGAATCGCAGTGAGCCTGCGTAAAAGGTAGTCAAACCAGAATTGACGGATAGAAAGGTTTCAGTATGTTTTTGAAGGGATTGGCAGGGAATCATCTATGTACTATGAACCAGTCCCCCCCTACGGCCAAACTTTTAATCCTTAATTAGGAGAGCAATTGTATTCCACCAGGACAACGCCGGGGCACAAACGCAAATAAACTCTGTTTCCCCGGAATACATTTTTGATTTTTTTATACCTTCAAGCGAAAGAATGTAGATTGATATCACTTGAGGCGACAACTAAATGCAGCATTTGAAATGATTTATTTTATTCTGCCTCTTATGGTGTAGCAAATTAACAAATTTACTGAAATTCTATATTTCAATCGTAATTTTAAATTTTTTCGTTGCAACAATTGTGCCCCTTCTGATGGTTCCTGTACAAACGCCCGAGTTAACTCAAATATCTTTAGATTAATGTCTTTATTTCAATACCATGAAAAACCTAAATTTGGTACATATCAAGCATTGGATAAAGTTATGCTAAAGCTAATTAAAAATTGAAATTTTCACCATTGTATTACCTTATACAACTTGACAGTAGCCTTTTGGTAGGGTAGGTTAGGTCAGGTCAGTGTGGAAGTTTCAATAGACAGACTCACTTAGGCTACATAGTCCATTGTGATACCACGGAAACTTGAGATATGGATGTCCCTAGTTTCCCCCGTTGAACCATCCTGAGCGCCCCAAGAAGCTCTTAAGTCGGACAATTTCTATATCGTCCAAATCTCCTATGCCTTTTCGCCAGGGCGGGGCATTTGCAGAGAAGGTGTTCTTTAGACTCTTCCTTCTTTTCATCCCTACCGGTCAAGCGGAAGTCACAAGTCGCAATCTTCAGTCTCACTGCATGTTTTCCAATCAGACAGTGTCTCGTCATTATGGATACAAGTGAGACGTCGGATCTTGATAGCCACGGCAATTTGTGTGAACGCTTCAGATCTATGCGAGGCCACATCCGTCTGAATTGACTACAGCCTCGGACAGACGCCCACCTACCATTTGCTGCTAAATATGCTCTATCTCGCAGTAGGAGCTTGCAAGTAGCTAGAGGCATGCCCACGGACTCGGCTGGAGTCTGTAAGGTTGTCCCTCGTCTGCTCTGCAGTTCCCTGGTATGTCCCTGTGGCCCGCACCCGCATGAGATAAATGTTGAAATGCTGAGCCATCTCGTTAAGACATCTGCGGCATTTTAAAGCTGATGTTGAAGTCAGAAGACAGAATACAGGGATTTAATAGCAGCTCGACTGCCAGAGACTATGTTAAATCCCACGTGAGGTGAGGTGAGGTGACGTTATATCTTAGCCCATCTGCCACTTATTTAATGGCCAAAATTTCGGCCTGCTAAATACTACAGTGATCAAGTAGCCTTCTTGCTATACTTAGCCCTGGGTCTTTGGAGTAGACCTCGAGACCTACCTGATCATTTAATTTTGAGCCGTCAGTGTAGAAGCCGACATACAGTCTTATACCAGGAGTTCTACATTTCTACGTACCTCTATCTAGTATAAGTATATGGTACTTCTTGTCGAACAGTGGTTCAGCTAGAGTGTAGTCTGAGGTGCGTGTTATATCAGGCACCATGTTAAGAAGCACACTGTGACCATAACCATTATTTGACCTTTGTGATAGTTCTCTTAGTCTTACTGCCGTAGCTGCGGCAGTCTGTATACTAAATTATGTCCGGGTGCAGTACCACCAGTACCACCGCACCAGTGATGCATAGACTAATCATCCTCTGGGCCTTGTCCTGTATCCTACTGTAAGTGAACTTCTCAAGAGCCTCCCACTAGAAGATAACTCCATACAACATTATCAGTCTTACTGCTGCCTTAATCCCTATTGTCTTCCCATTGGCCTTTTGCACGCATATAGTGCCACTGAGGCTTTTTTCGCCATGAAATATTGAGTTCGAAATTCAGTTTCTTGCCCAATAATGCACCAAGGTATTGTCTAGTGTTTTGAGGAGAAACGATGATGGGCTGATAGGTTTAAAATCGTATCCCGCATGGGAGGTTTTCCCGGACCACCTTGGTCTCCCTCCACATAGCATGGATGTCCGTTAGGCGAATACAACCGATATAGAACTCCTCAAGCCATGGCGTATTAGCCCTTTTACTTCATTTACAAATTGACCGATCAGTATTTCCTCCATGACATCTAAGCACAAGTTTCAATAAATTTTAATTTTGTTCAATGTTTTTGCATTAATGCTGTAAGTTTGAGTTTATTGAGGACAGAGTAATATTTAAAAAGATTGCGAAAGATATTCATCTTTGCAAAGTTGATTTGGAAATATCAATAGAAATGTCACCATTTCCATTGATACTTAGCTGAGAATTTCAAGAGCAACACGCTTGGAGTTTAGTTTAAAAAATTGACATCTTGCCACAGATAGTTATTGATACTAATTCTATAAATTTGTAATTCTATGATTTGTAATTTGTAATATTTTGTAATTTACAAAAAGCTACAGTCTTCAGATCTGGTAATAAAAAGAAGCTAAATGTCGATTGTTCAGTGTTTTTACAATCATCGTAGTCGATTCCGAATTTTCCAGTTTTCCCTGCAAAAAGTCTATTAGTTGAAGAAGACTAAGAAAAATATCGTTAGAGAAAATATTTCAGTTTTCCTTCAGTTACGTGATTTTAAAAGAAATCTCATTACATTTGTATTTACAGAAAAAAAAATATAAAAAATGTATCACTATTTATATTTTCACAAATGAAATTTATACATATCTTCACCTCTTAACTTGCAATATTAATGAGTTTTCAATAAAATATCCGGCATTTCGAATGACATCTTTTCACTTTCCCCAAAACTTGTGTTGGAAAACTCTGCCTCCATTAGCCATACTTCCCTATTGCGGCAAAAAAAGTGATTATGCTGCTATTCAGAGTGAACGCTGCCGTCACTCTGATGGATGCAATGAATGTTTCTATTGACGTTTGCTTAGTTTTTTTTCCATAGACTTTTTTCTAGGATCACATCGAGACTTGCATTTTATTAACGGCGAAGCGTGCCAAATGCGAATTTCTTGATGCTGCTCTTTCCAGTGACATTCGTAGTAGACTTTTTGTTATTAAATAGTCCAAAAAAAACCAACTGACGTAAGAAATTCTAAACTGAATTCAAGCTAATTCTCAATAATAAGTGAAAATACGACAGTTAATAAATACTTTGCTTCCGATGAAATTGAAAAGAAAAATTTCATATTGCGTCATTGTGACGAAAACAAAGACAAATGTTAAATAATGTAGACGCCGATGTTCAAACTTTATTCCATCGTCCAAATTTGTTTTTTAGCGATTCTACTATAGGTGAATTTGTTTTTTAATATTTGCATGGGTTAATATTTAAAATTTCTTTAGACATTTAGATTTTCGAAACATTTTTGTTTATATGTCCTAATTTCTTGACGAATTTTGTAATGCGAGTCAGGGGAAAATGCGAGGCAACAACTAAACATCGTTCACAAAAGTAAGCGAGTAACGTTGTTGTTGTTGTTAACCCCACCCTATTTTATAGCTTATATCAAATTTCCAAACAACTGCACCGATGACATTCATTAAGAGCGAATTACTTGTATACCTATATATAAAAAAAGAAACAAATTTAATTTAGCATTTACCGGTTAGTTAAGTACAGTTTTAGTAAGAAAAAAAGAGCTGATAGATAATAAGTGGAATTACTCAATGTTTATGACGACTTGGCAACAATGAAATATTGCAGAGCTGAATTAATACGGGGCCGTACAAGTATATTTACGACGCACGAAAGGTCTTTATATAATAAATAACAGTATTTGTAAGACGAAACGAATATGGTTGTTATCGACTTGGTGGTTCCAAAACCGCCGGCCTGGCAAGGCGATCAGCTGTTACAAACCTGCCATCTCAAGTGTCATTTATTAACTTAGTGAAAGGTTAGCCACTTCCGAATATGGATCGCTTAACAACCGAAGAAAGGCGTAAAAGTAGTTAAAACTTACTACGAAACTGGTGATTCAAACGTGAAAACTTTTTGTGCATTACGGGGTGATTATGGTCGTCATAATCGACCTACTGTGCAAGGAATTGGTAAGATTATAAAGAAATTTGAAGAGACTGGTCAAGGCCAGTGCATTATCGCAATGTACACACTGCCAGAAATATCACTTCGGTTAGTAAACCGTATTTCAATTCAGAGCGCTATGACTGTATGATAACCGATTTCCTTTGGCTTGCGGTTGAAGATTATTAACTGAATGATATGTATGTGGTTTTAACAGGACGGTGCCACGAGCTACACAACACAACCGATATTGGCTCCATAGCATGAGATGTTTCCAAAAAGCTTAATTTCCCTTTTCGGCGACGTCAATTGGCCGCCGAGATCATGCGATTTGACGCCGTTATACTAGTTTTTCTGTAGGGCTGCGTCAAAGACCCATAATCCCTAAGCGTTGGAGCATTTGAAAACCAACATTCGTCAAATTATCAAAACTACGTCAAAAGTATCCGCTGCTGCATTTTATACATAATGGCAAGGTCTAAGTATTATAATGAAATAAAAGTTTCATCGAAATGATAGCTTAACGTCTGTTTTATTTAACTTTACTTTTGAAACCAAAAAATGGATAACCCGGTATAAAAAATGGAATTCCATGCTGTTTGTTATAATTTGGCAACAGTAAAATGTAGGAGAAACCAATTAATATACTTCAATACTTGTTGATAGAATAACGAAAAAGAAATATTCTTCATATTTATTTTTTAACCATTATTTCCGTCAAATGTTGGCCGCAACTACACCTAACATGGCTCATTCTGCATATCCAAATTACCATAACCGGTTCGAGCAATTCGAATGGAATTCAATTAGTCGTTTCGATCCAAAAGTAAAAAGTGTAGTCTTAACTCAATCAATACATAAAGCAATGTTTTTTGAAGATCTCAACTAGAGGAATACATAGGGGAATACATACTCGTACAGGGTATTTTTTTAAATCGGATGCAAATTTACGAAGTTATATCGTTTTAAAATTTTCAAATTCCCAAGGTGCTCCACTTGGAGGCATTACGGCGCACCCCTAAATTTCATCAAAATCGGACCACCCGTTAAGAAACTGCAGATTTATTTCCATTTTTTTCCAAAACCATTTTTTATATTCGGTGCTCAACTAAATTCCCGCTGTTTGCCAATAGATGGCGCCAGCTGTAAGTACTAGTCGTAGAATCGACATAACATAGACGTCATGAGCCAAGCTTAGGCATATGGTAATCACAATAGTGATTTTCTTTTGATGTCATATTCTTTTGGTTGTGTGAATATGTATGATTTCGCGCCAAATAATCGTCATATGCGGGAAGTATTGATTTTCTTTTTTCAACCGAAGAAAACGGCGACTAAAGCTCATCGAGAGCTTCAAAACGTTTACGGAGACGCCGCTTTAAGTGAAACAACGTGTCGAGATTGATTTCGTCGCTTTAAAGACTGTGATTTTGATGTTGACGACCGTTCGCTTGAAGGAAGACGAAAAACCTTCGAAGACACTGAATTGACGGTAGTAGGAATTACCCGCCAAGCCATTTCCAAGTGATTGCATGCTTTGAGAATGATTCAAAAGCAAAGAACTTAGGTTCTTTATGAATTGAAGCTAAGGAACGTCGAGCATCCTTTTTCGTCTGTGAACAACTGCTTCAGCGACAAAAAAGGAAGTATTTGCTTCGTCGTATTATAACGGGTGATGAAAAATGGATTCATTACAGTAAAATAAAGAAAAGAGAGTCATGAGAGCTGCCCGGTCATGCTTCCACCTCGTCGTCTCGGCCAAATATTCACGCTGCGAAGGTTATGCTCTGTATTTCGAGGGACCAGGTCAGTGATATTTACTACGAAACGCTGTTGAAACCAAGCGAAACCATCACTGGGGATCGATATCGAATTCAATTAATGCGATTGAGCTGAACTTTGCGCCAGAAATGCCCACAATACGTAGAGAGGCACGAAAAAGTGATTCTTCAATATGATAATGTTCGACCTCACGTGGCCAAGCCCGTTAAAACATATCTGGAATCGACGAAATGGGAAGTCTTATCCCATCCGCCATATTTTCCAAATATTACGCCGTCCCATTATCACTTGTTCTGTTCGATGGCACACGGTCTGGCTGACCAGCAGTTTCACTCATATGACGACATCAAGGAATGGTTAGATTCGTAGATAGTCTCAAAAGATGAAGAGTTTTACTGTGACGGAATTTGAGCTTTGCCAAAAAGATGGGGAAAAGTAGTAGCTAGCGATGGACAATACTTTCAATGAATCATTTCTAAACATGTTTTCATAATAAACTTGCATTTTTATAAAAAAAAAAAAAAAAAAAAAACAAACAAATCTGCGGGAACTTAGTTTCGCACCTAATAACAACGATTTTTTTAAACACTCAAAATTTTAAAACAAAAAATTAAGTTAAAATTAAGTTAAGTCGTTTTTCGTTGTACGCACATATATAAAAATCATCCGGTTAAGGACGAATAACTTCTATGTATCTAAGACTTCTTTAAAAATCCAAATGATTTCGATGAAATTTATAAATACCTGTTCCTTCTTTAATGGATTTCTCTTTGAACCAAATAATCTGTTGCTAACCTGGAGAGAAATCATTTGCCAGTCTGTGATGCTAGGAAGTTACACCCTACTTTTTCCGTGGCCTTTACACTTAACATAGCGATTCCAGCATATTACTATGCGGGCATTATCATTATCTAAACAGAGCCTAAGTCTACTGTGGGCGATTAAGGTGCGTTATCATTTGTATCCCGCTGTTTAGACACTGCTTTAAAGTTTACTATTTGCTTTGCATAATTGCCATTATTAATCTTTGCGATAAAACTCATTAAACATTAATAATGATTTTAAAATTTTAAAAACTATCATTATTTGTATAACAACCCGACAATTGTTGTTTTGATCGATATATGGAAGTGTATAGACAATAACACGTGTGACACAAAATTCACACAATTAATGATTAATATCAAGCATAAATTAAAATGTTAGCCCCCAGGCCAGCAGTTTAGATGATGAATTTTTACAACAAAGTCTTATAAGTTCTCAATAAACTATAACAGAGTTGTTTACTGGCCTACATCAAAAAGTTGTCACAAAAATTGTGTACGTTTAAAACTTGACTCCGAATATTAGTTATTAACATGATGGGTTATTTCAAAGCTTGTAATATCTCTCCAATTTTATGAAGAAAAACTGCGTGCAATACACTATTAGTACACTATTAGTCGAATGAAGTGATGTTGCTGAAATGTGCTTAGTTTTGCGTGGAACTGTTACAAATAAAATACAATATCCAGGACACTCATCCTTAGGTAATTTCATATAGTTAAATATTCGATTTGAATATAATCCTAAAGTTCGAAGCTTCCTATTGTGAGATTTTTTGAAGTTGAAGTTACAACTTATTAGTTAAAAATTATTATTGAATGACGTCAACGATGATCCAGATTTGCTGAAAAGGGTAATAACCGGTGACGAATCATGGGTATATGGTTATGACATCGAAACAAGTGCATTATATCTGAGGGGGACTACTTTGAAGGAGACAAAATAGAAATTGATGAATAAATATTTTTTGAGAAAAATTAAAATTCACTTTATTTTTTGAACACACCTCTTATTGCATGTTTTACAACTTGAATTAATTTGTTCATTAAAATACCATCATATTTTTTTTTTTGTTGAAGCTGCAGTAGGTACAATCGATGACATGAATGAATGAAAATTTATTAATATCGTAACATTTTGTCAAGGTTTGCTGTTACCTCTAATTAATAATATCAAATAATTTGATTTGTGGTTGTGTTTTTTTTTTTTTTTTTGTCGACAACACAAACGGCTAACAACTATTTTGTAAATATTAAAATTTGGTTTTCAAACCCTAGAAAAAAAATCAATATTTTCAATTTATATCTATTGTTCACTAGGTGGTGGCTTTTGTTGTATATGCAGGAAGCTTTTAAAATAATAAAATTATGGATAGATATTGAAAAATTATTGACTGCTTACAACATACTCGTATGGCAAGTTATTGCATTTTTTTTCTTTTTGCGATAAACTGCACGTGTCTTAAATTGAAATTGAGTTCGGAACAAAACAGATGTTGAAGAAAATAAACTGCAAATCATTGCCTTGCATTTGTTACCTACATGATCGTATACAGTCGTACTTATGTGAACTGATACTAGGTTTTCTTTTATTTTTTTTTTTTTTTATTTTTTACTTAAGCTAAAATTGTTTAGCATGTTTAGTGTCATTATGAATCAGTTGTCAAGGATTTCGTTGCAAATAAACTTAAATCTTGAAATGCTATTATTTTGTTTTATTTCATTTATTTATTTATTTTTTTTTTTTTTTTTTTTTTTTTTGTTAGAATTTCAACTCAAAACTGATAAACAATAATTAAAAACAATTTGTTGGAAGAACATAAAATGTTATTGCCGCCGTACGATTCAATAACATATTTTGACCCTAAGGGTGAATTTCGGGTGCGCTGCTACTGGCCTAGTAATTTTGCCATATTGCAGTTAGTAGTGCTGGAAGTCATAAATGTGGGCAGTCACATGAAAAAGTGTAAAATGTTTACTAACATGTTATCACAAGGGTGTTAGAAGAATCGCGAGATAACTTAAATTAACTTTTGACAAAACAAACACAATAACAAGTCGTGCCATTCATTAGTTAAGAAAATGTTTAGGAACCTGTTGCCTCAGAGTGTTAAAAGAATCGAGGGCTAACTTAAGAAATTTTTTTCCCACTAGACTTTATTGATAAAATATATTTACATATCGATTTATACTTTAAAGAGATGGCTTCATACAACCTTACACCTATGAAATATTAGGTAATATTTAAGTAACATATTCTTAGAACATTTAGAGAAGGAAAAAATGTTAAAAAATTCATTAAAATATGGAAAAGGGGATCTAAATACAGCTTTGCAGCCGCATTCGTATGTTGCGGTTTTAATAAATATTTCTACGATTCTCTGATGAATATGCTCAGCGTTGGTTATCTGATGAAGTCTTTTTGTTCAACATAAGTTTTAATATTTTACTTTGAAGATGTGAATTTTTCGAATATGTGTGTTGGCACAAACTCCCCCCATGTTAAACCTGTAAATAATGCTATCGACTGATACATTGATCTAAATATGCTGATCTTATTTTCAATATTAAGTTCTGATTTTTATCTATTTGAGGATAAAGTAGCTTGATGGCCAAGTTCATTTTGTTTAAAATATGTATGACATAATCACACCAAGATATTTTACAGAGTTAGACCACTGTATTCCATTTCTGAACATTATTAAATTTGACTGTGGGGTGTAACAAAGCTTTCTTTTTTTCGTCACAACAATAGCCTGAGACTTCATAGCTTTCATTTTAATTTTCCTATGAGTTCGGTGTAACTTTTATTTCATAATAATGCCTGGACCTTGTCATTATGTACGAAATACAACTTCAGTTAAATGACCGCCTCTGGATTGATTGCAGCAGTGGATCCTACAGTGGCATTTTCGAAAAAATACTTCCCAATAACATCTCCAGACCATAATGCGCACCAACCAGTCATTTCTTTCGGATGCAATAGCTTTTCCACAATAACTTCTGGGTTCTCCGAGCCCCATATGCGACAATTTTGTTTACTGACGTAATAACCGGGTGCGAAATGAGCTTCATCGCAAAAGAAAATTTTTTGGATTGAGGGCCCACGTTTGAATCGCCACTTTTATAGTAAGTTTTAGCGTTCTTCGGTTGTTATTGGAAAATGGCAAACTTTTCAGTAAATAAATAACAATTCGATAACAGGTATTTAACAGCTGACAGCCTTTCCAGAACGACAGTTTACGCGTTCTTCGGTTGTTATTGGAAAATGGCGAACTTTTCTGTAAATAAATGACACTTCAGATGACAGATATTTAAAAGCTGACAGCCTTGCCAGAACGGCAGTTTCGAAACCAGCAAATGGATAAAATTATGTTAAGCAACATGTTGCTAGAAGGTTTTGCAATAATCGAGAGATAACTAAATATAATAAGTGTTTGATAATATTTACGAGTTAACGTAATGTTTAGTGGTATTTTTTCAAAAAAAATTAGTCTTAATTTAACTAATGTCTGACAGAACAGCCTGTGTGAGGATAATCCGGTATATGTTAAGTAGTAGGCTAATAATGTTAAATAGTAAGTAAGCTAATATTTTAACCTATCTGTACCCGTATTACAGTTGGAAGTGAAAACAATTTCTTGTTCAGCTCTGGTTTTTCAGCATAAATACGGTTCTATATTGAGTATGTATTTAGAAACATTTTGATGCAAATTATATCGCACATACATTCTCAATGGACCAAAAATCTGTGTAGGATCTACAGTTTTTGAAATTTTATCGAGTGGTTCGGAAAGTTCGTTCAGTTTTTAAAGAAATTTATTTACAAATTTATATACAAGAAAACAATTATTTTAATCTATTATATAATCTCCCACTTTTCCAATAACCACCTCTGTGGAAGCTTTTTAATTCCTCTCTCATAAAACCCGCTTGGTTTGTGTGAAAAATTCGTCGATTTTTCACTTCCTCGCCGTTATGGAAATTTCAAGCTTTCAAATGGTTGCTCTGACTGCAAAATATGTGATAGTCGGACGGGGCGAGGTATGGGGAGTACGTTTGGTGAGGTAAAACTTCCCACCCAAGCTCTTACAGTTTCTGACGAGTCCACAAGACAGTGTGAGGCTTCGGTCAGACAGTGTGAGATACCCACACATCGACATTGCTCACAAATTCGAGCTCTTTTATAACCTGGTGAACGGTTGAGACTGATTTTTTGATTGTTTCAGCTATTTTCCTAACTGTTGTTGAGATTAACAAAAATTAAATCTCTCACCTCGTCGGAAACAATTTCGTCCTGATCTGAAAGCGTCCGTTACGGAGAGGTCGCCTGTAGAAAATCTTTTAAATCATTTCCAGCAAGTTCTTTCATTTGGTCCGTTTTTTTATAAACAGCCTTTAGTTTTCGGCTGGCTTCAGTAGCCGTTTTACCTTTTAGGAAATAATACAGCATAATATGGCTAAAGTGCTCCTTTTCGCTCATTCTCTCCACTTTTTAAAATTTTTTTGAAAACGTTATAACCGCTCACGACCAGAATGAGAACACAAGTAAACAGTAGTAAACTGTTTAGAAAGGGATGGAAGGAAGTTCTGCTAGTGTTTGAAGGAAGCCTACGTCATGAGAAGTGACGTATGGTGAACTAACGAATTAGTCGAACGAACTTTCCCAACAGCCCAATATTAATTAATAATTTTAGCAGCCATGCAAGTGAAACTCATCACCAAACTATAAATAGTAGCAAATTACACTTGGTCACAATCAATTGCCGATTATTTTCAAAATTTTTAAATGTTGATTTAGTTCATTTAATTTATCATTCTTAACGTATTACAATAATTTTTCAAAAAACTGGCTAACCGAAGCGAATAATACGGTTAACCCCCGATTATTTCAAAACGACACTTTTGAAAAAGCCGTCATACAGTTTCACACAAACAAGCCGATTTGCCGGTTTTCGTTTTGGTTTTGAATACTCTATTCATTAGCGATTTATCGCCATTAAAATTGTCGAAATTGACAAAATTAAAGTTATCTAAAAGAAATCAAGAAAGCTTTTTTCCAGATTCATTAAATTCTCCTCTGATTACTGACTTTATTCGGAAAGTAATTTTTTGACTGTTAAAATCCGTATGAAATATTTTCGATTTGATATGCATTGCTATTTGTTAATAACTTTAAACATTGCAACAAACTTGTTCAATGGCAGTAAACACTGAAAAAGTAGTAACTTCTATGACAAAATTAATGAAAGTCATCGGAAATGCAAAAGATTTTAATTGTGAGCATAATTCGTTATAAACGTGTTCACTATGAGCGGATTGCATTGTACAGGGTGGCGCATAAGTAACGTTTAGATTTGATCAGTGAATACATTTTTTGTTTAAGTCTTTCTTCACGTCTCTTTACAGAATTAACTAAATAATACTTGGCAAATTGATGATGAAAAGGCTTAGCACAGAACAACGAATCAAAGTTGTTCAATTTTACTTTGAAGGTCAGCAGTCGATTAGTCAGATCATATCGAAATTTCTTTTATGTTCAAAATGCTCCTAGCGCTCCAACAATTTACCGATTGGTTCAGCGTTTTGGGCAACAAGGGGCTGCCTGTGATCTTCCGCATCCTGGAAGACCTCGTGCAGTTCGAAATGAAGTGACCATTGCTCGAGTGCAAGCAAGTATTGAGAAAAACTTCCACCAGGCAACGTTCTCAGCAGTTAGAGATGTCTAGGCGGTCTTTGCAAAGAATTTTACATATGTTCCATCTTTTCCCATATAAGATGCAATTGGTTCACGAGTTAAAACGAAATGATGCACAAGAACGCATTCAATATAGTCGCCGTTAACGTTGCTTATGCGTCACCCTTTATATATTTTGTTGTTGCACTCAAATTAACCTTCCTTCCCTTCTTAGTGAAAGGTATTACATTTCCCAAAGCCCAAATGCGAATAACGTAATCTAATTACTACATGTCAATGCCTGGAAACAAATTAATTCAAAACTGACAGCAATTCATTTAAAACCACTTCTAACATCTTATTTGAAAGCTGTTTATTCATTCACTATAATTAATTATTCATAACCACTTTTCTTGACTTTACGAAATCATTACGGGCCTCTTCCCTCCAGATATGGCGGATAAGGCATCACATTAGCAATTATTTATCATAGAGAAACAATAAATTTAACACTTATTTGTAAAATTCATTTAAATAAATATGTTAAATTTTTATAGAAATCAACAAATTGCGTGTTCACTCGGTGTCATGTAAGCTTAATTTTCACACAAAGGCAAAAGTGAAAAATAAACGAAAAAAATTTTCTGAATTTTTTACAATCAATCAGGCATTGAAAATGTTATAAAAATCACAACTAATTGTTATTGTTTTTTCTTGCGATTATCGCCATTAATTGTGAATTGTGTGCGAATTTGAGCTAATTTTAGAAATGAATTCTATTTAGAGAAGTATGAGCTGACTTCAATGAAATTTTTTATTTGTAAATGCTAACGATTTAATGAATGATAATTCATAGAATCTGAACTAATGGTAAAAATAAAGCGATTGCGTTCACCAAATCTTGTTTGGCGAAAAACTTTTAACAATGAAATTCATTAACAGCACAGAAGAAAGTGACCAACAAAGTGACTTATCTAATTCTCATTAAGCTTTAATGAGACTAATGGGAGAACAAGCGGAAAAATTTTAAACGCTTGGAAGTCCTTACTAGGTGTGCTCAAAAAGCTGACAGAATTAGATTTGCTATTTAAATAATTAATTTCTTAATTCCTTCCGTTTGAAGAAAAGTAGCAGTCAACATTCATGTTGTAATAGAGGCCACATTTTAGGTCTTTAAAACACCAACAGCCATTCCGCACTGCATCTCTGATACACCCGTGAACACGGGCTAATAATCTTCTAGGGCTGGCTACCGAAAGCTGCATCTGACGCCAACAATTCCCTGAACTTGGACTCCCATATCAAAACATCGCAATTTACTGCACCTTTAGTGACCATGAGTTGTGGACAATACATTTGAACGGGGCTTCAGCTCTGTCCAAGCACGGAAGTTACTAATAGTGTTGGACGTCGTCTTGTTGAAAACGCCAAGAAAACGTTTTGCTCTCAACAAAAACTACAACATCATCTACTGTTCTGTCAACTAATCCAGCAGAGATTCAAGCGTGATGTAAGCCACTTATCCTTAAATTCACACAAGTCAATTAATATCTACAAAACTTTCGAAAGAAATTTATTTGCCTGATCTACCCAATTTCAAGTAGAGGACCTTCACCTCTCCCTAAAGTCATGTAAATAATATACGAGTACAGGAATAGACAAGCGACGTGCCGTGGCATGAGGCACGTGGTTAGTACACACAACTATTGTGCATATGATCGTGGATACGGGTTCGGATACAATCATCACATCTTCTTTTTTTGAATGGCTCGGTCACTTCCACGTATCTTCGATTAGTTGAATAATCGACAAAAGTTTCTTAAACTCATATTCGGAATCATTGATAAGCAGGAGGGCCCCGATTAGTCTAGAATAAAATGCTTGTAGGATCACTGAATGTAAGCTCTTCTAAAGGGTGTCCCAACAACAACGTAAGATTTAAATTTTAAATAAAGCACAGATATTGTTTCTCCGGCTGTATGACATGTGGCGCCGTGTTGTTGAAATCACATGTCCTCCACATTCATTTCTTCAATTCTAGGCATAAAAAAACTGGTTATCATTTCACGATACCGAATACCATTGACTGTTTACGCTTGACATGCCTCATTTTTATAAAAAAAGGTCCAATGATACCTCCAGCCCAAAATCCACACCACACAGTGACACGTTGAGGATGCTTCTCGTGAATCACTCGAGGATTTTCCTCACCCCAAATGCAACAATTCTGCCTATTGACGAAGCCATCAAGATGGAAATGGGCCTCGTCACTGAAGATGATTTTATCGGCAAAATCAGCATTTTCATGTTGTCTCACCAATACTCAATTAACGAACTCCCTTTGCTGTCCATGGTCAGCTGGCTTCAGTTCCTGAGTCAATTGAACTTTGTATGCATGAAGATGCAAATCTTTCGTCAAAATTCGCTGGATAGTGGATCTGGAGACACCAATTTGCTGAGCTTGATGTCGAATTGAGGTGGATGGAGTTTGAGCGACATCATCACGTACAGTAACGACATTTTCGGGCGATCGACCTGGTCGAAGGCGCGTTGTTGTCTTTACATCACTAACAGACCCAGTTTTGGCAAATTATCCATTAATCTCTTTGCAGTTGACTCTTTTGGAGCATTATTGTGACCCCAAATTGATCGCAATTTGCGAACTGTAGCCGCAAAACTTTAACCATTTTGGTAAAACAATTTCACAATGAGAATGCGTTGTTCATTCGCATAGCGTTCCATTTTTACTAATCTCGTACCTTCTACTAGCAAACAATAACAATTGTTCAAATGTCAAGCAATGGGGCCAAATTTAAATCTTGCGTTCTTGTTCGGACACCCTTTATATACCATTCATGAGATGCAAGGTAATTTGTTTGTTTTTCCGCATAAGACCTTAAAATATTGCCCAGTGTGGGACTAATCTCATGTGCAGAAATTTGCAGCATGTTTGGAATTATCTTATAAGGGCCGGGGGACTCAAAGGCCGGATAGGTCCCAAAAGTAAGTGTATAAAAGTGAACAAAACTGAAGGACATCGAAGGAATGATTCAACCATGCATATTGTCCCATACCCATACAGCCAGGTAAGTGGATGTCCACAGAAGTTACAACCGAAACAGTGCAAGATCCACTTCTGACCCAAGACTTTTGAATCCCTAGAAAAGACTAGTCTACAACGGGCAGAATTACTAACATCGCGTATGGACTCACAGTGAATGATGCAAGCCAATATTTTCGCTTTCCTGATCTCACTTTTAAATCGATTTCTGCCAAACAATGATAACAGAGTTGAAAAGAAGAGTTTCCAGCATTTCTTAAGCTGCTCTAAAGTTGAAATACGAAGGAGGTCCCAAAATTAATCGACTTGACGTATAGATATGGTTACAGTAGTTTGAAAATAAATTATTTTGGTAAAAAGTGACAAACTTATAAAACATATGTTTTAAGTTCGAAGGGGCCACGTTGTTTAGTATTTTTATTTGAGCCATCAAAAGTAAACGATCTCAGTGAATTTGTAATCATGGACAAAATTAGTCACTGTTATATAATTCTAAATTTCCATTTAAAAGGTCTCAGCCCAACCCATATTAAAGCCGAGCTAGATTCTGTACTGGGGGAGTCCGCTCCTTCGTTTACGACTGTAAAATTTAGAATAACAGAGTTTAAACGAGGTCGTACAAGCTGTCAAGACGAACACCATAGTTGTCGACCAGTTGAGGCGTCCACGCCAGTTACGGTTAATACAATCCACAAATTGGTATTAGATGATCGTCGGCTAAAGGTGCCTGAGCTAGCTGAAATGATAGGCATTTTAAAAAGTGATAACATCGTATATTGACCGAAAATCTGAAGATGAGAAAACTGTGCGCAAGA
This sequence comes from Philornis downsi, assembly GCA_019455685.1. Classification (NCBI taxonomy): domain Eukaryota; kingdom Metazoa; phylum Arthropoda; class Insecta; order Diptera; family Muscidae; genus Philornis; species Philornis downsi. The sequence continues at coordinate 1,882,466 of JAHXMU010000762.1, read as the reverse complement.
TGGGTGCCGCGCTTACTATCATTAGAGCAAAAACAGTTTTGAGAAGATGTTTCAGTAGAGTGTTTGGCGATGTTTCACCGCAATAAAGGTGAATTTTTGCGTTGATTTATAACCATGGATGAGACATGGGTCCACCACTTCACACCTGAGATAAAGGAACAGTCAAAGCAGTGGACTGGAATGAGATAATCGTGTCAAAAGACGGCGAAGATGGGTTCTAACTGCAGGCAAGGTCATGGCGTCTGTTTTTTTGGATGCGCATGGGAATATTTTTATTGATTATCTTCAGAAAAGAAAACCATTAACGGCGTATGTTATGCTAATTTATTGCTGCGTTTAGACGCTAAAAAAGGCCGCATTTGGGAAAAAAGGCCGCATTTGGCGAAAAAGGAAGTGTTGTTTTATCAAGACACTGCTCCAATTCCCACATCCACTATTGCGATGGCCAAAATTAATGAATTAAAGTTCCAATTGATTCATATTGCACCTTATTCGCCAGACTTAGCTTCCTCGGACTACTTTCTATAACTAAACTTGGAAAAATGGCTTGGTAGTAAAAGATTTGAAGAGGTTGAGTCTGCGGTTGATGGCTATTTTAAAGAGTTTGACAGTTCTCACTACAAACAGGGTATAGAAGCAATACAAAAGTTTATCGAGCTAAAAGGAAATTATATTGAAAAATAAAGAACATTTTCCCAACTGTTTTCTCTGTTTTGTTAGGTCGGCCAGTTTTGGCATCGCCCTCGTATGTGTCGCTAGTGAGTAGGTCGATTTGCTTGCTGAATCCTCTTCCAAGGAGATATCGTTCCATATTTGTAAACAACGGATTTTCTTGTAATTTTCTTCTTTTTTTTTTGCGGGCGACGTATATTAGATAAGGATGTCTATTCCAGTCGCCACCTAAGAAGAAGAAGGATTCTCTTTTAATATACAGCTAATTATGGTAGCAACATTTGTGTGTGTGCCAAAAACCTGAGGCCGAATAGAAATCGGCCAACCAAATTCTTTTCCTATAAGCTTATAAGCTATAAGCTTTCTTATAAACCTAGGATGAAGTAATATGCGAGTACGTCCTCTAACAGCTTTGGCCCCAGACAGGTTACATCATTTTAGCCGTAGAGACACAAAAAAAGTCAACGTTCTCATCCTCTTTTTTTCCTACAAAAATTTAATTTACTCAAAATCGTCATTATCATAGTACAAGCATCATCCACATCATCCACCAAAAGTGTCGTGCCAAAAACGGAATACATGCCACAGTGTCACCTGAAAATATTTACTTTACATGTAAAGTTCCATCATCAGACACGCAAACGGATAGACGGACGGACGGACGGACGACTAAGTATGGCATAGCCCATGCAGTTGAGTGTGGGTGGCCTTTTAATGTTGATGAAACTTATAAAGCCAAAGTCTTGCTTTTTTTTTTCTTTGGGGGTCCGTGAACAGAAGGAGGTGGTAACCAGTTAAGCCTTTAAATTAAATGATTTATTATACAAAAATAGCAATACTGCTGATCGTATAAATTGAGGGAGTGTGTGGTTGCATAAATGTTTTATGCACTGAAGAGTCGTGCGAATATTTATGGAAATAAAGGGAGAAATTTATATCGAAGATTTCGCATTGATTAATAAATTTAGTGGAAATATTTGGTATAGGGTGACCGATGAATGTTGCTAATAGAATATTACTTAAAGACGTTGAAAGAGTCTAGGCCGAAAGAGAAGAGAACAAAACCAACAAATTTGTTTGACTTAAATCAATGCATTCGAACCATAATTAAGGCAATTTCCACTACAATCCCCCAGGCAGTAGTGAATAAAGTATATGATACATGAATCACCGAGTCGAAAGTCATAGCGGACTTTCACTTTTCATCCCTGTATAACAGGGATCTCAAGATGAAGATTTTCGTTTAAGCTGGAAAATGCAAAATCTTCTACCCGGATTGGATGAGAGACTAGTCTTGCATATAGATCGGGGCAGCCCTCCATCTATCACATGTAGGAGAGAGCCTGTAGATCGTTGGACAGTCCCTACTTAAACGTCGACGATAATAGACTTTCTCATCTATTATAAGGAGGAGTGTTCAAAAAAAAAAAAAAAGGGAATTTTCAAATTTCGCGGGCTACGTACATTCGACTTTCCATTATAATTTTTTTATGTTGATACACTCGTCTCGAAGATATGTTGACGGCTTTATCCATATAGCATGTTTAGTTTGCTTGTGAGAGGCATTAATAAGACAATTGGTTTGCGTGTTCGACGATTTTCTGCTATCAAAAAAAACTGCTCAAAGAAATTGCATCAAATTTTGTGTAAAAAATGGAATTAAGTGTTAAAAAACATTTGAAATAATGTTGACAGTGTTGACGGTGAGAGTACTCTGAGTCAGAGAAATGTTTGGTACAAGCTTTTCACAGAAGGTCGAGAAGATGTGAATGATGACGCTCGCTCTGGACGCCCTAGCACATCAACAACCTATGAAAATGTTGAGAAAGTGAAGAAAATTGTTATGGTGAATAGTCGAATCACATTTAGAGAAGTTGCTGAGGATGTCGGCATATCGATTGGCTCACGCCATGCAGTCTTTTCGGAAATTTTGGGCATGAAGAGTATGGCAGCGAAGTTCGTTCCAAAATTGCTGAATTTTGACCAAAAACAACGCCGCATGAGCATCGCTCAGGAATTGTTTTATGACGTCAACGATGATCCAGATTTTCTGAAAAGCGTCATAACTAGTGACGAATCATGAACATATAGTTATAACATCGAAACCAAAGCCCAATCGTCCCAATGGAAGAATCCAGGACAGCCAAGACCAAAGAAAGCACCCCAAGTTCGATCAAATGTCAAGGTTTTGCTCACAGTTTTCTTCGTCTACCATGGCGTAGGGCATCAGTAGTTCTTACCACAAGGTCGTACGGTAAATAAAGAGTATTACCGCCGTTTGTATTATGCGCCGTTTGCGTGAAGCAATACGAAAAAACGCTCGGAATTGTCGAAAAACTTCATGACTTTTGCATCATGATAATGCACCAGCTCACTCATCTTTGCTTGTAAGAGATTATTTGGGTAAAAACAACACCATTATCATGCCTCAGCCACCGTATTCGCCAGATTATTCCCAAGATTGGTCCCAAGAATCATAGCTTTATGTGTGTTTCATTTAAATATATTTTTGAAACCGAAAATTGATAACCTGATATATCTTTATTTCTTTTTGAATATTTCTTTTCCTATTTAGTATCCGGATATTTGTCGACGCACTCTAGAAGACCAGATAATTTCTAGACCCACTAACTTCGTAGGCATCGAGGAACATCAAGGTGGATATTAGACTTTGCTTACTTTCATTGAACTAATTGTGAGTACTTTTGCAGCGGATCTTATTGTAGCACATTTTGATGTAGACATTATCGAACGCGGATTTGTTTTTTGTCTACGCAAAACATTTCGTAAACTGTTAGATTATCTCACAAAATCCACTTTTATCGTTCTTGTAATGATTTGTTTTAGTGTGATAAATTCGTACTGTTTGGGATTT
>JAHXMU010000762.1:1847815-1863919 GCA_019455685.1 Philornis downsi | reverse complement strand
TATATGAATAAATGCATACGCAGAGAGCCCCATCACAAACAGACAGATCTATTACACAGCAACCCCACAGCAATAATATATCTTACATTACAATTTCTTTTGTCATTTTTCTCAAAGGCATTTCTGTCTAATGTTAACGCGCTGGCGCGCTTGCTCACTCGTTTTCATCTTGTAAGGGGCAACGAGATATTCAAGATCTCGATATCGATCAGCAGCCATAACAAGCTGTAGTTTATGGCATACGGCGATTACAGCAGACAATTGAACATTGCAATTGAATTATACAAGAAAAACAAAAAAACAAGACGGCAAATGAAAACTGATACAAGAAATAACATTTAAACTAAACAAATTTGTTTAAAATGTTAATTTAAATTTAAATGTGCAAGAGGTGGCAGGCAAATTAATTTTGAAATCGCTCAAGTTGCTCGCATACGCAGCAGAGTGGCAGTTTAGCCCACCACCAACCATTGTGGCCACCTATCATAAATTCGATGAATCAAGTAAACTTTAAAATCAATGCTGCATGCAGCAAGTAAGCAACCTCTTAACTTTGTTTGATGTAAATCTAATCGGCTATTTGGCATCAATATATAATGTTGCTGCAACATCACCATTTATGCCGTTGCCAAGCTTAAACTGCAGTTTCAGCAGAACTCTTCAACTCAGGCTAAAATGGCAATATCTGGTGGTTGCCATTCCACCACAATCTTAGAAAAAAAACCTCGCGTTGGCATCGTTTAAAGTTGACATTCGAGAGATTTTCTTAAAATGATAATTTAAATAATGGTTTTGTGATGTGCCCATGTCTGCCTATCTATCTGTTTATGGATTTTCGCCATTCTCATACAAACGAACGCTATGCCAGCCACAACATCTTTGCTAATCTTGACGATTTGAATTATGCTGCAATCAATTTAATGTTGCAACATATTAAATGACGGCTACATCTGAAACGAAGCAATACCAATGTTTAGGCAAATGTGCCAGCAACTATTTTCGATTTCTCGTCAGAGAAGGCGCTTCAGCTGTGGTTAAATTGTTTTCCTTTTTCTTTTTGATAAAATGGCAACATATAAGCTATAAATGTTGGCGACAATTTAACACATGATGCTGCATTATAGCAGCAACAACAAATGACAATGATGAAGTTGACATGTGAACGAAACGGTCGACTCACAAAATTCCGGGTGTGTTTGACACAGAAGTCATCAGAAGATGACATGTTGACTTATAAAGATCAGGAGACATAGATGTGATACCGATTTCAATTGAATTCTTTGGTATAGTAAAAATCTATTATAAACTGGAAATCTAGTTTGGGACAGAAACGGTTGCATTCTCAAACAAAATATGCCAGAAATTGAAATATGTCAAAAGGAAAGAAGTGAACAAATGTTGAAAGACAAAAATAAATGTGTTCTCATACATAATATAGGCGAATATTGTTGATAACAGATGAACACGTTGCTGGAAAAACATAATAATATATCAGCATAATCTCATTTTAGTTCTTTACATTCAGATCAACGATTTCTTAAAGCCGTTAAAACAATGTGATTTGAATTGAGTTCTTTGTTATAGTAAAAATATATTATAAACTGCAAATCTAGTTTGGGACAAAAACGATTGCGTTCTCATACAAAATCTGTCAGAAATTAAAATATGTCAAAAAGAAAGAAGTGAACAAAAGTGCAAAAGGCAAAAATAAATAATATAGACGACTATTGTAGATGGCAGATCAATACGTTGCTGGAAAAACATAATAATACTATATCAGCATAATCTAAATTTAGTTCTTTACATTTAGATCAACGATTTCTTAAAGCCGTTAAAATAATGTGATTTGTTCTGTCCTTCAAACTTAGACTCTATTTTAAAATTTTTTAGGTTCAAGAATAGTCACGTGTGACTAAATCTGACTAATATGTTGGATGGGGAAATTATTTGTACCAAAAATCAATGAACTTGGCCATCGGTGCAAAGTGCATGTGAATCAGTTTATTGCCCTGAGGAAAAGCTGTTTCTTCCTCACCAAATGGAAAAGTTTTTTCTCATATCATAAAAAGTCCACGAGGGTTTTGCGTGAGTCTCCTTGTGAAGGCCTTACCCACGGTGTGCGACACACTGGGCATAGTACAATGTGATTGCCAACGCCCCCTGAACGTAAAACTGCAAGTAAAACTGCAATTGTCAACCCTTTCTTCGCAACCAGGAGATACCAAATTGATTATGCTAGTATGGAACATAATCCCCATTGGCGGAGGTGAGGCCTAATCTTACCACCTCTGCTACTACAGGGTGGCCCAGAATGAACGAAGTGGTGTGAATTCCTTATAACTTTTTTATTATAATTTTTTTCTTTTCTTTTCTTTTCAGTATTTTATAAAGAAGACTTGGAGAATTTATAATGGAGCAATACACAACTGAACAACGTGCCCAAATCGTTGAAATGTACTTTGTAAATCAACGGTCCATTGCGTTGACTCAGCGTGCATACCGTCGTCAATTTAATGTGCGGGTTGCACCCTCTTAGTCAACAATAAACCGTCTTGTTGCAAATTTTCGAGAACAAGGAGCAGTAAGGAACCTCCCTGCACACGGATGACAATATTCAAGTGGTACAGGAGAGTATTCAGGAGGATCCACAAACATCAACCAGGAGACGTTCGACACAACTTGGCATCTCAAGAGGTTCGCTGCAGCGAATTTTGCATAGCATAAGAATGTTTCCATACAAAATTCAAATTATCCAAGAATTGAAACCGACAGATTACCAGCAACGACTTGACTATGCAATTTATTTCCACCAAAAAGCACAAGAGAATCCTAATTTTATTCATAACTTAGTTATGAGTGACGAAGCCCATTTCCAATTAAATGGGTTCGTTAACAAGCAAAACTGTTGGATATGGGCTACGGAAAACCCGAGAGTACTTCATCAACGACAATTACACCCAGTTAAGTGTACTGTTTGGTGCGGTGTTTCTTCAGAAAGGATCATGGGCCCATATTTTTTTGAAAATGAACGAGGTGTTGCCATTTCCATCAATGCTGATCGATATCGCGCCATTTTGTAAGGCCAGCCGTGGAAAACCATCCGCAAATATGATTCCAACAGGATGGAGCCACAGCGCACACTGCGAGGGCCACAATGGCTCTTTTACGCGACATATTTGGTGAAAGAATAATTTTGCGTACAAGCAATTTTAATTGGCCTCCGCGTTCCCCGGATTTAACCGCTCCAGACTTTTTCCTTTGGGGTTATTTAAAAGGGAAAGTTTATGTTAATAAGCCCAGTACTATTGACGAATTAAAATCCAATATTCGAGACGAAATTAACAACATAACACCGGAAATTTTGTGAAAGGTCATGGAAAATGTGTTGGAAAGAACACATTTGTGCGAAGCATAAAATGGCCATCACTTGCGGGATATCATTTTTAATAACTGATCTAAAAATATTCCCCATAAATTTACTGTATTTAAACAAAAAAATTAAAAAAATATGTCTTAAATAAAAAGTTATAAGCAATTCACACCACTTCGATCATTTTGGGCCACCCTGTATATGGGTCTGTAGCACCCGGTTGCAATGCAACTCCGTATTCGAGCACAAATTTTCTACCAGCGATTTTGGTATCAACCACAACCCGTGTGATGCTTCCATTAGAGGTCCTGCACCAAATGATCAGGCGGAAACTGAGTCCCAGGGCTTCCTGATCCCCAGGCTACCGGCCAAACTCACCGATTGGAGCTGCGTAGCAAAGCAAAAAGCAAAGCTCATATCATAAAGGAAGAAGTAAAGTAAAAGCATCATGTTGCGAAAAGTTGGCTAAACAAAAATCCAATTGCAAATTGTTCAAGACTGTTTCATTTAATTTTACTTTTGAAATCGAAAAATTGATAACCTGATATATCTTTATCTCTTTTTGAATATTTCTTTTCCTATTTAGTATCCGGATATTTGTCGAGGCACTCTAGAAGACCAGATAATTTCTAGGCCCACTGATTTCGTAGGGCATCGAGGAACATCTAGGTGGATATTCGACTTCGCTTACTTTCATTGAGCTAATTGTGTGTATTTCTGCAGCGGATCTTATTGTAGCACATTTTGATGTAGACATTGTCGAACGCTGATTTGTTTTTCGTCTATGCAAAACATTTCGTAAACTTACCTCACAAAATTCACATTCATGTTGTGAAAAGTTGACTAAACAAAAATCCAATTGCAAATTGTTGAAGACTGCCAAAGATCCCCCAGTTATTGGAAAATTATAGAGGGTAAACTTTTGTGATTGACTCTTTTTAATTGCTTAACGTAGTCTCTTTTCCAACGATTGTCTATCCCTTTTAAGCTTTTCGCATAATATGATCTGTTCAATCCTTCAAAATAATTCGAAATATTTTTTCTACTTATTTACGTCGCGACTTTATTGAGAAGTTTCATCAAATTTTGTGTAAAAATGGAATTAGCTGCTCAAAAGCACATGAAATGTTGACAGTGCATATGGTAAGAGTACTCTGAATTAAAAAAAACTGTTTGCAAGTCGTACCAGCTTTTCACAGAAGGTCTAGAATATGTGAATATGAATATGTGTGTGAAACGACGCTCGCTCTGGATGCCCCTGCACATCAACAACCGATGAAAATGTTGAGAAAGTGAAGAAATTGTTATGGAGAATCGTTGAATCACAATCAGAGGAGGTGCTGAGAATGTCGGCACATCGGTTGGCTCATGGCATGCAATATTTTCGGAAATTTTGGGTATGAAGCGTTTGGTAGCGAAGTTCGTTCCAAAATGGCTGAATTTTGACCAAAAACAACGCCGCATGAGCATCGGCATGAACGGCGTCAACGATGATCCAGATTTGCTGAAAAGGGTTATAAATGGTGACGAATCATGGGTATATGGTTATGACATCGAAACCAACGCCCAATCATCCCAATGGAAGAGTCCAGGAGAGCCAAGACCGAACGCCAGGTTCAATCGAATGTCAAGGTTTTGCTCACAGTTTTCTTCGATTACCATAGGGCATCAAGAGTTACCGTAGGGCATCAAGAGTTTTTACCACAAGATCGTACGGTAAATAAGGAGTATTACCTTGAGGTTATGCGCCATTTGCGTGAAGCAAAACGAAAAAAACGCCCGAAATTGTGGCTAAAAAATTCATGGCTTTTGCATCATGATAATGCACCTGCTTCCTCATCTTTGCCTGTGAGAGATTATTTGAGTAAAAACAGCACCGTTATCGTGCCTCAGCCACCGTATTCACCAGATTTGGGCCCCTGCGACTTTTTCCTGTTCCCAGGATTAAAGAGACCCAAGGAAAGGATGGCGTTTTGCGACGATTGAGGAGATAAAAACCGAATCGCTGAGAGAGTTCAAGGACATACCAAAAAAGTGCATATTAGAACTGCTTCGAGGATTGGAAAAAACGCTGGCACAACTGTATTATATCTCAGGGGGACTAGTTTGAAGGAGATAAAATAGAAGTTGATGAATAAATAAATATAAATATATAAATAAATAAGTATTTTTGGAGAAAACTTAAAATTCACATTTCTTTTGGACGCACGTCGTACTGTAATACTGGGGTGTCGCAACAAGAACGCAAGATTTAAATTTTAAATAAGACACAGATATTTAAAAAAAACAAATCGTGAAACTTTATTATATAGTAAAGTAGACAGAATGAGGTTATGTATGGAACAACACATCGGGCAGATGGCCGCCACGGCTTTGCTGGCACACACGCGATCTTTTAAGGAGATTTTTATTTCGTTTATATTCAAAAATATGTAGCACAAAAAGTAGAATAATAAATGCTGATGTTTTTGCAAATCACACGTTTATTTTTATTCCTTATAAAAATTAATAATCATGGTTAATTAGAGAGTCGTTTAACATACCTTTTGAACTAGTCAAACTGTGACTGATATTATTCCAGAAATTCAGCCTGCAGCCGAATACTTTCATTTCCTTAACGCGTTCCTTCATATTGCCCAGGACACTGGTTTCCGCGAGACTAACACACGGAATCATTTGTTGCCAAATTACAATTTCCACAAATTGCGGTGTTTCAGCACACAATATTTTAACGAATTTCTGGTACTTCGTTAAAAATCAATTTCTTTTTTGTTATTTTTTGCACTCTGCACTCTTCTATTTCAAACAATTTGTTTCACATATATTTGCTTATTATTTTTTTTCCTTTTTTTTTACTTTCTTCAAAACAATAAAAGGCAATTAAAAAACATTAATGTAAATCCTACGAAAAAAAGAAGAAATAAAAAAATGATTGTAAAATAAATTAAATAAACTGAAACACACTTTCAAGAGTTACCACAATTTTGCAAACAAACAAAAAATAAACACAATTATAGTTGAGGAATTTAATTTTCAAAGTTATGGGCATGTGATGTTGTTGTTTTTTTCTATCTTCTCGTGTTTAAACTTTGTTAATTACAAAGTTGTAAATAGATGGTAATTATTATAACGATTTTAATTTAAGTGAGAAATATAAAAAAAAGTCATGTCATTGTACTTAAAAGTCATCGTCATCGTCATCGTCGTCGTGGCCTGAAGACAATACAATAAGTGTGAGAGGACAAAGGGGCCATATTAAACAATTTCAAATGGAAATTAAAAAAAAAAAAACAGTGTCACTTATTTGCTGTATAATCTACGATCCAGTCCCTGAGATTAAATTTAAATGATTGCAAATAACATAGAGATTATTTCAAGGTTCTCGCACACCTGCAACACATTTTGCAGAAATACGTTGAATTTAGGAAAAATTGCCTGGCAACGAAATATACAAAATACTTTGTAATATAAGTAGTAATGCTGCAAAATCTAATGCAAAATAGGAAAAAAACCAAGTAAGAAGTCATTTTATTAACTGAATATATTGAAAAGCATACCAGTAACATGTTTGTTCATTAGCTGATTGTGCTTTTCTTTCTAAAAGAAGCAAAACACACTACAAAAAGATCAATTTTTGGTAAAGGAATAGTGTACTACTGAAACATCTTCACGATAGTGTTGGTGTTTTTGCCCTATTGATAACAAGCGCGGCATCCATCCTGCGCACAGCTTTCTCATTTGCAAATCTTCGGCCAATATACGATGTACAGCACTTTTTGAAATGCCTATCATTTCAGCCAGTTCATGCACCTCTAGCCGACGATCATTCAATAGCGTCTTGTGGACTTTCCTAATGGTGTCTGTTGTGGACACCTCAATTGGTTGACCACTACGGTGTCCGTATTGGCATCTCGTACGGCCCCGTTTAAATTCTGCTACCCAATATTTTATAGTCGTAAACGAAGGAGCAGACTCCCCCACAGCAGAATCTAGCTCGACTTTAATATTGGTATGACTGAGACCTTTCAAATGGAAATATTGAATTACATAGTGGTGACCAATTTTTTCAATGTTGACAAATCCACTGAGATCGTTTACTTTTGATGGCTTGAATAAAAATACTAAACAACGTGGCGCTTTGCAACTTAAACAATATGTTTTATAAGGTTGCCACTTTTTAGCAACATATTTTTTTTTTAAACTACTGGCACCATCTAGTTTTGTCGTTTAGTTTTGGAACCGTCGTCGTAACATATGATGACCGATAAATATTGTATTACGTGTATTATCAAGCAACTGAACTGAAACCTTTCCAATAAATTTAAAAAGAATTAAAGAATTTTCTGTCAGCTGCTACAAAACCTGTTCGGCAACCTGTTCTTAAGCTACCCCTAGTACAAAAAGTAATCCCGAAGGATAACTGAGGAAAAGTATTCTGCATGTATGGTAATGCTACAGCCATCTCAGATGTGCTTTTTTGGGGAAAGTAATGCAAAGAAGAAACTCTTAAAATAAAACAAAAAAAAATATTGGACTAGTAGGCTCAAGCAGATTTTTCAGGTTCGACAGAGTTTGATGCCATTTTGGTTCAAGTCCATGGTGTTTACCATTTAGTAGCTATAAAAAATTGATGAAGATGGCCTCTACAATAACACTACTGCGATAACAAATCGTCTCCTTTAATATTGGAGACATCCAGTTTGTTTGAGCCTACAGAGAGCATCGGGGGTGAACGAGTTCGCTCATTTATAGTACTTTCCTCTATGGATTAGAGACAAAGCACGACAACTTTATTAAAACGTAAATATAAAGATAATATAACAGGACTCCTTCCATTTAAAGACAATAATACAAGACTATTGACATATAAGTGAAGTGTAAGGCCACTTGTTTAAAAACGCCAATACTTTTATCTTTTCGGAGCTCCTAATTTATATCAAGACAAGTATACATACACAAATGATCAAAAAAAGAAGTACACTTACTTTTTTTTGCTATATGTTTAGTTTTTGTCATTTTAACGGAAAGTAAACATCACAATTCTTTTTTATTTAAATAACTTTAATATGGTAATGCCTTTAAAAGTCAAAACAAAACTGGAGCTTTTTCATTGTGAGTTAGCTTTGTTCAGGTGTGATTTCAGTATTTGGTCAAAATAATAAAGACATTGATCAATTCTTTAATATTTTCGCAATCTGCTGTAGTCTTTTTGGGAAGGCTAGTTAGTTATTTTACTGTTATTTATCTTTATTCAATAACAAAATATTTTGTTAAAAAAATCAGCCAAGTCATTGTTCTCCGGAGAAAAGAAAAATTGTTTCAAGACTAAGAGAAAGTGGCCAAAGTCTTCGTTCTATAGCAGAAACTATGAATCGGTCGCTATTTTTTGCACAAACTGCTGTAAAGCCTAAAAGGCCTGTCGAAACTCACGGAAGACCCAAAAAAAACTTCAAAAACAACAGATATTGTAACACTTGTGAAGAAGGACCCGTTTGTGTCTTCAAGAGCGATTTCAGCAGAAATTGGAACGTAGACTACAAGAAGCACATTTACCAGGAAGGATCGTCAGAAAAGTTCCTTTTCTTAGACAAAAAAAATTAAAGGCTAGATTGGCGTTTGCAAGGAGTCATTCCAATTGGTCCGGAGGAGATGGTGAAAAAAATGGCATTTTGTGGAGCGATGGAACAAAAATTAATGTATTTGGAAACGACTGCCCCCGGAATGTTCGACGCCCTAAGGGTAAGGAATTCCAGGTTCGCTTTACAAAGAAGACGGTCAAGCACGGGGACGGCAATATTATGGTCTGGGGTTGTTTCTCGTGGTATGGTGTTGGTTCGATACATCGAATTACCGACACTATGACCAGATTCCACTACAAAGATATCTTGAAAAATACGGCGTTGAACTATGTTGTGGAAAGTATGCCACTTAGATGGACATTCCACAAGGATAACGATCCGAAGCATAATTCTAAGTTGGTAAAGAATTGGTTCCAAGGTAATAATTTTGCGCTTCCTGACTGGCCAAGTCAATCTCCGGACTTAATTCCAATCAAAAAACTTTGGGGAGAGGTGAAACAAAGAATTGAAAAATAAGATCAAAAATAAGGATCAGTTATAGACATTAGTTCAAAAAACTTGTTATGAACTACCAGTAGAAACCTGCAGGGAGCTTATTGCCAGCATGCCAAAAAGAGTCAACAAAATAATTGAAAATAAAGGTGGATACACCGCCTTTTAACGAAACTCAGCCAACGCATAGACAGGTGACAATCTGTTGGTATCAGGTTCGAACTTTCCGAAACAAACCTCCAGAACTGTTAACCGCTATTAATGTGTACGAGCGAGTTCTTCTATCAAATGATCCAATAGTTGGCAATATAGGTCTGAATTGGCTGGCGGTTGGGCAGCGGGGCTAGCAGTAGGGGATTCCCTGTTAATCCTTCCAAATACACAGCAAAACATTAGTTCGATGCGGACTTGACCACAGTTTGCTTTGGCTCAGCGTAATTGGACCACGACCGTTGTCGTAAGTGACCAACTTTTCATTACCATTCATCCGTTTTAAAAATGGGTCGATGAAAATTTGGTCCATAAAAATGTTTTTACGGTAAGTCGTTTGGCTTCCATACATGAAGCTTCTTTTTTGTACCCAGCCTTATTCAAGCGATTTCCAACAGGTTTTTCGTGCAATGTTCAGTTCCTGGGCAATCGAAACAGTGAATGAACGAAAGTTGTTTGGCTCTTATGCATCGAGCTTCTTTTTTTTTACCCAGCCTTATTCAAGTGGTTCCAACGTTCAGTTCCCATCAAATTGATGGTGAAATTGATAATTTCCATTATTCTATCGACATTTTCGACAGTTAAGTCTGTCAGGACGCGCTGCATCATTGACGTCGAAATTGCCGGAACCGAATCGACCAAATCAGAATCGCTCATGATTTGCTGTTACAGTAGTATCAGAACCAATAATCCAATAGTATCAGAACCAATACAAAAAAACTGTGAAACAGGACGTGTTTTCTCCTTGCTGGTGTGCAACTTTGACTCGCGCTTAGGCAATGTTGAGTCAAGAAAATACAAATCTAGCTGATCTTATCTGCTCAACGCCATCTAGTGTAACCCAATCGTATTTATAGAACGCTAAATATAGATTACTAAAGCCATCTATTGGAGAAATAATGGATTTCTTTCTACTATACCTTATATTTTTATTCTATACTTATATCGCAAATTTTGGGCAGATATGAAAAACAACGACATATTTGACAAATAAAACAACTTTTTCGTTAGTCTCATAAAACTTAATGTTTTCAGCATAGTTGATAAAATAAGCATAAACATTTCCCCGAACCGTAACACTTTTGAAATGGGTTAATTGCAACTAATTATGACTGTGTCTAAATGCCATTAAAACACTTCAAGAACATAGACTACAATATTCATATTCCTTCCGAGAATAGCAACAAAGAGAAGCAATAACACAAGTCTACAACATCAAAGATGGTCATAACTCAGATAGTAATAAAAAAAAAAAAAAATAGTTATTTAATTGGAATTTATTCATGCGTCCCATTTCTAATCAAGTGTGCAAGATCTAAATGGATTCTTTAGATAATCTTCGCCAACTCGTTATGAACTCGTGCAAGCCATTGAAGCGACTATTATCTTCAATGGAGTGGAAGGAATACCCTCCTCTACACTCTTTGCTCACTCTTCAAATAACTGCAATAATTATGGTTCAAGCAGGATTTCTAGTGTTTTGTCCAATTGGTCCAATAAATCTATTGTTAATTGTAGGCAATTCATAATAATGATGATAATTCAATTGCTAGAAATTGTTAGCGTAGTTAAGCAGAATATTCATTAAGTTTGTAGGCTGAATTTGAAGAATCTCTCCTCCTCTCTTCCCATCAATTTATCATATTCGCAAGTACGCATATCGAGTAAAAGACCTTCAGCGCTACCCACATTGTGAGTTGTCGTTTTTGTTCCGTTGCTTGCTTAAAGTTCATTAGAGTTTAACTACAAGTTTTGCTGTTTGTTAAACACAAAACATTGATTTAATTGCTGTTTAGTTTTGTGTGTTCGCGTAAAATTGCGGAAATATTTTGCTCAGGTCGAATATTTTACATTCGCAAATTGTGATGGTATCGGGAAGAATAGCTGAATTTACTGAAAAAAAACATGTCGACAAAATGATTTAATGCGCATAATTTCGAAATTGTTTAGAAAATAATTCCGATTGCAATTTCCTATTAGTTCCAGTGCAAAGAGAAAATAACAGGCACATATGTTTAGATTTCTTTCTAGATTCCGGAAAATCTTGTAGAAATTCAATTGCAAAACAAACCAGATTTGTAAAATCAATCACAGTGCGTTAATATCAACAAAGGAAAATATCATTGAATATTAAGCGACGAACAAATGGGCCAAAAGGTCAGATATTTATCTTGTATCTGGCCATACCTCCACACTTTTAATAATAATTCTGTGGTCCAAAGGAAGAACGGCTTAACTAAACAAACATGAGTTTATTCGTCATTACTTTTGAACGTATTTTAATGAAGATTTAAGTCCAATCCTCGTTTCATAATTTAATGTAGTTTAAAAGTTATAGCAATTTTTCACAAAAGCAATTATTGAAAAATTACATAACATTCTCAAATATTTCATTTTCCTCCCTTTATTGAAAGGTGAAAAAATTTGCACGTAAGAAAATAAGAAATAATGAGGATTTTAACTCCAACGAAATCATCATTATTCTACCAAAAAATTTGGCAATAAAAAAGAGAAAAATTCGCTAAAATAAAAAAATCAATAAATATAAAATACAGGGCGATTTATTAGATTTAAGTTTTTCAAGTTAGCAGCACTGGTTGGTAATGGCGTCTAGACGTCATCTGTCAAAGTGAAAAGTGTACAGTATACTCTGCCATTTCATCATGGAAAGACTAACAAACGAGCAACGATTGCAAATCGTTGAAATTCATTATCAAAATTCGTGCTCTGTGACAAATGTGCATCGTTTGATATGACCATTTTATGGTCGTCATAATTGACCTGCTGAATCAGCAATTCGTGCTGTTATCTCCAAATTTCGCACCAAATTTACTTTGTTGGACATAAAACCATCGACTCGCATGAGTAGAGTGCGTACCGAAGGAAATATTGCAGCCGTAGCGACCAGTGTTAATGACGATCGTGAAATGTCAATTCGTCACCGTTCTCAGCGATTGGGCATGTGTGCCTAAAAAATTCAACTCACGCAAGAATTGGAGCCGAATGACCTACCACAACGTCTAATTTTTGGTGAATGGGCCCTACAAAAGCTCAATGAAAATCCGCTGTTTTATCGAAAAATTGTGTTCAGCTATGAGGCTCACTTCTTGCTGAACGGATAAGTAATCAAGCAAAACTGTCGCATATGGAGTGATGAACAGCCACATATGCCGTACATGAATTACCGATGCATCCCCAAAAAACAACAGCCTGGTGTGGTTTATGGGATGGTGGCATCATCGGTCCATTTTTCTTCAAAGACGACCTTCCGAACCTTCCGAATGGATATTTTATTATTATTATCTTTAAAAACTAAATGGCAAAGACCAATTTATCGAATCCAATAAAAAAAAATTTAATATATGATGCAAATTTAAGTGTTTTATTCGATTTTTAAAAAAATTACGATTAAAAAATCACACTTTACTATCAGTTCCATTTTCGAGATTTGATCGAATCTAGCATTTTTTTGTATTTAAGAGTCTCTTTTCAGAAATTTGTTGATGTCAATTGGGCGTCCTCATTTGGCATAAGCCTCCCTCGAGATCAAAACATTATATTTTTTCGCGATGGGATGCCCCTTTTTTTGGGTTGTACACATATTTAATTTTCAGCGATCTCCACAAAAAAACCCTAAAACTCGAATGTACTTATAACTCTAAAACGAAGCATCTAATTGCCAATATAATTAAATTCTGTACCCCTAATTGATGCTTATATTTTGTAATGTCTTCTCTGTCTGCGTAAAAAATTAACAAAAATAAAAACCCTGAAGAAAAAAATGGCTAAAATAAAATGAAAATAAATAAAAAAAAAAGTTAAACTTTAAATACTTTCACCGCTGACACTTTAATTTTCGAGATTTGAAGTATTTTGATTTTAGCAATTTTTTTTAGAACTTTATTGATACCAGATTGCTAAAAAATATTCCAAAATAAATGCGTTTGTGACGCAGAAACGAAGCATGCAAAGAATGAGAGAGCGTCTTTATGAGGTGATGCGTTTCGTATGGTTACAAAAATTATTAAAAAATCTCCACAAAAAAATCGCTAAAATACAAATGTGGTTATAATACTGAAACGAAGCATCCAATTGCCAAAATAGTGAAATTTTGTACATCCAATTTATGCTTATACTTTGCAATAACTTAATTAACAAAAAATTAAACAACACAAAAAAAAAAAATAAAAATGAAAATAAAAAAGTAAACATTAAATATGACTAAAACTGGCAATTTCGTTTTCAAGGTTTGAAGCATTTTGATTTTAACAATTTTTTTTAGAAATTGATTGGCATCAGATTGCCAAAAATTGTTACAAAATAAATGAGTTTATGACCCAATCGTCAAGATAATATATATAGGTAGGTAATTTTCTAAGACTGTTGTTTCACCAAAAAAAGAAATTTAAAAAATCACTAGAAAACATCATTTATAAGAAGAAAATCGCTAAGAGTAAAATATGAATAAAAATTAGGATATTTTCATGACCTGACGGTTCATTTTCGTGATAAAATTATATTTTCACATTATTCCTTTTTATTTTAGCGATTTTTTCTAAAAATTTATAGATGCCAGATTAATGTTCCCAATAGGCAAAAACCTTCACTGCAGACTAAAACTTATATTGCTTTCGCATTCCCAATTATTGGTTCATCATATATATCTTTACGTATCTTTATCTTATATCTTTATATATCTTTACGTGTCAATGATTTTTTTTATTTTGGTACCTTAAGCAAAAAAATGTTGCCATTAAGTGAAAGGCGCTATTTTGCTCAACCATTTCAGAAGCCTATGAAAATGCAGTTATATTCGCAATTGTACGCTCCGTTTCCGAGATATGTGTCTTTATAATTTGATCTATATTTCCGCATTTTTACAATTTTAGCGTTTTTTACAGGTGCGCCCGCCCGGTGAACGGAAAATTTTAGCAAAGCGTTAAGATTAGTCAACTGTACTCATTGCACTTCTTGCAACGCTACACATCCGATAGTAATTTTAATTTCTACAGTCAGTTTTCGGCTAGATAGAAGCAACGGCAATGGAGCATCCGTTTTCACAAATGAAAGATGCAAACAGTAATTCTAATACTTATTCCCCTCCCTAACTAATTATTTGCTTGATAATGTATTTGTTTGATAATACAGTAATAATTGAATACTTATTTTAAGGCAGCACTCTACATCAGAGTTCTGATATCCTCCCTGTGTCCAACGAAATAATATCTAATACAATATCCTAGCGGCAATAAAAACAGTATGTGAATCCAAACAACCGTCAGTGACAGGTTTCCTAATTAGGTTTTCTAAATTTAGAATTATGCAGCGAATGCCCAAAAATATTTAATATGATTTTCAGTTTAAATTTCTCCTCACATTTCAAACATCAGCTGAGTGAATTTTGTCCGCTCGCATTAAATATCTTGATTTAGATAGAATACATTCTTCAGTCACAATTAATAATTCAAAATAGTATGCAAATCCCTTAATCGCATAAATTCAGTTTTATAATAACTCCCACTTGTAGTTTTTCTTTAAAAAAAAAAATCAAATGACAAAAAAAAACACAATTACCAGCTACTCATAACCAACTACTAGTTAATTTCTTTATTAGCATACCAGTATATGACGTTGTATTCTGGCAGCTGCAGCCTTCAGTAATTGGACCTGTTTGGTCCGACACATTTCGTTTTCCATTGAATTCCATAATTTCCAAGTGTTAGTTGGCTGGCCGGAATAAAAGCGATAATTCTGTGGGTTTTTGCCATTAAGCGCAGAATGGCCAAAACATAATTTATTTATTAGATTTTCATGTTTAAGCCATGTTTAGTTTGACTAATGGTACAAGAGAACACATCACCGTTGGTCGTGCAATTAGTGAAGGTTTTACAAGTTCGGGACAACGCCCACTTTGATTAATGTACGACGAATATCATAAGTAAATGTTATGAAATTCCAAAAGAATTTGAAAGCTATCTGTCTAGTTGCGATGTAGAAATTTTGCCAATAAAATGAAAGTTCATTAGACTTTTGGGGATAACAACGAGAACTGTGTGAAGACTAAATAGACAGAAGGAAGAATGACGCTGTATTAGTATTAGTGTTAGTATCGTTAAATGATATTGCATTGCCAATGTTAGTTTTTCTGCCAATAATACTTTAAAGTTGTAATAGTTCTGCGAAAGTGAATGATAGAGGAGATACCTTTGTATTAGCTGAATTTAGTCATGGCCGTACATTTGTTTTTGATGAAAAACATCCAGATTTTGTAATATAGTCCTCCTCACACTAAAGCGTTGAAATAATACATTCAGCTGAATTTAGTCATGGCCGTACACTCGTTTTTGATGGAAAACTTTCAGATTTTTCTAATATAGTCCCATATTAAAGCATTGAAATAATACACTTAGCTGAATTTAGTCATGGCCGTACACTCGTTTCTGATAAAAAAAA
>JAHXMU010000762.1:1830479-1844915 GCA_019455685.1 Philornis downsi | reverse complement strand
ATGTAGTACTATCTAGTGGAAATATTTAGCATCAAACTTCATAACAATTTTTTTATATGAAGTCTCGACGCGAAAAATCATTATGTTCTCAGCCTTAATGCAAAAAAAAAAATTAACACTTATCAGGGTTATCAGGTAGTAAAAAAAACCTCATGTCCATTAGTCTGACTGGTATAGACTATAAATAGAAACAAATTCCCTTGCATTCCCGCAAATGAGATATGGGAGAGCTCCACACATTCAAAGGGTAGAGAGAAATGGCGCTGCAGAATGAATCAAATGTAATTTTACGATGCCAGAACCAGAAACCATCAAAGCTCCAGTCTATAAAAATATTCTTCAGAAATATTCTTCATAATCAAAATGTGAAGTTTAAAGATAGAGCTGATATTTCAATAATATCAAAAGGCAGTATAGTCACTAGTTAGCAAAGGAAAAACGTTTTTCAAAAGGTTATCATGTTATTATCATGTATCATGTTTGCTATTGGCGCAACAAAGTGCTGAGTATCGGCTGTCCAATAGGCAGTCCGCTGGGTAAAATAGACCTGGTGAAGTACGTGCAAAGAGACCAAAAACACAACAAACAGCGCGTAGGTTTATAGCTACGCATTTTTGAATACTCGCTGTCGTATTCGATTCTTCTGGAAATGTGTGTTAATTCGGTTCAGTGATTTGTCCCAGTTTTAGTCCATTAGTTCGGTTAATGAAATGCCCTTTCACTGCACTTGAACTGTAGCTTTGGTTGGGACCAACAGTTCATGTTAGATTAGATACTTACTTAGAACCCAATTCTTTTGATAAAACAAATCAAGGGCAACCAGAGCATTCGGAATTCTTTCCTTACGGAAAGCGCAGTTTTTGTGCCTTTGCTCGTGCCAGAAAAAATATCAGGAGACCTTGGGGACAGACAACAAAGGAGGGAATTTTTTTGAATCTGCCATAAGTGCCGGTTAGTGAAATACTTTTTCATTACACTCGAACTGTAGCTCTGGTTCATATTAAAATTGATACCTACTTAGAACCCAATTCTTTTGGCACAACATTCGTTTAAAATCACTGACAAACAAATCAAGGGCAACTAGAGCATTCGGAATTCTTTCTTTACGGAAAGCGCATTTTTTGTGCCTTTGCCAGTGCCCGAAAAAATCATTTCCACCCAGGTCAGAAGACCTTAGAGGTTTGACAGAAGATGGAGTATGGAGAGTATTATGAAAAACCCTTTTGAACGATTTTTATTTATCTGCATTTGTCTGTCACAACAGATAAAAGTCAGCCTTTACATCTGGTTATTATATTTTAAATCAAAAAGTCGCTACTAAAAATATACGGAATTTTTTTTAGAAGACATCATTCGTCTTAGGGCCATAAACAATAACAACAAAATATAATTTCTTACAGGTATCAATATTTATAGATATTACTCATTTTTTATCGGTTTATATTTCACGAGTCCATGCAAGCCAATTACTTTATTTTGCTCTAGAACACACTAGAATGCAGTATGCTGGAAAGAGAGAGAGCTAAAATTGATTCCTATACTCTTCATGGACTGTCAGGGAATTTTGAAGGCAAACAAGAACTTTACAGGTCGTAGTTATAAAATAATTTGCAATTTTCCTAAATTTTGTACAAAATATCACCTAGGAAACTATTAAATTATTCATATTCCGGATATATTGAAACCGTATGTATTTAAAATATTGATTCTTAATTGATTCTCAGGAATACAAGATGCAGCAGAAATTTTATACAAAGACCACCAAAGAAGATTTGTTTAAAATCACACCATTTAAATGTTTAATTCACAACTGGTTTCCTATTTCGTGTTCTTTTTTTTTTTTTTTTGCAAAATTGTGTTACTCTAAAAATTAGAAATTCATATGCAGATATTTACTTTTTATTCCAATCGAAGCGATAGTGATCCACCATGAGGACGGAATTTGATGACGAATGTTGTCAAAATTAGAGCTTCCTCCAAAAAAAGAACAAACAAAAACCAAAACAGAATGTTTTACAACAAAATACTCGTATGTTGATAATCCAGTTTCGTTTCTGCTACAACTTTAACTTTGAGACAATTCTGTTTGTTTTTTTCTTTTTCTTTTTTGTATACAGAGTGACAAGTTAGATAAAACTTTTTTTTTAAATTTCACGTTCTTAAACACAACATTTAAATGCTAAGAAATGATTTTAATTGCAACAAAGGAAAACAAATTTTAAATCTTTCAACTTAAAATCACTTGTTTTCTTTTACGGACAACATGTAAGTATGACACTTTACTTCAATCGACTTTAATTTTTCACATTTTCACTATATAATTTTTATATTTTTCACTGCCGTCAAGAGAAATGATATTTTGCGATTTCTGTTAAAGAAATTATTTTTTCCTTTAATTTTTTGGTAAAGAGAACAAAATGTGATGCTTCTTCGTTTTGATTAATATGGATTATTTTTCATAAACTACGTGAGAATTCTTGCGTAAATTTCTATTGTTGCGGTTACACGACGAACGAACGAATTCCAAATCGAAAATCAAAACATTCAGCTTTCTTTACGCCCAATACAATTTTACGCGCTTACACACGATCGACAGCGTTCAAGTCTCGTAGAGAACTGAAGTGTCGGAGTTTCGTTCACAAGTTTGTGTTCGTTGTGATCGTTTAGTAAAGTGTTTTACATACAACATCAACAGCAGCGGCAGTTGCGGCAACAAAAACAACCACTACCATCACAAAACGGCAACAATAGTAAATGAAGTAGAAAATTAACAACTTAAAGAGCACTTAAGTGTGAGAAATGTTTATAATTGAGAGATTGGAACACACAGCGATGGAGAGAAAGAAGGAGAATAACAAAGTGGTATAGAGTTCAGAGAGCACATTAGTGAAGTAGTACGAAATTATATCTGGTGTTTTGAAGTCTATCACAAGCAGTATTACTTTATTACAGCTTGTTAAAGAGCATAATTTTAAGATGTTTTAGAAATACTCTTAAGTCTTTAACTTCCCTTCTCTTAGCCACAGTGTTGTTGCTCTCTAGATTTAAATCTTATTAGCACCATTCTAATAGATCGATAAAAAGACAACCACGGAAAAAAAAATGAACTTGGTTTTTTTGTTTGTTTCTTTCTTCTGCTCGGCCAAAGAGAAATGAAAAAGAAGACTGTTTTTCAACTTCCTATGGGTTTTTTTCACATTTACTTTATTTAGTTTAGCTCGGATCAAGACAATGGCAATAGATACGGAATTGTGTATTGGTTCTTTATTGTACTTTTCTGCTGCTACTCCTCATGTCCACAACCGTTGGCACAGTGAAATGGAGCAGCAAAATTAGGGCAAAATAGGGACCTTAACATGACACTGTAACGAGTTATCCATTTAGTGGTTTCAAAACCGCCGGTCTGGCAATGATACTGAAGTGTTATTTATTTAGTGAAAGGTTTACATTTACGAATGTGGATCGTTTAATAACCAAAGAACACGTAAAACTAGTTAGAGCCTACTACAAAGGATTATAAAGAGATTTGAAGAGACTGGAACCATTTCAAGTGTGTCGAAAATATCGCTTCTGTTAGTAAAAGTGCGGCGGATAATTCGAATTTGTCGATTCCACGGCATTCTCAGCAATTAGGCTCATATTTACAGCTACATCCATATGAGAAGTTTTCAGAAAAAATTCACGTTTTGATGACGTCAACTGCCCATCAAGATCATGTGATTTAACATTTTTTTGGTGGGGCTACGTCAAAGATAGTGTCTCGCAGTAATTTTATTGTAATCCTGGTTGTATGCAATGTGGCACCGTTTCCTTAATACCACATGTTAATCAAGTCCAAAGCATGCAGTTGTGGCGTTACAAAGTTTTGAATCATTTCAAGATATCGCTCCGCAGTGACAGTTATCATTACGCCGTTTTCAGTTTCAAAGAAGTAAGGTCCAATGATTGCTCTTGGTCAAATTGCACACCAGACTGTCACTTTTAATTTATGCAAAGGTGGCTGATGAATAATTTGACAGTTTCCATTGCCCAGAACCGACTATTCTGTTCATTCACATATCCATTCAATTGAAAATGTGCCTCGTCACTCATTATGATTTTTTCATGAAAATCGGAGTTGTCATGGGCGAGCTGTGATATCCCATTGGCATATGTACGGCGTCGTAATTGGTCTTGTGGAATAAGCTCTTGTGTCAACTGAATCTTAAATGGAAACAAATGCAAATCATTGTGCAAAATTGTGGCCAAAGTTGTTCTTTGAATACCAAGCTCCTGTTTTGAACACCTTGGGTAGCAGTAATGTTTTCAGCCGAACTTGCAGTACGTTGTGGTCCATGCTTGGCCCTATCAGCTACAGACCCTCTTTCTTCGAAATCATTCACTACACGATAAATAGCGCGTCTTGTTGGCATGTTGTTTCTCCCAAAAATTTCACGTAAATTTCTCATTGTCACCGTAATCGATGATTGATTTTGATAAAATATTGTAACGATTAAAACACGTTGGTTTATCGAACATTTTTCCATAATAAATTTGCCACGTCTCTACTTCATGACTGCTAAATATTAACTGTCAAGACTAACGTTTACCAAAATGGCGGCAAAACAAAGTAGTATACCTTCCCGACGGACACCCTGTACTACACCTAAATTCTAAATTTCATACATATTTTTTAACTCATGGTTCAAGATGTGGTATAGAAATATTTGGACATTTATGAAGATTTATTTGCACATATGTATGTACTTAGAAAAATTAAGACGTAAATCATTAAATATTGACCAAATCACATGTCTGTCCACATCCTCACATCATATGAGAGATAGTCTCTCACAGCCGGCCTTGGGAAAAAATTCATGAATAAAGTGTAATTTTTGAAAAAATTTTGTTTTCTTTTTCTTAGTTAGGGGTTGGCATAAGATGCAAGTTCTGCACGGCTTTTCCCACACCATAATTTTTTGGAACTGTAAAATAAATGCATGGAATCACCTTTTGGAGGTGTTTAAGACTTTCAATAAGCTCAATACTTTTGTGTTAAAATCGAAAATTGGCATTTATAAATGAAAACCAAGTCTAAAACATCAACCGATTTAAACCAAATTTGACATAAAAAATTTCTCCGCCTTGAACATTTTTCGCCTTCCGAAATTATCCAAAATCAACACAACAGATTCCCATTTACAGCTCACTGTGATCCGCTTACCGAGAGATATAACGAATACGCATACAAATGCACTTGAGGAGGCAAGTTTGTGCCTTAAAGAATATGCATGCTTGTGCCTGCCTACGGACTTTGCAACGAAACGACAAAGAACCGACTATGGCGACTACACACAGTCAATCTCACATGTGAGACAAACAAAAAACAACAACAACGATCGATCATTTCAGTTTCACCAGCCAGCCACATTTATACTACAACGTCTTGGCGCACATATGGTTGATGCCTTGCGCACGGTTCGACTCTCCAGGCATGAACATTTTTTCAGTTTCCTAGCAGTGGTGCCGATGATATGGACTGCTGATTTTCCAAAGAGCTCCTCATTATTAGCTACTGCACAGTCGACAGCAGAGTAACGAACGAACGACAAGCACAGAAACTTCGCATCGTCTTTAGCTCCAGGTTATGTCTGTCTGCGTGTCTGTCTGTATGTCGGGTAACTTGCTCGCTTTGGTCGTTTGCCTGCCGCTAGATGCGTGTATGGCGGCTGACTAGATGGTTATACAAAATTTGCCTGCAGGAATAACTGAACTCACTGTCGGTCAAATTGTCTGGCGTTTTGTTGGTTGGCTCATTCACCGTCTCACTTGCACTCGTGCTGGTAACCACTCGCGCACTAATGGAGTATTTTATGTGGTTCTTATTCGATTACTTTCCCACCTCTGTCCCCATGTTTGGAGTTGTAGTATTTGACATGGCAAAGGAACATGTACGACAAAACCAAACAAAACCGAAATAAACATGAACGTACAAGATCTTGCACGTACATTGGCAATAACGAACGAGCAGCGAAGACACACGACCATTTCAGAATTAGCAAGGTCTGGTCTGGAACAATTTCGATCGCCGCGGAGTGGTAGAGATTGATTTGTTTATGTTTTAAGTTTCATAATTTTAAAAACGATGTTGATGTTAAGTGGAGTGATTGTGAAATTCTAAGTATCACAAGTAATAAAATTAAGTTATGAATGAATTGCAGGAGAACAGCGAAACTACTTCACCATAAATATGATCGGATTTTGACTCCAAAATTGAAAGTTTCTAATTCTAAATTGTCACATCTGAGTAGGTTAACATTGTGTTATGTTTCTTTGGCAGAACAAAAATTCTATTCAGCATACAGTGTCCGAAATATGTAAGTCTACGTACGACCATCATTTCTAGTACCTGATGACTCTGAACAAGTTACGAAGAAAAGTAATGATGCAGCAGTTTTCTTTGAAATGTAATTTTGTTAACACAGGGTGTCCGTCGGGAAGGTATACTACTTTGTTTTGCCGCCATTTTGGTAAACATTAGGCTTGACAGTTCATATTTGGCAGTCGTGAAGTAGAGACATTCGATAAATCAACGTGCTTTAATCGTTAAAATATTATATCAAAACCAATCATCGATTATGGTGACGACGAGAAAGTTACGTGAAATTTTTTGGAGAAACAACGTGCCAACGAGACGCTCTATTTATCGAACAGGTCCATAAAACACGATCCCCCTATTCGAACCATACAGAAGTCGTAGGCTAAAAGTGATTCTGAAAAAGCTGAAACTTTCGCAAAACATCTGGAGAAAGTGTTCATACCTAATGAACAACATGGTAATGACGCTTTTTTAAATGAGCTGCACAACTTTCTAAATGAAGATTACCAGATGGGCTTGCCCATTACACAAATTACCACCTGTGAAGTTAAAAATATATTTGCTGATTTAAAAGACCGAAAAGCCTCGGGATACGACTTGATCACTGCTAAAGTCTGAAAAGAATTGCCTCAGGAAGGCTTACAGCTTCTAACAAGAATATACAATGCAATCATTTTAAAGTTGTACATTCCGCCACAATGGAAAATATCTCACGTGAAAATGATACGAAAACCAGGAAAACCAACTGAAGAAACCTCCTCTTATAGGCCCATAAGCCTCCTACCTATACCATCAAAAGTCCTCGAAATTTTATTTCCCCGAAGATTAAACCCCATAATAGAGTCAAAAGAAAAAAACTAATACCTGATCACCAATTTGGTTTTAGACAGGGACATGGGACGATTGAACAGGTTCATGGATTATTTGAACTGATAAATAAATCTTTCGACACGCAAAAGTATTGCAATGCGGCATTTCTGGACATTTCACAAGCCTTTGATAGGGTATGGCACGAAGGTTTATTATTCAAATTGAAGAAAATGATACCCACGAATTTCTTCATTTTTCTGAAATCTTATTTATCTGAACGAACCTTTTTTGTTAAATACGGCGAAGACATGTCGAACATGTTTAAATTGCATGCGGGAGTACCTCAGGCAGCATTATTGGTCCTACCTTATATCTGATTTTCACTTCGGATCTACCCACAGAAGAAGGGACTCTTATCGGAACGTTTGCAGACGATACAGCTGTTCTTGCCACTGACGTCAACCCGGATCAAGTATCTAGAAAATTGCAAAAACATCTCGATACCATAACAAAATGGCTGCAGAAATGGAGAATGAAAGCAAACGAAACGAAATCGGTTCAGGTAACGTTTACACTTCGGAGAGGATGTTGCCCTCCGGTGTCTATTAATAATGCTGAAATACCTCAAGCAAATGATGCAAAGTATCTAGGCATTTATTTGGACAGAACACTGACTTGGAGAAAGCATATATTTACAAAAAGATTGGCCTTGGGGCTCAAACTAAGATCCTTAAATTGGTTTTTGAATGGCAAATCCAAATTATCCCTGGATAACAAATTAAAAATCTATAAATGTGTCTTAAAACCCGTATGGACATATGGAATCCAGTTATGGGGGACTGCAGCAAACTCCAACCTTGAAATATTGCAACGCTTTTAATCCAAAGTACTGCGAACCATTACCGGTGCACCCAGATACTTCTCGAACAAACAATTGCATAGAGAATTGAAAACACCCTTCATTAAGGAAAAAGTCCAAAAATACTCCGCTAGATACATGAATCGTATTCAACAATATCCGAATCAGCTGGTGTCCAACCTGACGAGCGAAACACCGTTATTTACCAGACTAAGGAGGAGAACCACACAGGACCTGGCTACTCAGGACGAGTATAGCAGTAGCGACACTCAAGGAAGTGTTCCCGAATAAAAATAAAATTTTAGTATATAAGTAGTATGTAGGCCAATGTAAATATTACTGAATGTCCAAGGACAGATTGTAATAAATACAGAATTCAAAAAAAAAAAAAAAAAAATTTATCGTGTAGAGAATGATTTCGAAGAAGGAGGTGATAGGACCAAG
This sequence comes from Philornis downsi, assembly GCA_019455685.1. Lineage (NCBI taxonomy): Eukaryota > Metazoa > Arthropoda > Insecta > Diptera > Muscidae > Philornis > Philornis downsi. The sequence goes on along the minus strand of JAHXMU010000762.1, from coordinate 1,836,444 downwards.
CATGGACCACAACGTACTGCAAGATCGGCTGAAAACATTACTGCTGCTCAAGAAAATGTTCAAAACAATCCATCGACCTCAATTCGATGCCGTGCTAAGGAGCTTGGTCTTCAAAGAAAAGGATTTGCATTTGTTTCCATTTAAGATTCAGTTGACAGAGCTTCTTCCACAAGATCATTTACGCCACCGTACATATGCCAATAGGATGACAACCCCGATTTTCATGAAAAAATCATAATGAATGACGAGGCACATTTTCATTTGAATGTAAGTGAAGTCATTTTCATGTTAGGAAGAATCGCTTCCGGTGCATTTTTTTTAGATTTCTCTTATGGTGGAAATATATACGGAAATTTGTTTTATTTATCAGTATGCGTTGAATGGAAAGATTCAGCGAAACGTTAAAATTATTTAACTGTACTCGATACGGAAGTTCTCCTGGGCAAATGTTATGCCCTTGACAGCAATTTTCACTGTCGAATAATTCATTAACTTGCCTATAAACGAAATATACGAGTACAACTCTATTTGAGAAGATAGAAACGACGGCAATTTATTATCCACTTTTGTGTAAATTTATTTTTATGCAGTAGTATTCAAATGCTTATTTTAATAGCAAGTATTGGCAGATATTCGAATACGAATAATATTATGCAAGGCTCTAATTGGTACTGTAGGGTGATTTTTGCAGATTTAAAATTGTCAGGTTGGCAGCACTGGTTGGTAATGACGTCCAAACGTCATCTGTCAAAGTGAAACGTGTACAGTATACTCTGCCATTTCATCATGCAAAGATGAAACAAATGAGCAACGATTGCAAATCGTTGAAATTTATTATCCAAATTCGTGCTCTGTGACAAATGTGCATCGTTTGATACGACCATTTTATTGTCATCATGATTGACGTGATGAATCAACAATTCGTGCTGTTATCTCAAAATTTCGCACCAAATTTACTTTGTTGGACATAAAACCATCGATCGACTCGCATGCGTAGAGTGCGTATCGAAGAAAATACTGCAGCCGTAGCAACCCGTGTTAACGACGATCGTGAAATGTCAATTCGTCGCCATTCTCAGCGATTGGGTATGTGTTACTGAACTACAAAGAAAATTTTGCACGTCGATTTGGGTTTGACAGCCTATAAAATTCAACTCACGCAAGAATTGACAGCGAATGACCTACCACAACGTCTAACTTTTGGTGAATGAGCCTTACAAAAGCTCAATAAAAATCTGCTGCTATATCGGAAAATTGTGTTCAGCGATGAGGCTCATTTCTTGCTTAAACGACAGTCTGGTGTGGTTATGGCCTGGGGGCATCATCCGTTCATTTTTCTTCAAAGACGACCGTGGTAGAAACGTTACCGTCAACGGCGAATGATACCGAGCCATGATACGCGATTTATTTTTGCCCCAATTCGCTGAGTTGGACTTGGTTGACATATGGTTTCATCAGAACGGTGCAACATGCCACACTGCTCGTGAAACAATGGATATGTTGAGGGATGAATTTGGTGAGCAGCTTATCTCTCGATGTGGCCCTGTTAGGTGGCGCTCAAGATCTTGCGATTTAAAGCCTCTTGATTATTTCTTGTGGAGTTATGTCAAGTCGTTAGTCTATGTGGACCAGCCGAATACTATTGAAGCCTTACAGGATAACTTAATACGCGTTATTAGTGAAATACAGGCCGAAATGCTGGAAAAAGTGACGAAAAATTGGACCTTCTGAATGGACATTTTGGGACGGAGCCGCGGACAACATTTACATGAAATTATGTTTAAAACTTAAATGGCAAAGACCAATTTATCGATTCTAGTAAAAAATTTTAATATATGATGCAAATTTGAGTGTTTTAAACGATTTTTGAAAAAACTACGATTAAAAAATCACTCTATATTTGAAGTCCAGTTTGTAAAGGCTGCTTCCTTGATGTCTAAATTACAGGTTTTCTGCGATTCGATACCATGAGACATAGACCTTTTTATATTTTTCCAAATTACTATTTGAATATTTGTTTAAACTTAGATATTCCCGATTTATTCATTCTCACCAATTTGGGGCAAAAGTCGCGAATTTGTTCCCATTTGCAAGCAGACCATTTCCCTCTGTCTGCTTTACTGCTTTAAATTTTGATTTGAACTGCATTTTCCGTAATTACTATTGACCCACAATTGCAGTTGTTCAATTAAGGATAACTAAGGACAACTGAAGAAGAAACAGAAAATTTTATTAATGACCCAAAATCCCCAAAAGAAAAGAAATTCAATTAAATTTGAAGTGCCGACAGGATACAGAATTATCAAATGAATGTACTAGTAATTGATGATAAATGGAAGAGATAAAAAAAGAAAGTAATTCAATCACTGATAATGAGAAGAAACAAATTATCATTTGTATAAGTATGTGGGTGATGATGATGCCTGTTCGATGATGCCGGAACAACACATGTCCATTAAAGTATTCCGGTTAATAACAAGATGTTCTTTTTGTTTCTTATTAAAACTGAAGATATAGAAAATTGTCTAAGGGATTGGATTTTAATTCAGTAAGGCAATTAATGGCACGACTGACGTTTACAACTTGAGTTGATGAAGGTCATCAAATGTTGTCATTCATTTATTCATCTGCAGCCTACACGATTTTCTACTTGCATTCTATCAATGGATCATTTAATAATGTTAGACTAGAGCCATTTTCATCATTATGCTGCACTACGGCTGTATTGAGGAGAACCTCCCAAACTTACCAGACAGAAACTTCAGAAAAATCAATCAAATTGAAAAATTTATCATCAGAAATTACGTACCTGCAATGAAAAGAGGAGGCAAAAAGAGTCATAATTTAATTAAAAGTTCCACAAAGCTATTCAAAGACATAAACAAATGAATAATTGTGTAATGCTGAGGAAAAAAACAAAAATAAGAAAACAACCTGGACCGTGGGCCCCATCTGTTGTAAATTCCAAAACAAGACAATCGATATCAGTCATTTGAACGTAACGCGGCCGGCACGCAACGCAAACAACTGCAGCAGCAACAGCAGCCACATAGAGCAACGGCAACAACAATGAGAGATCAATGAAAAATTACAAATGGCCCAAAGACACACAGAGCCAGACCGACAACGACTTCTTCTGCCTTCTGCTGGTCTGGCGTGGCCCGGACTATTTAGTGTTTGGATACTTTTCGTAGTGAACGACGAACGAGAAAACAACGAATGAAAAATAAAAATCTGTGTAATTAAAAAATATCGTAAATGCTGCATTTTTCCTTATTTTTGGGCGATTTCTTAATTATCCATATTCCGGCTGACCGGGAAATGCGAACCAACATGAAATCAGGAAGTTTTTCCGAGCAGGCGAATGTTTCCATTCGCTCAGCGAAATGGTAAGTTGAGAAGATACCAACCCACGGAGAGGAGATGGTGATAAATAATGGAAAGAAAATGACAAATTATGCAGTCGTAATAAAGGAGTCAATTACAATAAGACACGTCTTAGCATATTTCTTTCTTTTCTTATGTACGGCGGTACGAGGATAGTATGTCAAGAAAATTAAAATCTAAACATTTTGTTGCATGGATGACAAGATTGTCGGCAATATTTCAACAAAAGTATTCATTGATTTGACGGAACTACACTGCCGATCAACCAAATAGACTCACACATTTTTTTCTTTTAATTTTTGATTATCTTCTTTGTGGAAGAAGCTATTGAACAAGTATTGTTATTTATTTTAGAGCAAAGCAATAAACAAACGAATTGCGATAAGAAGAGGATGCAAAAAATTTACAGTTATTAAATATTCTTGTTTTGCTTTGACAATGTCGAAAAAATGTGCTTTTTTGGCGATCATCGAAATAGACTCAAAGGCTGTAATTTTAGTTTCTGATTAGCTGTTCGAACAAAAAGTTGCGTACACTCTTTTGGTGCAATTTAAAAATAATTAAACACAAAATGGGTCGTGGTACAACATTAACTTTGGAGGAAAGAGGCAAAATATTGGCGTATCATGACAGTAAGCTGACAACTCGACAGATCGCTGAAAAAATTGGTAGAAGTCAGTCTGTTGTGAGTAATTTTATCAGAAATCCATCGAGTTATGGAAAAAATATGCATAAGCCGACAAGAAAAGCACTAACAACCATCGAAGAGCGAAGGATTCTCCGAGAGGCATCAAATTCGACATGTTCTGCCGTCAAAATTCGCCAAAATTTGGGTGTAAATGCCAGTATAGCTACCGTGAGACGTGTAATCCGTAAAGCTAAAGATCTAAAGAGACTAAAAATAAAAAAAAACCACCGCTTACCGATGTTCGTAAGCCAAGTCGCTGTGTATATGCCCGCAATCACATGGCATGGAATAGGGAGTGTCACCAAATCGTTTTTTCTGATGAAAAACGTTTTAATTTGGATGGACCAGATGGCTTTAACTAGAACTGGCAGGAACTCTTTTTAACCCGACATCATAGTCGTGAGGGAGGTGTTATGGTGTGGGGCGCAATATTCTACTATGGGCCATTTAAAATTCAATTTGTTTCATCCAGGGTGAATGCAAATAAATACAAAGAACTGCTTCAAAAAGCATTTCCCCATTTTTCGAACATTTTTGGATCATTACCCTGGACATTTCAACAGGACAATGCCCCAATACACACCTCTCGAGTGGTAAAAAAGTGGATAAGTGACCAAAATGTAAAGTTGATGGAGTGGCCTCCGTACTCTCCTGATATCAATGTTATCGAAAATTTATGGGGATGGCTTACACGTAAGGTTTATCAATCTGGCAGACAGTTTGAAAACGTCGAATCATTAAAAGCAACCATTTTGAACGCCTGGAGCGAAGTGCCCTTGGACTATTTAAAGTCATCTTACGATTCACTCCCTGACCGAATTTTTGAAGTTATTTCAAATAAAGGTGGCTTTACTCATTATTAATAGCGTGTAAATATTATAAGAAAATTATTTTTTACATTGTTTTTTCATTAATTTGTGGTTTAGATATAATTAAAGTCCTTGAGTCTATTCGGTTGAGCGATAAAAAAGGGTACTTTTTGAGGTAAACCTAAAAAGAAAATGTTAAAAATTTAATTGTAAGCTTAGGACGCTAATTTTTGTTTTGTTTAATTTTAAATTGATTACTGAATAATAAAAAATTACTGTGTCCCATTTATATTTATATAAAAAGTTGTATACTCAATTTTTTTAAAAAAACAATCTGTGAGTCTATTTGGTTGATCGGCAGTGTATGTCATCAATTCGATGTACAAATTTTCATCAATTTAAAGTAAATTAACTTGCAAATTAAACACGAATATTATATGTGCGATGTTATCATTAACCGACATAACTTAATTTATGATTATTCGCATAAAGAATTGGAATGAAAGATTTAACCGCCGAATACAAATTTAAACACACAAGCTGTCCACATGTGCATAGTTAGACACATGGTGTGAAATATTGTAGTATGTGAGTGTAATTTTTCTAAGTGTATATTCTAGAAAGATCATCAAAATCGCTCCCAGAACATTCAAGTATAATATATGTAATCTCTTTCCCTCTTTATCTGTGGGTGGGACCTTTCTAGAACTACGTTTACGACAGTAAGTTACGTTTGTTCCTCTCACTCCCATTATATAGTCTATTGTTATCTCCTTTTCACTTGTTATGTAAATAAGAACATTCTAGAATTAAGTCTATGATATACAACACTATTCTGTAAATATGTTTGTCTTTGCTGCACCCATTATGTAAATATGTGTTCTCTCTGAAATATCGTAGTATATTCTAGAATAAGTCATTTTAGTACAGGGTTGTCCATATTCGACGGACCCATGTTTTTAAAAAAAAAATCAAAGAAAAAAATAAAAATTTGGCGGTTAGCAATCTTATTCATTTAATTTGTTCCAAGTAGGTTTGTTTACATCAATTTTTGAATATGATATCTCTCAAATGGCCGTCT
>JAHXMU010000762.1:1819305-1830079 GCA_019455685.1 Philornis downsi | reverse complement strand
CGTTTGAAGGAATTAATAAAGTTGACGTTGATGTGGAAATATGTTCCAAGATACCAAAATATGGTGCCAGTAGTTTGAAAATAAAACATTTTGGTGAAAAGTGGTAACCTTATGAGACATACGCTTTCAGTTTCAAAAAGGATTTAAGCACTACGAGTATATCCGCAAGTTTGTTTTCTAACTGACTGACTTTTTCCATTTGTAATAACTGCCGCAGACGATGTACTCTGTTGTATTATCGTGTGAAAAGTGGACGCATAAAAAATTCCCTCTTCTCATATATGAAGTATCGATTTTGTCCGAATCTCCATGAAAAATTTGAGTTTTTTTTAACATTACCTTTGACCACGCCCACACTTGAAAAATATGCGAATTGGTATGACTGCTTTTAGCTTGTATCTGTCGTACTTTATCTTTAGTTAAGGAATAAATGATAAAATTATTGAGAAAACTCTGAAAAGTTCCCTTTTTACTAAAGGCAGCTACAGACTCATAGAGTAGCAGAGGTGGCAAGATAGGCCTCACCTCCGTCAAAGGGAATTATGTTCCATACTAGCATAATCAATTTGTTATCTCCTGGCTGCGAAGAAGGGGCTGACAATTGCGGTAGTACCAGAATTGTCATCCCCTTTTCCTAGATAGTCCAAGTTTTACTTGGCTATCCCAGGAGGGGGTTGGCAATCGCATTGTGATATGCCCAGTGTGTCGCACACCGTGGGGAAGGCCTTCACGGCGAGACTCACGTAAAACCCTCGTTGACTTCTTACTAAAGGCGGGATCTGTCCATGTATGACAGGCTTTGTCCTATTGCCCCGATTGAATTCAGTTTAGCTCTAGCAATAGCTAGCGTAAAGGGCGATGTGCATACTTGCTGTCATATCAGTGGGCATGTCGAAAAAGGCCTCTTCTCATACACAATATATAGATTTATCTCATTTTCAGTATGACAGCCACACAAAATTATCGTTATAGGGGCTCCTTGAAGTTTACATATTTTTGATGACCGTAAAAATATAGGATTATCCATTTTTCGGTTTCGAGTAAAGTTAAATAAAACACACATAAAGCTATGATTTCGATGAAACTTTTATTCCATTATAATGCTTGGAATTTGCACTATGTATGAAATACAATATAATTTAAATTACTGATTCTGGATTGGTTGCAACAGTAGATCTTTTTGAGGTATTTTCCAAAAAAAAATGTGGCCCAATGAAACTTCCGATCATATTGCGCCCCAAACAGCCATTTTTTCCGGATGCATTAGCTTATCCACAATCATTCCTGGGCTCTCCGAGCCCAAAAAGTGAGAAATGAGCTTCATCGCTGAAGAAAATCTTGTTCGATTGAAAACCCGCTTTGGAATATCACTACATTTGTAGTAATTTTTAACTATTTGTACGCGTTCTTACGCGGTCCATATTCGTAGATGGCAAACCTTTCACTAAATAAATAACACTTCAGATGGCAGGTATTTAATAGCTGACAGTCTTGCCAGACCGGCGGTTTTGAAACCACAAAATGGATAACTCTATATATGTGAATTTTAACATTTCCATCCGTCGAGCGGTCAATGTGTCCCTTGAAATCGTGATAGACCCCCTAACCTCTTGAAGTTTGGCATAAAAATGCCTACGACGAGTTTAAATTAGAAATTCGGCTAAGACGGCTCAATAGGAAAAAATCTGCACATACAACGATTAAACCCGCCTCAGAACATTTTCAGATTTTTTCAAGATCTTAGTCATTTATACGTTAAATTACATAAAATAGCCGATGGCAAATGGTATATGGAATATATCCTTGCCAATTCACCAACATATTTTTAAAAGGTTCGCCTTAATTGTAGGCATGGTTATTGAAAGAAAATAAATACTAAGGAAGATTGATTTTGACAGCAGCAAGTGGACGGCCGCAAAGTCAAACAGCCATCAAAAGTTGGACCCAATTTTGATTTGTACCTGCCTGCGAATATGCCACACTTCTCCCATCTTAATTCGAGCAACTTCGCCTCCATTGTATTTTTAGCAGATGGACATGTTCAAATAAACATGACATTCTACGAAGATCAAGAATATACGATACTGTATGGATTTTTAGATGAGTATTTCTAGTTTAAATAAACGGGATGACATTCGATCGGTGTACTCGTATTTCTTAGATAACATGATAACGAGACTTCCCCTTTAGTAGATCAATTGTTAGACCAGACGGATCGCAAGTATCACATCTTTTTGGAACAGACGTCAAGTCTATCTAATTTTGGCCCAAACTAGTCTTCTAACATGGCACAATTGCAAATCAGTCATTTCTATTGATCAATCAAAAATAAAAATAAACTAAAAAGCAATTAAGGTGGTCTAGAATTTTCAAAAAAAAAAAAAAATATTCATCAAAAAATATAGGCTTTTAAAAATATACTGCCAAATTTTTGGAAGAATATTCCTATTACTTTCGATTCTACAGCCGTTGCAGCAGGTAGGGTCAGATTCGTAACGCAGCGGCATCAATAGTCGGATTGTTCGTCGCGCGGCAGCTATTCCGGCGCTTCTCGGAAATTTGGTATTTTGTATATATAATGTATATTGTTATTATATTATATATATGTATATTGTTATTATTATTATTATTGTTATTATTATTATTATTTTGGTGCTTGAATCGCTGATTAATTGTAAGTATTAAAAATTTCTGAAAGTATTGAAAATATCCACTCTCAAAACTTTAAACTCTATTATCTCAAAATTACTTTTTTCGGCCTGGTGTTATCAAAAAAAACTATTCAACCGAATCGTTATTTCAATTATTTTGTATTTTTTTAATAAAAAAAACTGAATAAAAAATTAGATTTTTAGAGTGTCAAATTCAAAACCGCGCCATTTTGCCTAATTTTTTTATTCTAGTATGAAACATGGCTACAGTCATACTGATTAACAGATTTTTTTGGTTTTTGTGCTTCAGATAAATAGAAGAGCCAAAATGGACAACACCGTCCAATTTTTCGGGAGCTATTTTTAAAGTTATTAAAATTAATTTTTTTTTTCATTTTTGTATGTAAAAGAAATGAAATAAAAAGCCTAACAAATTTAAATATCGTTTTTAATTTTTTTTTATTGTAAAAAAATTCCTGAAAATACCCAAAATTTTCGAGCTCTAGACCACCGGGACGGACCCCTTAACTGGCACTAGGAACCGGTTAACCGAAAAATCAATTTTTAAGAAAATTTTACACCCCAAACTTCCCAGCCAACCTCGTTTCAGGAACATTTTTTTCAAATTAACAAAAGAAAATGAAAAATATTGCAGATATTTCTTAATGTTTTACAATTTCTCTCTGGCATGAATTGAAGATGCAGCACAACAGAAGGAAGTGAAACACAAGCGAACGTGCCTCACTCCGCCAATGGTCGAAGGATGCGACCCGGGCAACTACAACCAACAACAGCAACTGCAACAATAACACCACATACAACATTAATGGCAACAAACATAACAAATAATCACCAACAAATAGGAGTCATTAGGAAATTGCTGAAAATTTCCGCAACACAAAACTAAAAACAGAAACAAGAGAGAGAGCAAAAAATTCATTCAAACAGTTCAACAAACAGACAGAAAATAAGGCAACACCATCCAGCCAGTCAGCCAACCCACCAACAACTACCACGACCTCAACAATATCGCAGTACACGGCTTCCTTCCAATACAAAAAAAAGGTGCATTTCTGCGAGGGCTTTGTTTTGGTGGCTAACAATGCAAGGTAACAAACATCTTTTAAATGATTGGCCCGGCCCTCCTGCAACTCTTCCCAGTTCCGTGGACAACTGACTTGAGAAGTGGACACTTTGTTTATGTGGCAAGAAGCAGATACTTGTGGCAAAGATGTCAATACATTTTTAGGATGTTGCTGTTGGTGCTGCTGCTGCTGCAATTACTCCGGACAATGATTGTCGGTACTTTTCAAAATGACTGTACAAATTATATTCGCATTTTTTGTTTTGTTTTGTCGACTGATTTATGGGGGAAGTTAAGGAAATTGTCAACTGACTGGCGACATCAAATGGGTGATGAAATCAAATTGAAAAGTATCAAATACTTTCAATGTCAACCTATTTGTTTCTTCAGACTAATTAAACAATTGATTTGTTATGTTAAAGAATAATTTAATTGTTTGTTAAATGTTTGAGTAATTGGTTCAATTAATTAATAAGATCAGAACCAATCACATCGTATCCTACTCCATTGAAACGTTAAACCTATATGTCTATATACGAGGGCGGTTCCAAAACTAGCCGACCTAACAACGCAGGCACAAAAATGTTGGGAACAAATTTCTTCATTTTTCAACATACTTTCCTTTCAGCTCGATACACTTTTTCCAGTGATATTCAATACCTTCTATTCCATGTTTATAGTAAGAAAAATAAAATATAAAATAACCATCAACCGCAGACTCCTTCTCCTCTTCATTGTTGGGAAATCTTTTACCACCAAACCATTATTTAAGTTTGGAAATAGAAAATAATCCGAGGAAGTTAAATCGAACGTAATGAAGCAGTTCGAACTTTAATTCATGAATTTTGGTCACCGCAATTGCGGATAGTGTCATGTCACCTTCTTCACCTTCTTTGGACACGATTCTCCCATTCCAGTCCACTGCTTTCACTGTTCCTTTGCCTCAGGTGTAAAGTGGTGGACCCATGTCTCATCCGTGGTTATAAATCGATTAAATATTCCACTTTATTGCTGTGAAACGTCACCAAACGCTCTGCTGAAACATTATCACAATGCTGCTTTTGCTCTATCGAAAGCAGACGCGGCACCCATCCTGCGCAAAGCTTTGTCAGCTTTAAATCTTCAGTCAATAGACAATGTATAGCACTTTTTGAAATGCCTTCCATTTCAGCCGATTCAGACAATCATCCAATACCATTTTGTGGATTTTCTTAACTGTGTCTGCCGAGGACACCTCAATTGGTCGACCACTACGGTGTTCGTCTTGGTAGCTCGTACGGCCTCGTTTACACTCTGCTACTCAATATTTTACAGTCGAAAAGGAAGGAGCAGACTTCCACAGAGTAGAATATAGCTCGGCTTTAATATTGATTGGACTGAGACCTTTCAAATGGAAATATTTAATTACATAACAGTGACCAATATTTTCCATGTTTACAAATTCACTGAGATCGTTTCCTTTTGATGGCTCAGATAAAAAGAATAAACACCGTGGCGCCTTGTTTTAATTCTATGTTTTATAAGGTTGCCACTTTTCAACAAAATATTTTTTTCAAACTACTGGCACAATCTATACGTCAGGTCGGTTAGTCGCTGGCATCTAAAAATATTCGATAGAAATCGCTTAGTTTGACCAGCAACAGAATTAAGCTGTTACCTATAAAAATATGACCAGAAAGCAGCCTTTGCATTGGTAGCAACATTTTTGACATGAGTTCACAATGTAAACAACAAATTTGTTCAAAAACGTTCAAACAAACAGCTGATGACTGATTGATTACATTTTCTCAATAACAGAAGCACTCCTCACCGGCAATGTCAAAATAGATTTAGCTGTATGATATATTTGCATACAGAATTAACAAAACTGAAACTGTGTGTGTGCGTTTGATTATGTTCATTTGCAATAAACAAATGACGTCACTACTTACATTGTAATAGACGCGGCAGATAGTGTTATACTTTGGATAAATTGTCGTAATATAGGATGATTTTTTAATCGTATTTATTTTTTAATTGAATGAAACACTCAAATTTGCATTATATATTACAATTTTTTTTATTAAAATCTATAAATTGGTCTTTATCATTTAATTTTTAAAGATAATTTCATGTAAATGTTGTCCGCGGTTCCGTTTAAAAATGTTCATTCGGAAGGTCGAATTTTCCGTCAATTTTTCGATCATTTCGGCCTGTATTCCACGAATAATGCGTGTTATGTTATCCTGTAAGACTTCAATAGTGTTCGGCTGGTCCACATAGACTAACGACTTGACATAACCCCACAAGAAATAATTAAGATGCGTTAAATCGCAGGATCACGGGTGTAAACTCACGGGGCCAAATGGAGAGATAAGCTGCTCACCAAATTCATCCCTCAACATATCCATTGCTTCACGAGCAGTGTGGCATGTTGCACCGTCCTGATTAAACCATATGCCGACCAAGTTCAACTCAGCCATTTGGGGCAAAAAAATTCCTTGTGCTTGAGTAACACATGCCCAATCGCTAAGAACGGCGAAGAATTGACATTTCACGATCGTCATTAACACTGGTCGCTACGGCTGCAAATTTTTTTTTCGGTACGCACTCTACGCATGCGAGTCGATCGATGGTCTTATGTCCAACAAAGTAAATTTGGTGCGAAATTTGGAGATAACAGCACGAATTGTCGATTCAGCAGGTCGATTTTAACGACCATAAAATGGTCGTATCGAACGATGCACATTTGTCACAGAGCACGAATTTTGATAATAAATTTCAACGATTTGCAATCGTTGCTCGTTTGTTAGTCTTTCCATGATGAAATGGCAGAGTATACTGTACACTTTTCACTTTGACAGATGACGTTTGGACGCCATTACCAACCAGTGCTGCCAACCTGAAAAGCTTAAATCTTAAAAAATCACCCCATATAATTTGTATTGTTTTTTCCATCTATCTATACTATAACACTACAACTGTTTTTAGTCGACTTCAATCTGATAAATGTTAATTCCGAAAAAGGTTTGAAAAAATTTGATAAATAGAAGTGAAGATTTTCCTTACTGGACCTACGAGTATTTTTTCAAATTGGTAATTGAACTAACCAATTTAAGAAAAATTTAAGCCTACCATGTCAAGTGATGCGACCTCTATCGTGATTCCACTAGACATGCGGATTGAGAAATGATTGTTTATGATGTTGTTTTATGTTTCTCAGGAATAAATACTATTGTGTCCAAAAAGTAAGACCAGTTTCTATTTCGTTATTTTTATTTTTTCAAAAATCCTTTACTCGTCCATTGAAATCCATTTCATCGCCTTCAAAATACACTTATGCTAATATATTTTCCAATTCTCGAAACATGCCAAATATTTACCTTTCGGTAAGACTTTCCCTTTGAGCATGTTGCAATTCACATTGAAACTTTTCATCCCGGTATATCCGGAACGGTGTGTTCAGTTTAGGAAATAGCCAGAAATCACACGAAGTTATATAAGGCGAGTACGGTAGTTGTAGAGTGATATTAAAAGAATTTTTGGCGAATAACACACGAAGAGCTAGTGCAGTGTGCATAAATAGCGGTGTAAAAACTGAGAGTTGTCTGCTCATAAATACGGCTTCTTTGGATGTTTCATAAAAGCCTAATGACATTATTTGTTGAAAGGAACTCATAATTCATGATACTACGAAAAAAAAAGAAAAGCGTCAGCATAACACCGATTTTTGAGCGATTTTAGCTCGCTCTTATCAATATTCATTCGATTGATCAGTTGTTTCTGGATCATTGCTACAGATCAAAGTTTTATCTCCCGTAATAACGCATTTTATAACGCACCGGTAGTCATTTCGCCACCTGACGGCATTTTTGACAAACATTTGGCGATTTTGGTATCCATCGAAATCTGAGGCGTCAGAGAACCAAAATATCCAAAATTAATACAGTTTGCTGATCCATTTCAGGTGGTCAAACAGCATCAACAAGGAACATAATTGTTATTCGAAATGTTAATAATCGTTAAGGTCACTCTTCGTTTTCAAAAATTTTGAAATGCCATAAAAAAAAGGTGCCTCTATCTGAGTGACGACATGTTTTCTTGCAATCGTTAATATATACGATGATGATGATTGAATTAAAAACTTTCTTAATTCAATCAAGCTTAAAATAGTAAGAATGCAACGGCTTTTAAACTGAAATAGAATTTCACTGAATAAATGACATTTTGTTATTATATTGATGAGAAATAGCTGATGATATAATATCTACTATATTGATGAAACTTCATTTTTTTCAGTGTACACTAATCCAAGACTTTTGTTTTGTCAGGGATTTCCTAAATGGTAAGAATGCAACGGCTTTTAAATTGAAATAGAATTTCAGAATTTCATTTCATGAGAAATAGTTTATGACGACGATAGTATTGACGAAACTTCATTTTTTTCAGTGTACACAAATCCAAGACTTTTGTCAGGGATTTCCTAAATGGTAAGAATGCAACGGCTTTTAAATTGAAACAGAATTTCAGAATCTCATTTCATGAAAAATTGTTGATAATACAGTATCTACTATATTAACGAAACTTTATTTTTTTCAGTGTACACTAATCCAAGACTTTTGTTCTATTTTATTTTGTAACAAAAATTCTTCTGATTATCTACACTTCCATTTTATTACTGATTCATTTCCATTGTTCACTGGCATTTTAATCGCTTTCGGGAGAATTTCTTTGAAGCCGACGTTACACAATCGTAGAAATCTAGGAAAACCGTCTAGATTAAGATCGAAATCCTATAAAAATATCCATCTGATAAAATAAAAACAGACTCTAACACTTTACCAATAATTTCATTGACAAACATTTACGACTTGATGTCAACTCGTGCCTCTGTAGTTTTCAATTTTACATCCCTCTGGGACAAATGATTTTTCCTCCATGTTGATCAATTACAATTAGATTTTGGAAATTATACTGGCATAGTTCTCTAGAGGACAGACATCACCATACTCGTATACCGTCAACCTTTTCTAAATGTATTTAAAAAATTAACAAGAATCAAAGCAGATACGATTTGGATAACACAGATGGGCCGACATAAAATGAAATCAGTACAACCAACATCAACGTTTTAATGATTTACAAGGAAAATCATTCATTCTATTCTATTTCATTTTTTCTTCTTTATGGTTTATCTAGAAAAATTGATATTTGTTTAAATACCAAATTATAATAATTTTATTTTTGTTCTGTCAGTTCGACCATCGGATTGCTTCTGTGAAATGTGATTGCTGTAGAGAGTTGATCAATGGCTGTTATGTGAGGTTGGTATCATTTCAGCTGCCTTCTGGTTGCCGTTGGTTTGGTAGACCAAGTAAAATGGGTTGATTGACCACAAGATGGTTATAATGAAGTGATGGTCTAAGGTGAGAGAACCTCACTCATCTGCGATATGAAATGATGATACAGGGGTTCAAAAAGAAAATGCTCAAGTGGAACATTAAAGGAAAAATGGTAAGGAACTTGCTGTGGCGCTATAACGACTCTACAAAGCGCTACGATTATAATGTAACTTAGGCATTAGTTGACTTGCTCCCAAGACTAGTCAGTGTTGTTTTCTCGGCGAACAAATTTGGCAGTGAAAAAAAAAAAATCTAAATCTAACTTACTAGATGACTGAAGTAACAAAACCTTATTTAGAATTACAATACTCGTACATCAGTCGATAAACCCGGAACTAACACACAGATGCCAAATACAGTTTAAGGTCGGTATTCTTTTGACCAAACGAGGATTTAGGCAGGGCGACGACAGCTTCCTGTGGAGATAGGCAAAGACATTATGGAGCGTTTTTGTACCAAGCGAGAGTTTACAAAGGGCAAAAACCTAAAGTGAGATTCCAACTTACTTTTAGAGTTTATAATAAGTAATGCTAAAGAAAACACAACTAATGATATAGACATCCTTGGACGAAAACTGTGAGATTTTGTTATAGCTTGCTTAAACATTCAGGAAATTCAAACACCGATATATCCATCAAATCTATTTTTGATCGGCGGTCTGTCCTGTTTAACCGTGTAAATAACAGAATAGCCGCAGAACGTACCATCAAAACTTTCTTTGGGCGGTGGTCAAATCAATATGTCTGAAGAATACTTTGAGTAGTCGAACTATCGACAAATCTAGTAAAAGCTTTTCAAACTTTTTTCTTTTAAACTGCTCTAAAGGTTAAGGACGTGAAGAGTTCTAAGGAGTAGGATGAAGCAGTGTTGGGAAGAAAAGCGCTCTATAATACATAAGAATCATCACCCTTAATAGGAGGTACCGGTATCGCTGCACACGGGTGGTACAGTGTACCAGGCATCGAAGTAGTCAAACGCATCAAAACAGAGGAGTTCTGCTTTTTGTGTTGGTTTGTGCTGCGGATGGATAAAAATGATTCAGCACGATGACGTTGTTTATGAGGGATGTAAAAAATGGCTTCGCAGACAGTGGAATGATCGAAATTATTACGAATTATTTATTCAAGTCATCACCTGATAAGGTAGTCTATTGATATTATGAATAAAACTCTGTAAGTCATACCAGAATTGCAAGCGCTTTGAACTTTTGTGTTTTTCTTAACTAGTCACCTGATAAGTTAGGCCTTTTTCAACTCGTCACCTAATAAGCTAGGCTTTTGATACGTTATCAGGTGACGAGCTGAAAAAAAAAACACACAGAAACTCAAAGCTCTTGCAATTCCGATGTAACTTATATAGTTTTATTCATAATAATTTCAAATATATTGGTTATTGGTTTAATAAGGTTCCACCCAAAAATTGTCTTCATAAATTAAAAAGTAGTTCTCTCTATTAAACATTCTATAAAATAATCGATTTTATTCAACGTTTAAGATTTCTAGAAAGCTATCTTCGACGAACATTTACAAAAAATTTGGAAAATTTTCCGATTTTCTTCGATTTTTTTTTCTACCGAAATTATTAGAATTTTATCCACATTGCAACAATGTAATCTACAGGGTTGCCCATATTCGACGGACCCATGTTTTTTAAAAAAA
>JAHXMU010000762.1:1793385-1812905 GCA_019455685.1 Philornis downsi | reverse complement strand
ATTTTCCACAAGTTTAACCTGTACCAATTTCAGCTAAGTTTGATGCATTTGAACGAAATATGTGATCCTAAAAATATATGGTTTAAATCAAACATTTTTAAAAGAGGTACCGAAGGAGGCATAGTTACTAGTAACTAATATTACTACTATTTAATGAGACATTATAAAGTAATACAATGTTCAAAAATAGTAGCAAACTGCTGCCTACCAATTAAAGACAAACAGGAGAAGAATCGATTTTAGAAAATCTGTTAATTTTACGGAAGAAAACTGACAGGAAGGGGACAATGCCGGCCATGTTTATTCTACAGGAAGGCACACTAACTGTGCTATACTAAGAAATTCAAATAACTTTTTTCCTAACTGATGTATTTAATTTATTTATTTTTCTTATTGTGTGGAAAATTCAATTTTTTTTATATATAAGTAATTGATTTTGAAGACGACAGATCGTAAATGACTTCTGTGCTTATTCATGCTTATGCGACAGCTGATCAGAAAAGTATTCACTGCGGGATTGCCTCAATTATTATTTTAATGGACTGCTTCAATTCAGTCAAGTTCCTTAGCTTCGTTTTGTGCAACTGTTGCTTTACATAACCCCATAAAAAAGAATCTGGTACAGTCAGGTCAGGCTATCTTGAGGGTCAGCGAAATGTGGAGTTTCTGGATATTAATTTGTTTAGGTATTTTTGTTGGAGCTCCGTCGTAACTGGTCTGAATATGTGTGAAGTTGCTCCATCTTGCTGGAGTCAAATGCTTTTGAAAAGGATACATCTTCGGCGCAGTTTTGGCTAAAAAATCACTTTCAACATTTTTAAATAACGGTCCCCATTGACATTGACATTGTGCTTGTAACACGATTCATGCGCCACCCTGCAGTTATTTTTTTCTCTAATTTCATTTTCAGGCATAAATTGACGTGATTTCATCACTGGTGTGGGTTTCTTGAAATAGCATCTATAGAAGTGCTTGCGTCCTACGGAGTAGGAATGGCCGCAGATTTCTATTACTGTATTTACTAGAGGGAAACCCTTAACTTTTGCCATTTGATAACATCTTCACTCTTTGATTTTATCTCTACATATTTTCATATACTCGGGCTTCTCCACCCTCTCATTAAGCAAGCATTTGTTTCACTGAAAAAGGTCGGTTCGCTTCATCTTCCTCTTCCGTCGAGTAATAATACCTTACAGCAGGCGTTACAGTTGGATGTAGCATTGCCATGCATGTATCATTGCTTTCGTCAGCAACGCACACTGTGGTAATTCACAAATCTTGCTAGAAAAAAATTAAAAAAAAAATGTCTGGCAACATCTTTCTGATCGTTTAATGAGCGTCTTCATACAATAGGTAACTGTAATTCAGTTTTTGTTTGCTTCTTTTTAGCTCTGATTAGTAAAAATTGAGCTTTAAAGTCAGTTGTTGTCAACAGGTGAATTCAGATTTTAAAGAAAAGCGTATTATTTGTATGACTTTGTTCTATGATTAACAAGTCTACGGTGATTTTATTGTATTATTGATTATATTATTATTAAGCTTTATTTCAAGAAAATATATTACAATTTTCATTTAAATATTTTCATTGTAAGTATTAAAAAAATTGTTTTTTTTCGTGAGATTTTCAGAAAGTGCAAAAAATAAAATATTTCCTTTTTTCAAGTAGAGTTAAAGCTATTTATTCCGGATAGTTCCGGTGTATATCTATATTTTGGTTAATCTTTCAAGTATTCGCTTTAAGGTCAATCAAAAACATCTTGCGCATTTTTGCGACTGCCATACGTTTTTTTCACATTTCCAGTATGACTCTTTCGAGAAAGGACATTTTTAAAGAATGGATAAAAACTCCCAAAATACATCACAAAGACGCCATATTGACATTAATATTGGTTAGATATGGTCTTCCAGATATACCAGAAGAAGTGAAAAAAAATCTTAAGGCAAACATAAATATTATTTGTTTTAAGCTAGTCGAAAAATGGATAAAAAGTGGTTAGATTTGTGCAACGGTGTGAAACTATACAGAGTAGCTGGGCTGTCGAATATGTTGCCACTATTTGTAAGGAACATTAAGAACATAAGAACATAAATCGAAGGTTGTTGGAACAGACAGCAGTAAATAAATTGCCTTTTATGAGTTTTGCGACATCTAGCATTCACTACATTTAATTAGGTAAGTTTTCTGGTCAGAACAAATGAAAATCTAAGGATATTTTTGAGGACTAAGAATCACATGCACATTTATGGCACTAGAAACATTCCAAACGTCCATATTGCTCTTGATCGGTCAGAATTATAGCATAATGATTAGACAATTCATATATTGGCCACTGCTGCACAGGTACACATATGGTCAAAATAATAAGTGCACTCTATATTGTTTTTAAAGACCCGTAGACGAAAATTTATTTAAATTAAAAGAAAAAACAAATACTAATTTCATTTGTTATAACATTACAAATAAAATAAATACTAAAAACAATAACAAAAATTAAATTCAGTATTTTTCAAAAAGCATGAAATTAATCAAAAACAGAAAACCATTGGGCAAAATAATAAGTACATTTAGTTAAAATAAGCAAAAAAATAAAAAAAAAACAAGTTTTTCGGCTAAATTGGCTGGGTTTCGTTAAAAGCTGGCATATCCATCTTTATTTTTAATTATTTTGTTGACTCTTTTTGGCATGCTGGCAATAAGCTTCCTTCAGGTTTCTACTGCTATTTCATACCAAGTTTTTCGAACAAAATTCCATAACTGATCCTTATTTTTGAGAACCTCCTTTCCAATTTTTTGCTCCAACTTTCCCCAAAGATTTCCGATTGGATTTCAGTCTGGAGATTGATTTGGCCAGTCAAGAAGGTCTTCATTATTATCTTGGAACCAATCATTTACCAACATAGAAGTATGCTTCGGATCGTTATCCTGCTGGAATGCCCCTCTAAGAGGCATACTTTCCACAGCATAGTTCAACATCGTGTTTTCCAAGATATCTTTGCAGTGGAATCTGGTCAAAGTGTCGGTAATTCAATGTATCGGACCGACACCATACCACGAGAAACAGCCCCAGACCATAATATTGTCGCCCCCGTGCTTGACCGTCTTCTTTGTAAAGCGAACATGGAATTCCTTACCCTTAGGGCATCGAACATTCCGGGCACAGTCGTTTCCAAATACATTAATTTTTGTTTCATCGCTCCACAAAATATTTCGCCATATTTTTCACCTTCTCCCCGGACCAATTGGACTGACTTCTTGCAAACGCCAATCTAACCTAATCTTTTAATTTTTTTTGTCTAAGGAAAGGAACTCTTCTGGCTATCCGTCCTGGTAAATGTGCTTCTTGTAGTCTATGATGAACCGTTCGCGATGAAATTACATTTCCAATTTTTGCTGAAATCGCTCTTGAAGACACAAACGGGTCCTTTCTCGCAAGTGTTACAATACGGATATCTGTTGTTTTTGACGTTTTCTTTTTTTGGGTCTTCCGCGAGTTTCGACAGGCCTTTTAGGATTTAAGGCATTTTGTACAAAAAATAGCGACCGATAGTTTCTGCTATAGAACAAAGACTTTGGCCATTTTCTCTTAGTCTTGAAACAATTTTTCTCTCCTCCGGAGAACAATGACTTTTCCGACGCATGGCTGATTTTTTTACCATATATTTTGTTATGAATAAAGATAAACAATAGTAAAATAATTAGCCTTTCCAAAAGGACTACAGCAGACTGCGACAATATTACAGAATTGAGCAATGTATTTTGACCAAGTACTGAAATCAAACCTGAGCAAAACTAACTCAATAAAAACAAAGGGGAAGCCCCAGTTTTGTTTTTACTTTTAAAGGCATTACCATATTAAAGTCATTTAAATAAAAAAGGATTGCCATTTTTACTTTCCGTTAAAGTAACTAAAATTAAACATAAAGCAAAAATAAGCAGGTGTACTTATTTTTTCGACCATATGTGTATATGTAGCGTATAATTTGAATAGACAGATTTCTAAAGACAACTCATTACAAAAACAGGTATTAAGTGTGGACATCTATAGTGTCATTATGTTGTAAACATTTACTTCCTTGTCAACATTTGCTACCGTATAATCGTAAATAGATTTATCTATCTAGATATGTTGTAACTTGAAACTTTTTTTTCAGCAATCATTGTTGTGAAACCATCAATTCGTGAAAGAATGTCGACAAAAGAATGTAAATTTTGAGTAATTTGTCAAAATTATAATGAAAGAGTGAAAACTGAATTCTAAAGCTTAACAAATTTCGATATATCATTTGTATAAGGCTATAAAATAGTGTCCTAATCACTCATTTACTATTTTAGTATTATGCGAATTCAATACCGGTTTCATGATGTCATTATTCTATCCATCTAGTATTTACCTTCTCATTTTGTTCTATTCTACTCTATCATGTATCTAAATCTTCAAACTCTCCTCCTCAGTGGTTGGCCATCATCGTACATCGCATTTAACATGACAGCCAACGGTTGTCTTCAATCACTGATGTCTTTGATTACACAACACAAGAAGTGGAAATCATTTAAATGTTGTTGACATTTAAGGGATTATATGATTAATGGAATGATCGTTATCCTCATCGCCATCGTCTCCATTATCATCATCGTAAAAAACCAAAGATGATAATTCATATTTGTGATAAATGACTTTCTCGAGACAAAAGTCCATCATTGAGACCGTTGTTTGCTGTTGCCGATACGACTAATCAGATTCTTATTACTAATGGTTCGCTCAATGATTTCTAAAGGCGACTAAAGTGAAAAGATGAAAAACTTTGCGACCAATGACTAGATGTAAGGAGAAAGGTGGTCATTTTGTGCAAAGATAATATTGTGTGGTTGGTTTTGTTAACTACCCAACTAGTCAAATTGGTCAATTGTATTCAAATGCTGAGGAGACCACCACACAATGCTACTGCAGCCACCTACAAGTGGTGGCCGCTGTAACAAATGATGTGCAACTTGAACCTGCGCCCGATATTACAATGCAATTCGGTTATCTTCGACAAACAGGCTAGTACGGTCGCAACCAAACTCAGCTTTTGCATTTTTTTTCATTTCTATCCTATTTCTGTACTAAATTTCCAGAAAATTATGCGTTGTTATATAATAACGGGTGGCACAATAGAACGTGCATGTTTAAAAAATAGATTAAAATATAAATACAAAAGGTATGGTTAAAATAAATCTAAGGCATTGTAGAGTAATAAATGAAGTTTATTTTTTAAAAATAACATCATCTAAATGGTGACCCTCTCTACGACGGCACTCCCCTAACCGCAAACGAAAATTATTGAAAACTTTCTTCAGTAATACTGGTGTAATGGTTGCCATTTCACCACGGATATTCTCCTTGAGCTAAACGATGTTTCTTGGATTATTACTGCAGTCTTTGTGTTTGAGGTATCCCCACAGAAAAAAGTCAAGAGGCGTCAAGTCTGGACTACGTGGGGGCCATGGGATATCACCTCTTTTCGAAATCAGTCTGCCAGGGAACATCTGCTTCACCACCGCCTTGGAGTCATTTGATGTGTGACAGATGGCTCCATCTTGTTGGAACCAAGTTCTGGAATTCACTATTCTTGAACTTTCAATTTCTGGAGCCAAAAATCCGTCCAACATCTCAACATAGCGTTCCGTATTAACCGTGACGTTTTGGCCCCGCGCATTTTCGAAGAAAAAAGGACCAATTATTTCTCTGCCAGAGATTGCTGTCCATACTGTCACTTTAGGACTATGCAATGGTTTCTGGTGTTTGATTTTTGGATTTTCACTGTTCCAGTAACGACAATTTTGACGTTTTACGAACCCATTCATAAGGAAATGAGCCTCGTCAGAGAAAAGGATATTGTCAAAATTGGAAAATCGATTAAGCATTTCATTAGCAAATGCGAGCCTTGCTATGAAGTCAGACTCTTTCAATTCTTGTGCTAATTGCAGCTTATATGGATGCAGTTTAAGATCCAATTTAAAATTCGTTGCAAACTTTGTCGCGATAATTATAAGACAGACGATCTCTTGCGAGTCGACATTTGTGGATTTCCTCGTACTGACTCCATAACTCTCTCAACATTGTCTTCGGTCCTAGATGTTCTTGGGCGACCATTTGCTTGTGGTTTAAATGTTGAACCGGTCTCTTCAAAACGCTTTACCCATATTTTAATTAAATTAGCACTCGGAGCTTCACTAATTCGCCGTAGTCCATATTCAGCACAATATAGTCGCCTAGTAGCAATATATGAACGAGAGTTCTCGTAAAATTCGCGCACGCAAAATGCGCGACGCTTCCCGTTGAAGTGATTCATAGCGATTAAAACTCCATGAGGCGCTCCCCGCCCGCGCCTTTTCTACCCCGCAAAAAAAGATGATGCAATATGCACGTTCTATTGCGCCACCCTGTATGTTTTTGCTACGTGGTAAAGTTTTTAGGGTCTCTCTTATCTGTTGCAACTGTTTCAATTTTGATTATTTGGGGATAAGATCATGCGCATTCTATTATCCCAGATCTAAAAATGAAGTTGCTTATTTATTAACATCTGATGCACTCCTGTATGCATGTGCGTTCCTTGCGCACATCTGCTGTGTGTGCAACGTAATCAATATGAGGCAAATGTATGCAGGCGCACGATGCCACCACAAAATGACAATGAAGAATTTGTGTGCCGCACACTGGATGATGATAGTGTGCTGGCACACCAGGAAGACTTAAGATGGAATGCACGCTCGACAGTTAATGATGAAATTGAACATACGTGCGTCCATTCAGCCATACGTACCACGCATGCGCAGATGAGTTTAGATCTTACATAAATAAATCTAAAACGCAGCGTTGTTCAATGATAACACACAAAGCCATAAACAATGAATGATGAGCGCGTTGCACGAAGACGACGATGAAGATGGTGGCTAAATTTAGTTAGGAGGCATAACAACGTAACTCAAATTACGCTGTCGCACAGTGGGTGTAAACGAGAAAACAAAAAACGGGAAAATGTTATGCTTTTTCTTAATGGTATGACCGATTTTTATAATCCTTCTTAAGCCGTCCTGCTGTGGGGCTGTTGGTGGTTAACATAAATTTTTCTTATTCCACCCATTTACAAAAATTTGAATATAAACATTGTTGGCATTCACAGTTAACTGACTTTATATTTATCTCGTTAAATTTTACAAAATCCGATTTCTATGTTTTCTGACGACTTCTTTTCACTCGCGAAAAATTTCTTTGGTTTCTCAAAAAAGAACAAAATTTTTCGTGTTTCAAGTTTTGAAGGAATGTGGAATATATCTTTGCTCACAAGGAAAAACTCAGAGTTTTTTTCTTGCTTTGAGGTGTTGAGTATTTTGCAAAAAAATCGCTATTTTAGAAATTTGATTTAACTTTTGAAATATATGGGGTTTTGGAATGGTACTTAGACGGAAACATCCATTTTAATTATATAAACTATAATAATAAAAAAAACGTATTATCGCTAACATTGACATGTACAGATTTTATATAATTTCTCAAAAATCGCTGTTTTGAAAAATCGCTGCAACTTATGAACTATATGCAACTTTGAAATTTGGATTAGATCTAAATGTGAATCTAGAAAAGAACAACAATAATCACGAATAAACTCAACGTTGTCCTAACTCGACTAATTTAAGTCGTTTTTTCCAGTAACCACATAAGTACGAGGTGTGATCAAAAAATAACCGGTATTTTCAAATTTCGTGAGTTACGTATGTTCGATTTCATATTTTTTTTTTTTGTTATGTTGGTACACATGTCTGTTATATATGTTGACAATATCAGCCATTTTGGATTGTCAGTTTGTTTTTGACAAATAAAAAGGTTAGTCGTGTTTTGGTATGCTCTTCGATTTTTTACTATTCGAAAAAATGATCGATCAAAGAAACTTTATTAAGTTTTGTGTAAAAAATGGCGAGTCTACAATGAGCAGAAGACAAGTTCAATTGTGGTATAACCGGTTTACGGCAGGCCGAGAAGATGTCAATGACGATGCTCGTCCTAGTCACCCGAGCACGTCAACAACCGATGAAAACATTGAAGCAGTGAAGAAAATGATTTTGGATAATCGTCGAATCACTATTAGAGAGGCTGCTGATGATGTTGGCATATCGTTCAGCTCATGCCAAGCAATTTTTATGGATGTTTTAGGCATGAAACGTGCGGCAACGAAGATTGTTCCAAAATTGCTAAATTTTGAGCAAAAACAACGTCGCATGGACATCGCTTAGGAGCTGTTGAACGTCGTCAACGACGATCCAGATTTCCTCAAAAAGGTCGTAACTGGTGACGAATCATGGGTGTAAGGCTATGACATTGAAACCAAAGCCCAATCATCCCAATGGAAGCGTCCAGAAGAGCCAAGACCGAAAAAAGCACATCAAGTTCGGTCAAATGTGATGATTTTGCTCACTGTTTTTTTCGATTGCAATGGCGTGGTGCATCAGGAGTTTTTATGGGCTGCGCAATATATAAATATGTTTATAATACTCGTATAGAACTTTTTGAAATGTCTATCATTCCAGCTAGTCGACGATCATCTAATACTATATTGTGGATTTCCTTAACTGTGTCTGGCGTGGACACATCAATTGGTCGACAACTATGGTGTTCGTTTTGGCAGCTCGTGTGGCCTAGTTTAAACTCTGCTATTCAATATTTTATAGTAGTAAACAAAGGAGCAGACTCCCTCAGAATAGAATCTAGTTCGGCTTTTAATACTGGTTGGACTGAGATCTTTCAAATTGAAATATTGAATTATATAACGGTGACCAATTTTGTCCATGTTCACAAATTCACTGAGATCGTTTACTTTTGATGGCTCAAATAAAAATACTAAACAACGTGGCGCCTTGAAACTTAAAATCATTGTTTTATGAGGTTACCACTTTTCACCGCCCTTGTATTACCTTTAATTCAAATTAATGCTTCTATACGCTTATTCCGGCATTATTACCTATTCCATAGTAACACTCATTGCAATAACTATGCTTGCAATGAACATATTTGTTGACCTACGAGACTTTATAATTCGATTGGTTATATTCGTACTCTTCCTCGAGATAAATTAATAAATATATTGTTCAGTTTTAGCGTTTAAATCATATCTATCAATGTCATATCATATCTAAAGTTTCAGAATAATCCAAAAATGTTCTATATCCCCGTAGACCGATGCTCTACATTCTTGTAGACCAACCGCAGCGCGATCGTGAGCACACGCGGCTATCGTTCGCATGATCCAGGGTTCAATCCCGCATACAGGTGGGTGGGTTATCATTATTTGAGTGACGGGCACCTCGATGTGTCTGACTAATCGATAAGTTTTATTAATGTTTTCAAACAGTGACGTTCGGACTAATCGTTAAACTTAATTCCCGTTGTACGTCTAAAAATAGAATGCGTATATGTAAGCTCACTGAATATAAGAAGCTCTCCCAACAATCTCATTAATACGATGCAAGGGAATTTTTTTGATTTTTCTTCCTCTATAGGTACATTCCTGAACAAATTTTTCATCAATCGGCAAAAAATTTAGCAAAATTGTTGCAAAAGTACGGTATTTTCCACAAATTTTAAATTGAGATTTCTGCCGTTTTCGAAATGCAGAAATTATTGTAGTTTACGTGAAATTTTACTGCAATTAGAAATCAAAACAAAAAAAAAAGTTAGAGAAAAAATATTTAAAAACATACACATATGGTCGACAAATAAGTACACCTGGTTATTTTTGCTTTATGTTTAATTTTAGCTACTTTAACGGAAAGTAAAGGCGCCAATTCTTTTTTATTTAAATAAATTGTATATGGCAATGCCTTTAAAAGTAAAGACACAACTGGGGCGTCCCCGTTGTTTTCATTGTGAGTTAGTTTTGTTCAGGTGTGATTTCAGTACTTGGTTAAAATAATAAATACATTGTTCAATTCCTTAATATTGTTGCAGTCTGCTGTAGTCTTTTTGGAAAGGCTAGTTATTTTACTGTTGTTGTTAATCTTTATTCATAACAAAATATTTTGTTTAAAAAAACCAGCCATGGGTCGAAAAAGTCATTGTTCTCCAGAGGAGAAAAAAATTGTTCCAAGAAAATTGACCAAAGTCTTCGTTCTATAGCAGAAATTATGAATCGGTCGCTAAGTTTTGTACAAAATGCTTTACAGCCTAAAAAGCCTGTCGAAACTCGCGGAAGACCCAAAAAAACTTCAAAAACAACAGATATTCGTATTGTAACGGTTGTGAAGAAGGACCCGTTTGTGTCTTCAAGAGCGATTTCAGCAGAAATTGGAAATGTAAAGAAGCACATTTACCAGGACGGATAGCTAGAAGAGTTCCTTTGCTTAGACAAAAAAAAATTTAAAGGCTAGATTGGCGTTTGCAAGGAGTCATTCCAATTGGTCCGGAAGAGACAGTGAAAAAAATGGAGCGATGAAACAAAAATTAATGTATTTGGAAACGACTGTGTCCGGAATGTTTGACGCCCTTGAGGGTAAGGAATTCCATGTTCGCTTTACAAAGAAAACGATCAAGCACGGAGGCGGCAATATTATGGTCTTCGGTTGTTTCTCGTGGTATGGTGTCGTTTCGATACATCGAATTACCGACACTATGACCAGATCTCACTACAAAGATATCTTGGAAAATACGATGTTGAACTATGCGGTGGAAAGTATGCATCTTAGGCGGACATTCCCGCAGAATAACAATCCGAAGCAAACTTATAAGTTGGTAAAGGATTGGTTCCAAGATAATAATGTTGCCCTTATTGACTGGCCAAGTCAATCTCCGGACTTAAAACCAATCGAAATCTTTGGGGAGAGTTGAAACAAAGAATTGGAAAGGAGGTTCTTAAAAATAGGCATCAGTTATGAAATTTTGTTCAAAAAACTTGTTATGAAATACCAGTAGAAATCTGAAGGAAGTTTATTGCCAGCATGCCAAAAAGAGTTAACAAAATAATTAAAAATAAAGGTGGGTATACCGGCTTTTAACGAAACTCAGCCAATTTAGCAGAAAAAACTTAATTTTTTTCACTTTTTGGCTTATTTTAACTAAGTATACTTATTATTTTATTCAATGGTTTCTGATTAATTTCTTACTTTTTAAAAAATATTGAATTTAATTTTTGTTATTGTTTTAGTATTTATTTTGTTTCTAATATTATAACAAAACAAACTAAATTTTTTTTTTCTTTTAATTTACTTATTATTTTCACCATATGTGTATTTTTTAATTCGCGTTTCTTCCAAAACTATAAGAGACAACAGATTTTTTGCAGATTTTTTCAAGAGCTAACCGGCGACGTTAAAACGATTACAAGCAGATGGTGAACGTGGTAGGTGCCCCGCACAGTAAAAATGTGTAACAAGGTCCATACTTTGGATCTCCACTGTGGGTCTATGGTTACACCTAGGCTATTGCGTTCACGAACATAAAGTCCCATACATTTCAACAACGTTTTTGTGAAATTTCATCAAATTCGCTCTAATTCTTCTCCGCTTCTTTTCGTTTAAAATGTGTAAACAATTATTGAACTCAAGGTGTCGTACTTTGGATCCCCACTGTGGGGCTCTGGTTACACCTAGGCTATTGCGTTCACGAACATAAAGTCCCCTTTTTGTGAAATTTCATCAAACTCTTTTCCGTTTTCCTTTTCATTTACTCCCACTGTGCGATGCGACTGCAACGCGTTTCCCCAAGCAAGTGGAAGGGAATTGATTGCGCTCTACAAAGTGTGAGGGTGTTAAACAGACATTCATCAAATGCCAACAAATCATGCGAATATCATGTATCGAATGGTGAGAGACGGTAAAGTTGCAGTAATTTCCGTTTAAGGAAAAGTAAGCGGCAGCGATGACAGCAAGATAACCCGCTTTCATGACAAAGGATTTTAAATTAACTCAAACGGCGATTAATAAAATTTTTCAATTTCTCAATTTCTGTACACAAAACAAATAAGGGCGGCGGTTCTTTAAAACTTCTGTCTGGCATTGTTATACAACAATCTATATTATTAGGTTTTTATTACGAATTCTAACCGTAAATCACTACCAGGGGGCTTAACCCTCATTTCAAGGGGTATGATTTGGCATTAATTTGAACAAAAAAAAAACATGAAGTGCATGACATTGTCATAATAATGTTTTTTTTGTATTTAGAAAAACATTTAATTACCCTCCTTCGACCCAGCCAAAAAAAAAAAACAAGACAATAAAGCAAAGTCAGCAAAAATGCTACGGTTTTTTTTGACTAATCACATAATTAATTTGGTTTAGAAGAATTTCAAATGTTTTAAGCTTAGATTGGATTTTTTGCAATTTGCGAAAGAAAATAAAAACAGTTAACAATCAACGGAATACACCCAAGACCCAGAAGAGTGTCAAGGCTAATAAATAACAACGAAATTATTAAAGTTTCATTTTGTGTTTTAATTCGAAACTATGTTTAGACAATGTATGATATCTTGATGATGTTTGCTTAGTTGTTGATAACCCAGTTACTGCAGCTAATAAAATGTACAAAATTGTAATCATTTTTTTTAAATATTAAAATGTTCACCAGAAAGAAAATTGATTGCGGAAAAAGTGTCTTATAAACGATTGGGAAGTGAGATATTAAACATATGTATACGAGGTGTGATCAAAAAATAACTGTTATTTTCAATTTTTTCAAAAAGTATTTATTTATTCATCAATAACTATCTTGTCCCCTTCAAAGTAATCCCCCTCAGATACACTTGTGCCAGCGTTTTTGCCAATCCTCGAAACACTTCTAAAACGCGTTTTTTGGTATCGCCAACAGCTCGATTCGATTTTTCTTTTATCTCCTCAATCGCAGCAAAACGCTGTCCTTTCATCGGTGTCTTCAGTTTTGGGAAGAGGAAAAAGTCAGCGGGGGCCAAGTTCGGTGAATACGGTGATTGAGGCATGATTGTGGTTTTGTTTTTGGTCAAAAACTCACGCACAAGCATCGATGTGTGAGCTGGTGCGTTATCATGGTGCAAAATCCATGATTGGTTTTTATACAATTCTGCGCGTTTCTGACGAATTGCTTCGCGCAAACAGCGCATAACTTCAAGGTAGTACTCCTCATTTAGCCGTACGACCTTGTGGCAAGAATTCATGATGCACCACGCCATTGCAATGGAAGAAAACAGTTAGCAAAACCTTCACATTTGACCGAACTTGAGGTGCTTTTTCGGTCTTGGCTCTTCTGGACGCTTCCATTGGTATGATTGGGCTTTGGTTTCTATGTCACAGCCATACACCCATGATTCGTCACCAGTTATGAGCTTTTTAAGGAATTCTGGATCGTCGTTGACGACATTCAACAGCTCCTGAGCGATGTCCAAGAGACGTTGTTTTTGCTCAAAAGAACAATCTTCGCTGCCGCACGTTTCATGCCTAAAACATCCGTAAAAATTGCTTGGCATGAGCCGAACGATATGCCAACATCATCAGCAACCTCTCTAATAGTGATTCGACGATTATCCAAAATCATTTTCTTCGCTGCTTCAATGTTTTCATCGGTTGTTGACGGGACCAGGACGAGCATCGTCATTGACATCTTCTAGGCCTTCCTTAAACCGGTTATACCACAATTAAATTTGTGTTCTGCTCATAGTAGACTCGCCAGACGCCACAGTCAACATTTCAATAAATGTGCAAGGATTTAATTTAATTTTTTTACACAAAACTTAATACAGTTTCTTTGATCGATAATTTTTTCGAATAGTAAAAAATCGAAGAACACGCCAAAACACGACTAACCTTTTTATCTGTCAAAAACAAACTGACAATCCAAAATGGCTGATATTGTCAACATATATAATAGACAAGTGTAGCAACGTAACAGAAAAAATATGCGAAAATCGAACATACATAACTCACGAAATTTGCAAATAACGGTTATTTTTTGATCACACCTCGCACACGTAAATGGGCACACTTGGACAAATGCCAAGTTGGAATGAGGTCACATTAAATGTGGTCTACACCGATTGGAAATGAAGTAAGAAGGTCGAGTAAATAAAATACAATATTAAGAAAAAAATTATAGTTAAATATTTTTTTAAAGCGATTTTTTAAATTAGCGATTTTCTTCTCTAAAATTTGCGAAATTATGTCATTTGCGCCATAAAAACAGTCCATTAAAACGGCGATGTTAGCGATGTTGTTTAATTAAGCGATTTTTTATACAAGTCTCCTACGAAAGTCTAAAATTGCATAATTCTCATGATTGGATGCTCCGTTTCCGAACTACAGACATATATGAG
Source organism: Philornis downsi (assembly GCA_019455685.1). NCBI lineage: Eukaryota > Metazoa > Arthropoda > Insecta > Diptera > Muscidae > Philornis > Philornis downsi. The sequence continues at coordinate 1,798,595 of JAHXMU010000762.1, read as the reverse complement.
ATGGTAAAACAAAATCCATCATTTTCCCAATAGAAGGTTTCAAAAATCTGTATATCGCGTTGCATAAAAGTCATCGGGTTACGCTAAATGGCGTTACAGACATACGATTTCATACTCAAAAAACTATTCGGACAGTTTTGTTACTGCTGGAATCAGTATTGTTTAACCAGGTGTCAAATATGGACACCAGCAAAAAGAAACTACGCCATATTTTAGAGGTTTTCTTCAATAAGGGTGGAGACGTAAGACGTAAGGCGGAGACGTATGAATTGTGTTTATCGTCCTGATACAGTAATAGCGAACCATGCGCAATTTGGGGTTCGTCGATTAATTACCGATAATTTTGATGTCAATGATGTACCAAGCTTAGGAAAAACTATTGTCGAAAATGTCGATAAAATAATGGAAACCATCAAGTTCGACTGTCATGAAAGCACGATTTCAATTGCCCAGGATAGCAGCATTTCACCAAAGAACCCATTTGAATAAGGCTGAATATGTATAAAAAGAAGATCGATGAATGGGCACCACATGAAGTAAAGCAAAAAAAAAATACCATGAAACGAATTTCCATTTGCGAATCGCCTTCAAATTGCAACCAAGTCGATCTATTTCTTAAGTGGTTGGTAACAGATGAGTGATTTGCAAAAACGTCAAGTGAGAATGGTCGTGGTCGAATCGCGCTGAACCGGAGCAAACTGTGGCTAAGCCAAGATTTACGAAGGAAGGAAGTTTTTGCTGTATATTTGCTGAGATTAGCAGGAAATCATTTATTAGAAGCTGCTCCCCTGCGATCAAACTCTTAATTGAGATCTATGCTGTCAACCACAGCCCAGAAACGGCCAACTTTGGCCAATAAGAAAAGAAATTGTGTTCCATTACGATGACATCAGGACACTCACGTCGATGATGTGTGGTGACCTGCCAAAAGCTCCTGTGTTTTGGTGGAAAAGTTTTTATGCAACTAACTAACTACAGTAAATAAAAATGCAAACGCACTGTTCGATTTTTTTTATAGAATTTTGAACCGGGCAGCGAATACGTGGCTAACTAAGAACAGCAATAGTAAGAGATAAACGATCGCTTGTGTCCTAACTTCAGTTAAGTCGTAAACGCAGATATTATGTAGGGTTATCCGTTTAGCGGTTTTGAAACCGCCGGTCTGGCAAGGCTGTCTGCTGTTAATTACCTGTCATCTGAAGTGTTATTTATTTAGTGCAATGTTTAACAACCGAAGAACGCGTGGACTTTCAATCAAACAACATTTTCTTCAGCAATGAAGGTCATTTCTCACTCGGTGCTAACGTCAACAAGTAAAATTGTCGCATATGGAGCTCGAAGAACCCGAAAGTGATTGTGGAAAAGCTATTGAATCTGGACTGTTTGTTACGCATTACGGTCTGGAGGTGTCACTGGGATCAAAAGTAGCCACTGCTACAACCAACCCAGAGGCGGCCATTGTTTAGGGTGATTTTTTAAGATTTAAGTTTTTCAACTTGGTAGCACTGGTTGGTAATGGCGTCCAAACGTCATCTGTCAAAGTGAAAAGTGTACAGTATGCCCTGCCATTTCATCATGGAAAGACTAAGAAACGAGCAACGATTGCAAATCGTTAAAATTTATTATCAAAATTCGTGCTCTGTGACAAAAGTGCATCGTTTGATGCGACCATTTTATGGTCGTCATAATCGACCTGCTGAATCGACAATTCGTGCTGTTATCTCAAAATTTCGCACCAAATTTACTTTTTTGGACATAAAACCATCGAATCGCATGCGTAGAGTGCGTACCGAAGAAAATATTGCAGCCGTCAGCCGTGAAATGTCAATTCGTCGCCATTCTCAGCGATTGGGCAAGTGTTACTAAACCACGAGGAAACGTCGATTTGGGTTTCAAAGCCTATAAAATTCAACTCACGCAAGAATTGAAGCCGAATGACCTACCACAACGCCTAATTTTTGGTGAACAGGCCTTACAAAAGCTCAATGAAAATCCGCAGTTTTATCGAAAAATTGTGTTCAGCGATGAGGCTCATTTCTTGCTGAACGGATACGTAAACAAGCAAAACTGTCGCATCTGGAGTAATGAACAGCCACATGTCATACATGAATTACCGATGCATCCCGAAAACACGACAGTCTGGTGTGGTTTATAGGCTGGTGGCATCATCGGTCCATTTTTCTTCAAAGACGACCGTGGAAGAAACGTTACCGTCAACGGCGAACGATATCAAGCCATGATACGCGGTTTTTTTTGCCCCAATTGACTGAATTGAGCTTGGTTGACATGTGGTTTCATCAGGATGGTGCAACATGCCACACGGCTTGTGAAACAATGGATATGTTGAGGGATGAATTTGGCGAGCAGCTTTCTCGATTTGGCCCTGTGAGTTAACCCTCATGATCTTGCGATTTAAAGCCTCCTAATTATTTCTTGTGGGGTTATGTCAAGTCGTTAGTCTATGTGGACAAGTCGAACACTATTGAAGCCTTACAGGATAAAATAACACGCGTATTTCGAAAACACGCGGCCGAAATGCTCGAAAAAATGACGAAAAATTGGACCTTCCGAATGGACATTTTGAGACGGAGGCGCGGACAACATTTACATGAAATTATCTTTAAAAATTAAATTACATAGACCAATTTATCGATTCCAATGAATAAATTCAATATATGATGCAAATTTGAGTGTTTTATTCGATTTTTAAAAAAACTACGATTAAAATATCACCCTTTGTTTCATAACAAAGTCAACAGAAGAAGGACTCTTACTTATGTTTTGATCTAACTGTCACCTTTTAAATTATTTTATTTTACATATGATAAGCTTTTGTAATAAACTTGTGGTAAATTGTATTCAATTCACTAATAAAATATGTGAAAAATTGTTTTGGCATCTGTTTGGATTTGTTTTAAATAATTTGAATGATACAAATGCATCCTGAGTTATTAATATGGTGTTAGTTACCCAACATTGACCATTTATCCAGTTCCTATCACACCAATTTTTGAGTCCCCATTGCCTCCACCAAATGTATTTTCCTTATTCCCTAAATCTTCAAAACCGAAACTGGTTCCAATTTGAAATTTCAAAGACAAAGTAAAAATCGTAGCAAGAACAGCGGCAAAATAGCAGCAATGGTGAGTTTAATCGTTCATAAACGTTTCTAACCAATTGCTCTCATATCCATACTTCTATGTCGCGCTCTTATAATTTCTTCGCTTAGTCTGCAAGTAAAAACTGTGTCTCTTAAGATTGTAAGTCTAAATAAAATAACTTAAGGTATGGAATCCTCTTAAATAGAAACCAAATATCTTTGAATCGCAGAGTTGCCACCAGTTATGTTAATATAGACAATTTGCATTTTGCATTTTTCTTTATATAACTTTATGCGAAGGCATCTGAAAAAAAATTTACAGGATGGCGCCAAATACAAGGGGTACAAGGTTCAAATGTTGCAAATTTTACACTGCTGTAGCAGCGGACCATTAAACATTACAATGATATGATAGTAGCATAAAAAAACACGATGGACATCCAAAAACAGCAACATCGCCAGAAATGCTTTGAAAGGTGAAAGGCAGAACTCAAAGTACAGAACGACAAAGTACAGTTCAATTGACGAAAAATTTCAATGTGTCTGCTCGTAGCATGGGGAGCGTATTAAAATAAAAGTACTAAATTTGACACCTGCACAAAAAGCTGTTTGTCTAGCAAGAGCAAAGATGTTAAAACGCTTGCACGTTATTGGCGAACTTGAAAATTTGTTTTCTCTTGATAATATTTTTATGTAAATAAACAAAACGATCGCGTTTGGTTAGAATATAAATTTAGACCTGGGAATGCTCACTGTATCACTGATGGTTTTGGCCACAGTAACAGCCACAGGTCAGTAACAGCCACCAATCGTTTTCATTGAATAGACAAATCTAACGTGAAAAAATTTTGACCGATGCTTTGATACTTTGGGCACGTAAACAATTCGGTAGAAACCATTAGATGTTTGAACAAGGTCCGGTACAGTCCCATAAAGCCCGTGAAAACCAACGTTTTTTACAACGAAAATACCTCATATTGGATCAAATCCAGTTTAGCACAACATACTAAAAAAACAAATTTTTACAGCCGATAGAACATATAAAAATAAGAAAAAAGATTGAAATACAAAAGTTGGCTGCGGCCTCCATTTACTGAGCTATGGGCTCCCAAAGTTTGACAATACGCCCGAATGGACCAAACATAATCCCCAAAGTGTGAGTACTCAAATTGTTTCTTTTAATTAGAACAATTTTTTTGATAAAAATTCAATTTTTTGGCAACAAATTCGAAAGTTATCTAAAAAAATTCGTTTTCACAAGTGTATAAACTTACAGCGTTTATATTTAATTGAATTATAAGAAAAAACTTATTACTAACTATTCTTGGGACAAAATTTGTCTTAATGAATTTTTATCCATAAAGTACACAAATGTACTATATGCGTAAATGAATTGTCAAACTAACTTTATAAATGAGATCATTGTGAATTATCCTGAATCTAAAATCTGACATTGCTAAGCTTCGTGGCAAGTTCGTGGAACCAGTTTCGGCCACTTAGCTCTTCTAAGCACTTCTCTACTCTAAAAATAAAACATATTGAATATTGAACATAATTAATTCTTTTGGTTTTTTTTATCTTAAACTATTTCTTTACAATCCGCAACTTGCATGTAATTTCTCTTGTTCTTTGAGAAATTATATGTACAAGACAATTTTCTCTTCCCACAGTCAAAGACGTTTCCTTAAGTACGAAATCCACTACTTGAAAGATTTATCTAAATCTCACAACCAGATAATTCGTGCTATACTCCAATACATGGCCCTTCGAGCCGGATACCTCAAGACTCGCATCAAAACATTACTTAATTCTTTTGGTGAGTATAGCAACATTTACAAATTCGTAAAAGGGTACATTACATTTCAACAGTTGCACTAACCGCATTTTTTAAATTTCTTTATATGCTGCTGATTCTGAAATTCCGTAATAATTTGCACATTTTTAAATTGGGAATAATGCGGTCTGCACAATTACATGCGCTTTTTGAAAATAAATTTCAAAGCCCAGTTTTCGAGGAAATAATTTCCATTTTGGTTGGTTGGTATTTGGTCCCAAAATAAGAGAATTACAGGGTTGCCCATATTCGACGGACCCATCTGACAACGCCATA
>JAHXMU010000762.1:1682438-1792985 GCA_019455685.1 Philornis downsi | reverse complement strand
ATTTGACGCCCGCTGACTTCTTCTTGTGGGGGCATTTGAAGTCAAAGATTTACGTTAACAAGCCAAGGACCGTAGAAGAGCTCATAGTCTATTAACCAGATCTCTCTGGCCGTACAACTATTAATAACGCAAAAGATAAATCTTCTAATATCTCCCGACGGCTTCTCTATAACGGCACCTGTTGCCAGGCTGTGTCTTGTTTAACTATGACTCTCCCCTTTACTTGGTTTTCGAAAACGAGTTCCAAGATCAGTTTGATGTCATATTATAGGTGAATCCCAAGACATAATCCACCTCTTCCTAGGGCGCCTGGCACAAGGCCACACTACTTTGTTTTTGTACGCAAGCATCATTCTTTGCCTGCTTAATTTCAGGATCGGGTAGAGACGCTTGAGTTTTAGGGGTAAGCGGTACAAAGCATCCTAGGTATATCGAACAATAACATATATTTCTTTAAATTTGATATGTTTTTACGATATATTGAAGTTTTTAAAAAAAAATCTAAATTAACGCCACATCATTTTTGATTGGCAACCCACCGCTCTTTTATTCTTTGTCTAAAAAAAATGCGAAAATTCCGTGTTAAAACTAATGACTGAATCTGAGTATAAAAGAAACGTCTGTCAATTGAAAAATGCACAACTTAACTTATGTGATAATTTTTTTTCCTGCTTAATCGCCAATTCTTCTCTATATATAATAACATCAGAAGTTTAAATGAAATAATACCACTTTTATTATTGCCAAAAGTATGGCAACATCTGGCATTATTTCGGTTTCTTTAAGAGAGCGTGAAAGAGAGGGAAATCCTCTGGCTCAACCTAAAACTCGTTTTTCAGGTGGTTTTGCGTTTTTTTTTTCACGTTCAACTGACTCTTTGTTGTGCTAGTATTGTTGAGTGTGTTGGTATCTACGAAAATGTTTTAGTTGGCTCTGCTTTGTGACTGTTTTTGTTTTGTTTTTGGTTTTTTTCGTCAACTATTCGTGCTTAAATAAATAAATAAAAAGTAAAGTAAACAATATCACTTGTACTCGAACTCACAACTCCAACTGTCATACCTACATTAAAAGATACAGTAACAACAACACCAACAACGGCAACGACGGCAACAATGAAGCCTGTGGGACAACGTCGTCCGTCGATAACGATAATTTAACGCACACGTGCAATGAACTTGCGTTGTGGCACGACTCTGTCGTCTGTTGGTGTTTGGTAAATTGCGAATACGAGTAATCAACCGTTCATTCACTTCTAATTCTGGTTTATGCAGAAAATTTGCGCATTAGCAAATTGAGCCGGCTTTTGTGTTCACAGCAATGTCATGCAATTTTACATATTTATACAAGACATAAATTTTGATCATAAGTTCGTAGCATTAGATTTGCCATTCTATTCTAATAACCTACATATGGTAGGCGAAACTGATAAAAAAAAAACAATTTTCTACGTTAATCTGATACCTCGTCTATAATTCAATTAGTATAGAAATTTGTGTCAGATGAACTGACTTTCAATGCCCTTTTACGTAGGTACAATAGTATGGGGAGTGCCAGGAAGGGTCTGACAAAAAGCCAAATTCTTAGCAACATATGCTCAGAATGGAAGTATAATTATAATTTACTGCAGAAAGGGCATGGTTATCCTGTCAATGTTTTCATAATTATAATGTAATCAATTTGACAAGAAATCTAATTTACCACAGCCCACAAATTAGGGATTTCGACAATTCCCTCGAATCGTGTGAGAGGATGCCGTAAATTTTCATCCTCAGAAGTTTGTTAAACGTTTATTGAATTCGGGGTAAGTGTATGAAAGATATGAGACTAGGAATATCTAAATCCCTTATTTGTGCATAGCGTATCAAAGGGGCGTGGCAATGTAGTCAATTTTCATTCGAAAACATGCTGCCCTAACAAACGCTTTATGAATTAAACTACATTTAACTGAATTTAGTGCAACCGAAAGAATGATATGGACACAAGAATATGTGGATCATATAGGTTATTTGTATGGGAGGTACGCGTAATTATCCGATAAATTGATTCACTTTATATCAAACATTGTAACGTGATGTAATCGATCACATATGTATGTTACTGCAATCTCCGAATTATGAATTACAGTGGAAAAACAAAATTTCCATAAACCAGTCTATTGACATCAAAGGTAATGGAATGGGAGTGGTAATTCTCCCTCAATTGGTACAAGAGGTAATGAAATGGAAGTGATAATTCAGTCTGTTTTCATTTTAAGACTCCGTTTTTAGCAAATCTTTAATGTCTACCAAATTTGACTTAATTTAATGCTGTTGGATGATAATGAGAAATGGGAGAGCTTCTCACTTTCAGTGAGCTTAAACGCATGTTGCTCTTAGACTCACTCAACGAGACCTAGTTGAAGCATCTAATTGTTAAGCAGAATTGTCGATTACTCAACTACTTCGAAATCGGGATAGGTAGCTGTATGTGGGATTGAACACGCGATTCTTCGAACGATGGCCGCGCGTATAGTCCGAGAATATTCGAAGGAAAATATTCGGTAAAATGTATTCATCCGTCATCGTCAATGTTCTGAGTTCTTATGTCGTATGAATCGTAAGCTGCATATTGGCATCGACGTGGTCTAGCGCATCGAAATGTATCGACTGCGACAGACTGGGTCATATTGTCTAAATGGATTACTGTTCCAATATTCGACTATGAAGAACTCTATGTGCAAACTAGAAGTGGACGACCGAAAATATGTTTGAGGAGGAACCATGTTTTTGGCATACTATCAAAACTTGGTGCGACTGATTAGAGGAGGGGCGCGGAGAATTGATTTCTATGCTCGGCGAATATTAGATAAAAATCCATTTTCTGGTCGTCATACAAATCCGTAAACTCCCGTTACTAGAAAATTGAAATGTGTCAAGAAAGGAGCGATATGTTAACTCGGCAATGTAAAAGTTACAAGGAGGGGACATTTTTTCAGGGGGAGGGGACTGATTAGAGGAGGGGCACGGGGAATTGCTTTCTATGCTCGGTGAATATTAGATAAAAATCCCTTTTCTGGTCGTAATACAAATCCGTAAACTCCCGTTACAAGAGAATTGAAATGTGTTAAGAAAGGAGCGATATTTTAACTCGCCAATATAAAAGGTACAAAGAGGGGACATTTTTTCAACGTTTCTGAAGTTGTAAACGTTCGTTCTCCCTAGCGCCAAAATCATTCCCATTAATTCGATTAAACAGATTGGGGATTTGCATGATAGTGTGCAATATGGTTTGCGAAAGTGCATTGGTCTTATAAATCAATGCCAACGAAACCCCCACCACCAACAGTTTCAATACCAGCGGCATTATTTCTTCTTCCTTTTCTTTTACTTCTGGGAAATGGAAGGACATCACACAGTGGGATAAATTGGGAAGAAAGTGGATATACAACTGAAATTTTTGAACGGCTTATTTGAATGAAATCCTATGGCAAAAACAATTTCAGTAGCTATAAAAAATCCATACAAAAACCTCATAACATGCTAAGGACGCTTTTAAATTAATTTATAAATGTAGTGTCCCGAAGATTGTCGTTTATTCGAAAGGATCTTGCAAAAAACAAAAAAAAAAAGAAACGTTAGAATGTCATCAGCATTTGCAGAAAGTCTAAATTCAGCATTTTTCAATAAAACTGAAATTCTTTATACTGTGTTAACAAAAGGCACCGCCAATGTCGTGTCGAAAAAGCAAGAAAAGATTTTATTGTTATTAATTTTTCCCCCCCAAACAAATCTTTATTTATTCGTCCAAATCTATTTCATTGCCTTCAAAGTTTTAATCTCCAGATATAATACACTGATGCCAATATTCTTCCCAATCCTCGGAGCATGCCAAATATCCATCTTTCAGTATCGTCATCAGAGCACGTCCAAATATACATCTTAGGGATGGTCTTCAGAGCACGCTGTAATATCCATTTCCTGGTTTGGTCTTCAGACCATCCCCGGTTCAACCGACTCAAAACGGTGCTAGTGGAGCGGTTTTTTGTCTGAAGGTAGCGAAATTAGTAGAATTTTTGTTGCAAAATTCACGAAGAGTAAATGCAGTGTGAAATGGCGCAAAGACCAAGAATTGTCTCACCATAAATCCCGAATAACATCACACAAAAAGGTCCCATAACACTCAAACAATATTCCTCGATGACAATTTGGTCCAGCTAGTAATGCACAACGCCACGAAAATCTAAGAAAACTGTCTGTATAATTTAGATTTTTTGAGTGACTTCAGCCAGATCTGTTTGTTCCCACTTCATCTTCGCCACAATATTCACTCAATTGGCCGGTTGTCTGCGGATCACATGTGTAGATCTAAGTCTCATCTCTTCACGGATTTTAAGGTGACGATCCTTTTCGAAATATTTTAGTGTTTTTGGCACCAAAAGAGGTTTGATTTGCAATCTGAGTTGACTGATCCATTTGAAATAATGGTTCAGTCTCCAATTGTGTCTCCAATTGTGAATCAACAGTTCGGAGTACAAAGTATTGGATTTTTTTTGTATGTGACCTTCATCGATCGGAGCTGATGGTCGTTCGGGGCGCTTTTCGTTGTCGATCATCTCAAAGCTGTTTATGCCATTTATAAACACTTTCGTTACGACAAAGTCGATTCACCGTAGACCCTCTGCAAAATGCTTGCGATTTCTACTACAGAAATTCCATTTCGTAAACGAAATTTAGTGCAACTACTTTGCTCAATAAAATCGAACATTGCAAAAGTTCCTGAAATCGTTTTTTGCGTCATACAAAACCAAGCGTAGATAAAACAATAATGCTGTAAAATTTGGGACAGCTCTCTGTCACAATTCTGTCAACTTAGAGAGAAAAAATATTTCTGAAATTCGGGTATATCAAATTTCAGAATCGAATTTGAATTTAAATAATTTCTGAAATTCTATATATCCACGTAATTTAAATTGAAAACTGACCTTGCTTTTTGGACTCAGTACAAAATAACCAATTTAAAAACATCTGTTATTTTTTCGACGTTAAAGTTGTGATCAACGTTAAGGAACCCAAAATTGTAGCATCAGAGTTTACTAATTTTAACATCTAAAAAAAGTCACAACTACTTCCCCATCAGATCTGTAAAATGTAATCTACGGACAGCCATAAATGTACCAAAAATCTAATTTTTGCGAAAAGAAACCCATTTTAGAAAGCACTTTTCTCCATTTCAAAATTCCCAATTTATTTTTTGTTAATTCCCCGATACCAAAACTAACCGACTTGACTTGCGGATGGTGCCACCATTAGTTCGGAAAAAATTATTTCATTATCTCGTTGATTTTGTAAACATGCAAACAAATGATCACCGTTATGTAATCCACATTTTTTTTATTTTAAAGGTTTTAGTCCAACCAATATTAAAACCGAGCTAGATTCTACACTGAAGAAGTCTGCTCCTTCGTTTACGACTGTAAAATAGTGGGTAGCAGAGTTTAAACGAGGCCGTACGAGCTGCCAAGATGATCACCGTAGTTGCCGAATAATTGAGGTATCCACACCAGACACGATTAAGAAAATCCACAAAACGATATTGGATGATCGGTGGTTGAAGGTGCGTGAGCTGGCTTAAATGACAGGCATTGTACATCGTATATTGACCGAAAATTTGAAGACGAGAAAGCTGTGTGCAAAATGGGTGCCGCGTTTGCTTTCAATAGAACAAAAACTGCATCGTTTCAGGAGAGTTTAGTTCAGTTTTGCGATGTTTCACCGCAATGAAGACGAATTTTTACGTCGATTTATAACCATGGATGATGCATAGGTCCACCACTTAACACCCGAGATAAAGGAACAGACAAAGCAGACCTTGTAGACAAGGTCATAACGTCTGTTTTTTGGAATGCGTGTGGGATTATTTTTATTGATTATCTTTAGAAAGGAAAAACCATCATTGGCGAGTATTATTCTAATTTATTGCAGCGTTTAGGTGATGAAATTATGGAAAAAGGCCACATTTGGCGAAAAAGAAAGTGTTCTTTCATCAAGACGATGCTCCGGTTCACACATTCACTATTGCGATAGCCAAAGTTAAGGAATTAAAGTTCACATTTGCTTCATCACGCACATTATTCGCCAGATTTAGCCCCCTCGGATTATTTTCTATTTCAAAATTTAAAAAAAAAAAAAACTGGTTAGGTGGTAAAAGATTTGCCAACTATGAAGAGTTGGAGTCTGAGGTTGATGGATGTTTTAAGGAGTTCGACAGGGTATAGAAGTTACTGAATATCGCTGGAAAAAGTGTATTGAACTAAAAGGAGATTATGTTGAAAAATAAAGAAAATATTTGTTACATCGGCTAGTTTTGGAACCGTCTACGTAGATTATACGATGGGACATAGAATTTATTTTATATCAAAATCACTCCACAGTGCAGCAACAACGAAGACTTGGTATGAATAGAATCGCATACGTCGTTGCGGTGACACTCGTTCGTTGTGTCTGCTCTTGAGTTGTTATGGTTGTTTTTTGTTGTTTGCCCCGCTCAAATGCCACAAAATTTATTGGCGTTAATTTTGACGATGACTTTTACGTTGCCACATTTTCATAGCGCAAAACGCCATGAAGTTTTCGTTTGGGGTTCTCGCGTTGTTGTCTGACTTGCTTCTGGTGGTAACAGCTTTAGATTGTAATATTTCTTTTGGGGGTTGACGGGCAAAAGGTTTTTCGCAGAACCACCTCCTTTGCTCGATGCATGCATTTTGAAAAAAAAAAAAAAAAAAACTCAATAAACGAAGAAATAACTAAAGTTAACTCAGAACATGTGTAGTTTCAACATTCTTCATTATCATCATTATTATTCGGCCGTACGAACGAATGAATACTTAGCATTACTAATTATCAGAGTTTTGTAAAATAAGTATTTGTGCTGTTCTTGCTTAAAGCCTGTCTTCTCTACTGCTGCTTCGCATATTCTTTGTTGACATGACAACTGAGAAGCGTTACATTTCAAACGAAGTGTTAAAGTTATCAATAGTGCGTAGCTGTTATGGCTGATTTACATTTGCAGAAGATATTCCAGAATACTGAGAACGTATAAACGTCTTAATTACCCGTTATATGCTTATTGTAGTAATCATTCATAATTATTTGTTTGTTTTCAATTAACTCACTTGGAAATGTTCTTAAGATACGAAAAAAGAAACGGTAAAAATTAAGTATTTACTCAAACGGGCTGTCCCATCGCATACGCTAACGGGGCTGCTTACTTTTAGAACTTAATGGTAGTAACTGCGTTTCCTAAATAACATTAGACAACAAATTGGAAGATAAACTAATGGATAGGCGCACATTTTGGACAGGCGCCATATGATTACATCAACACAGAGTACGCATTTCGTGAGTAATGGATAACCACCAACTCACATGATGAGTAACCCACACACGTCGCCGCGAGATATGAGAAACGATCGCTTACACACTAACCATGAGAAATGAGGAACGTCATGTGCACAAAGAGAATAAATGTACATATAAAAGGGCAAATGTAGCCGCTGTTTTTCTTTTAGTAAATCTCTTCTTGGTACATTTGAATTTATATTAAATTTTGAATTATATTAAAATGCTCTGAACCAAAGCACAACAAAAAAAGTAAAATTATGACTTTCTCAAATTTCCACTAATAATAATAATAAGACTAACAAACGTTTGCATCGTTTGATACGACCATTTTATAGTTGTCATAATTGGCCTGGTGAATCAACAATTCGTACTGTTATCTCCAAATTTCGCACCAAATTTACTTTGTTGGACATAAAACCATCGACTCGCATGCGTACAGTGCGTACCGAAGAAAATATTGCAGCCGTAGCGACCCGTGTTAATGACGATCATCAAATGTCAATTCGTCGCCGTTCTCAGCGATTGGGCATGTGTTACTCAAACACAAGGAATTTTTTTTTTTTTGTCCTAATTGGCTGAGTTGAACTTGGTTGACATGTGGTTTCATCAAAACGCTGCAACATGCCACACTGCTCGTGAAACAATGGATATGTTGAGGGATGAATTTGGTGAACAGCTTATCTCTCGATTTGGCCCTGTAAGTTGGCCCCCAAGATCTTGCGATTTAGCGCCTCTTGATTATTTCTTGTGGGGATAGACTAACGACTTAGCCTATGTGGACAAGCCGAATACTACTGAAGCCTTACAGGATAACATAACACGCGATATTCGTGGAATACGGGCCGAAATGCTTGAAAAAGTTGCGAAAAACTGGACCTTCCGAATGGACTGTTTGAGACATTTACATGAAATTATTTTTAAAAATTAAATGGCAAAGACCAATTTATCGATTCCAATAAAAAAATTTAATATATAATGCAAATTTGAGTGTCTTAGGTAATTTATGAAATTTTACCAAGCGTTATAATGCAATGCAATGGCAAACACTTGAGTAAAGACTGTCTGCAAATTAACGATAGCAGTGGAAAAATAAAATTCGATAAGTCGATCATTTTCATTATCAGAACTTAGTTCGCCAAATGCATAATATGTACCAAATTTGACTGAATTCAAGAGGAAACTACTCGAAAGATATGAAGCTAAGAATATATGGGTTAAATCGGTCATTTGTGTGGGAGATGCAGAAATAGGCATGGTTATTTGGTCGATTTCTTTCGAGTTTGGCAGAGGATTTTAAATCAATTCAACAGGAAAAAGTCTAAACTACTGGAATCTACAAATTGAGGAGGGTTGAATTTCGGAAAATTGCCATATTTTTAAGGGAGGCACCAAAAGGACTCCGTCAATCAGAGCTTAGCTTTGTGCCAAATTTGAACGAATTCAATGCAACTGCTTAAAAATCGGTCATTTATATGGGAGACACAAGAAGAGCCATGATTATTAGTTAAATATTTTAAAGTTTTGCAGAGAACTATAAATCAATACAGTAGATAAATATCTACACTAGCAGAAGTTGCTGATTTGGAATTACAAAAGAAGGATTGAATTTTTGTGGGAGGTACCAGAAGGGGTCTGCCAATGTCCTTCACTTTCATTTACCAAACGCATGATTTACGTTAAATTTAATAGAATTCAGCACAACTGCTTGAAATATATAAAGCTAGAAACATTTAGAAGAATGGTTTTGGCTAAATGGTCGATTTGTTTCAAATTGCGTCTAGTATTAGAGACCAATGTAATGGGTAAACATTTAAGTTACTGCTGTCTCCGAAATAATATGTGGGAGTATCAGAAGAGGTAGGTCGATAGAGCCCATTTACAATCCCAGGCTACTATATAACACGATATTAGACGCTATAAAACTAAAAATATATAGATCTAATAGATAATTTGCATTGGAAGAACGGTCTTGGTTAAATGGTCGATTTTTTCAAATGTTGCCTAGTATTAGACAACAATGTAATGGGTAAAAATGTAAGTTACTGCAGTCGCTTAAGATTTACAGGAAACTGAACTGAATGCGGAAGTATCAGAAGAGGTAGCTCGATAGAGCCCATTTAGAATCCCTGGCTACGATATAGGTAGCTCGATGGAGCCCATTTAGAATCCCTGGCTACTATAAAACAATATATTAGACTCTACCATGTCTACTAGCCAGCCAATCCGACAGGCGGATGTCGCTTATAAAGTTCTAAAATATATTTAATCAAAAGGTATTTGGTACTTTAAACGAATCCTCCTCCCCCTCAGTGATACATTTATCCCATATTAAATGATATACACTTTCATTCCTTTGGATGGAGGTATAATAACGAATGAGTTTTCAACGTTTTATCAGCGACAGGGCGATGCAGCTGCTGATAGTTAACATTGCTATCAGAAAACTGCGACATGTTACTGTAGCCTTCTCAAACATTGAAAAGGAGCCATCAAAAATGGGTACGGCGGTAAACGAGGACAAAACAACGTTATGTGTTTTAATGAACAAAATGTCTGCTCGTTTGGGACACTGTGTGAACGTTCACAACAAAAGTTTTGAGTGACGAATGAATTCATCTATCTTGAATTCGCCGTAAACATAGCGAATGATGCCACCAGCATGAAGATAAAGAGGAGAGTATTGCCTGCTAACAGATTTTACTGTAGTCTAAGCAAACGTTTCAATTCTCCTCAAACAAAAATCTGACTGTACCAAACATTAGGTAATACCTGTCTGGTTGCATGACGCAGAATCCTGGCTGATGACGCAAGCGGATGAATCATTGCAGGGAGTCTTCGAGAGGAAAATACTCCGAAAAATATATGAACCCACTATCGTTAAAGGAAAATATCGATGTCACATGAGCAATGAGCTGAATGAGCTATACACTGACATCGACGTGGTCAAACGCATCAATATACAACGATGCGTTGGTTTGGTCATGGATCCAAATGCTCCAGCACGAACAATTTTCGACAATGAACTCAATGGACGATGACGCACAAGAGGGCGACGAAAACTCCCTTGGAATGATCAAACTTCTGAAACTTGGCATGACTAATTGGAGAAGGAGCGCAAAAAACCGAAGCGCTAAGAATTGTTTTCTACGTGCGGCGTATAATGAATAAGAATATACGAGTATATTCTAGGTGTCACCATATGAACAAGGATGTATATTCTAGGCGTCACATATACCTGCGATTGCCGAAAATTAATAAAAGTCCCGATGCCGAAACTTCAGGGGAAACCCAACTTTTTACAGCTACTGACACGAACGCCAACTTATCTAAAATATCTATAGTATTTTAAAGGAAAGGTGTTACTTTTGCCAACTTTTGATAAGCGTATGGAATCGTATGCGGAAACAAACCAATCATCGCTCCATATTGCACACATCTGGCATCAGAATTTATTTCGATTGTGCTTCAATTACAATGGGTATACACGGAAAAAAAGTGTTGTTTTCTGCGTGCACAAGGGAAAGACTTTAATTTCGTTAAATGCCTTTATTGTGCTGCAGAGTTTCACATATTCATTAAACACAAATTGTTGACACAAGTGAATCATCCGTATCTGAACAACATGGGGGTGTTGTATTCCAAAGCCAAATTGAGTAAATATTTAACAACCTTAAATGGGATGAGATGATGAAGAAATTAAAGAAATTTAAATTCTTCAGAATTTCTTGGAATTTTAGATGGTGGTGATTGAAAGAAAGACTATGTTTTTATCTGGGCGCCAGTATTTATTTAAGACTAATAACACTCCTAAAAATTCTAGATGTAGATGAATGCTATGCTATTGCTATGCTATTTTATCAGTATAAAATTCAGAAGATGACAAAACAAAATTTTGTACATTTTGATAAATAAACAACAAAACATGATAACAGCTGCGATAAACAGGAAAAATTGGAAAACAAAGTGTTTACAATGAAAAGATTTTTCCAATTTATGGCCAACATCAGCCATTAGTGTTGTAATGCTGTCACAATTTTCCTTAGAATATGCAAATTATTTTGTCTTCTTTCCTTTTCCCTGGTATAGCAAAACATGATAAGTGTCAATACGGCACTATTTAATGGAAAACAATTGCTTGTTGTTGGACACTGGGAATACCAGATGCAGATACCCTGTTAGTGACGGCTTCCTCGTAGTCTTCTTCTATGGCCGGACATTTTGAAAATGCCTGGATAGATGGGTGGATGACAGTGAAATAGTGAAAGAAAAACAAGTGTTAAATGCAAAATGGATTTCTTTCCTTTGCGTTTTTGTTTTCGAAATAGAAATGTGCGAAAACAATAAAACACTAATGCAGTCAAAACACGTTTTTGGCCTTCCTCTATCCTCTTTCCTGTTGGCGGCTGATTGGTTGCGTTTCCTTTTCCTATGAACTGAATGTCACAAAAACAGATTGAAGTGACAGTATAATGAAAGAGAACAATTGCAACAAATCATTGACACAATGGACAAACACTTAAATCTCTCCCATGTTGTGCTCAAGAGCTCTGAGGAGAAGAGTTACCAAGTGTCTGGTGCCACTGAAGATGGACGTATTAAGTAGTCCTTTCAGAAAGGCACGCACACATGAACAGCTAAGTCTCACACACATGTTAGTTCTATTTTTTTCGAGAGGTGGCAAAGAAAATGCCGGATCTTGCCATATACAGGTATAGAGTTGCAGATTTGTGGAGTTTCTAGAAGTCAAATTATTGGGGAATTTGTGCAGGAATTTTCTCATAACAGATCTGGCCATGACGCATCACAACCTATCACATTTATATCTCCAAAACGTAGCGTCCAATTGCGAAAACTACCAAATTTTCGAGATGCCGTGGGGTTTGGCAAAAGCGGTAACCATCATATTTGCTATTGATAACTTTTAAAGAGTCTACCGCGAGAAAGTTTGAAAACAAGTTTTCCCATACACATTGAGATCACCCTCTCATGAGACGCAGAAGAAGGTGATCAAACCTTCGTTGTATGGGACAGATTTCTGAGATGCAATCAAAAATTGAGGCAACGAATTGGAAAGAAAATTCTTATAAATATTCTTATAAATACTATATAAATAATAAATCTATTCTATCTTCCATCAAAGTAGTTAATTATAATTTTTGAATGCATGACAGCGTTTTCGAATAAGATAAATATAAGCGTACCTCAATTTCCATACCTTCTTTCTTCTACTCACTTTCTTCCCACGAAGGCCACAAAATCCCCATCATACAATACGCATTAGAAACGGATGAGAGCAGCAAATGAATCAATACAGCCAGCCTGTGGCCCAAGCAGGCTCTGTACACATTTCGGTTAGCCAGCCTGTTGTTGTTTAAAACTGGCTGTCATCAGAGAAACTAAATGTCAAATTGTGCATTAAATTCTGTTTCGTGTCACACGTTTGTTGTCTGTGAGATGGATTATTGCACTTCTTCGTTTCTCTTATTGTGGTGGTGGTGCCTGCAGAGACTAAATGCAACATGCAAATGTCATTCTATTGCACGTATAACATTTACAACAATTTTCTTTACAAACACATTCAACCGTCGAATGTTTGTACATATTTATAAGTGTACATCAATGTAAGCATGTAAAAGTGAATAAGAAGAAGAAGATGCCTTCGTAACTTTGATGTGAATATCATATCAACACTGTATTGCCTGACTCACACAGTTGCTTTAACATGACAAGTACAGTGTCAATTGTTGTGTTGCAGAGTAACGTTTCATGTGTCAATTGACAATTGATGTTGCTCTACTGTCACCTTCTGTATGCAACAATTGTTACAAGATTAACAATTGCAGCTCACAAACATCATCAACAGCAGCAGCAGCACTAGCTGCCGCAGCAGTAGGAACTCATCATCGTGTTTGACAGAGGCAATTGTTGTCAGGATGACAATTTGTCATTTTTCAATGTCAAATGCTTCGGTGTGACTGGATTTAGGAAACAAACGAAAATAAATGCATGTAGTAGAAGAATTTTTGAGGTCAACTATACATATATATAGTAACAAAAGCAAGGCATTTGAAATATTAAGTGCGTGAGTATATTGTCTTGTATCGAGTGCTCCTACAAGGACGACCAAAAACCCGGCTGACCTAACAAAGAAGACACAAACAATTTAAGAAACATTTTCTTTATATTTCAACATAATCTCCTTTTACCTCAATACACTTTTCCAGCGACATTCAATAATTTATATGTATATCCTGTTTATAGTAAGAACTGTCAAACTCCTTAAAATGGCCATCAAATGCAGACTCCACCTCTTCATTGTTGGCAAATCTGTTACCACCGAGCCAGTTTTTTTTTCAAATTTGGAAATAGAAAATAGTCTGGGGGAGCTAAATCTGGCAAATAAGGTGCGTGGTGAGCAATTCGAACTTTAATTCTTGAATATTGGCCATCGCAATAGAGGATGTGTGAACTTGAGCATTGTCTAGATAAAACAACATTTTCTTTTTTGCCATAATTTTTTCATAATTTCAGCACATAAACGCTACAATATATATTAGATAATCAGTAAAAGTAATCCCATGCGCTCCCAAAAAACAGACGCCATGATCTTGCCTAAAAGTGGAACCGTCATCACCTTCTTTGGGCAGGATTCTCCCATTCCAGTCCACTGTTTTGACTGTTCCTTTGTCTCATGTGTGAAGTGGTGGAGCCATGTCTCATCCACTTTTTGAAATGCCTATTATTTCAGCTAGCTCACACACCTGCAGCTGATGACCATCCAGTACCATTTTGTGGATTTTCTTAACCATGTCTGTTGTGGACACCTCAGGCCTGTACATCCACCAACATTATGAAGGGAACTGCAGTCGCGGCCAAATGCTTTTACCTAATGCTTTAGCTTCAACCATTTCCTTCAAAATGTCCATCACCACTTTCATGATTTTCTTCTTCTTAGTTGACGACTGGAACAGACATATTTTATCTATTATACGCTGCCCGTAGAAAATAATTCCAAGCGCTTCGATCTACTGCGCTTCTCCTCCAATTCATCACACCAAGTTCCGATAGTACTTCAAAAGCGTGATCCTTCCAACGGAGTTTTGGTCGCCCCCTTTCGCAGCGTCCATCGAATTCGTTGTCGAAAACCTTCCGTGGGTCCATCCGCACAACACGACTCAGCCAACGCAATCGCTGTATATTAATGCGTTTGACCACCTCAATGTCGGCATATAGCTCATACAGCTCATTGTTCATGCGACGCCGATAATCTCCGTTAACGATGATGGGTCCATATATTTTCCGGAGTATTTTCCTCTCGACAACTGCTAATACTGATTCATCCGCTTGCGTCATAACCCAGGATTCTGCGCCATATAGTAAGATAGGTAGAACCAATGTCTGGTACAGTCGGATTTTTGTTTGTCATTGAATCGCTTGCTTAGCCCGTAGTCACATCTGTTAGCAAGCAATACTCTCCTCTTTATCTCCAAGCTGACATCATTCTGACATATAGTTGTCGATGTTCATACAGCATCCCAAACGAGTAGACTCTTTGTTCGTTCATAATAACTTTGTTTTGTCCTCGTTTATCACCAGACCCATTTTTGTCGCTTCCTTCTCGATCCTTGAGAAGACTGCAGTAATATCCTGCAGTTTTCGGCCAATAATGTCTACCTCATCCGGATATGCGAGTAACATACGCCTTTCGTTAAAGATGGTACCAGACGTGTTAACTGCAACTTTCTTCATATTAATCTCCAACAGTATGTTGAAGAGATCGCACGATAGACTGTCGCCCTGTCTAAATCCTCGTTTGGTGCGTGGTCATGATCTTTGTGTGGTAGGTCATTCGTCATTCCATGATTAAATGGCAGAGTATGCTGTACCCTTTTCACTTTGGCAGATGACGTTTTGACGCCATTACCAACCAGTGCTGCCAACTTGAAAAACTTAAATCTTAAAAAATCGCCCTATATTTAAATTTTCTGCATTTCTTCAATAGCATATTTAAATTCTGCGCTATATCAGCAAATTTCGTTATAAAACGTCTATAGTAATTACAAAATACTAAAGGGTGTCCCAACAAGAACGCAAGATTTAAATTTGGCGCCATTCGAAGTGTTATTGTTTGACATTTAAACAATTTTTATTGTTTGCTAGTAGAAGGTACGAGGTTAGTAAAAATGGAGCGCTAGACGAATGAACAACGCATTCTCATTGTGAAATTGTTTTACCAAAATGGTAAAAGTTTTGCGGCTACAGTTCGCATATTGCGATCAATTTGGAGTCACAATAATGCTCCGAAAGAGTCAACTGTAAGGAGATTAATGGATAAATTTACCAAACCTGGGTCTGTTAGTGATATAAAGACAACAACGCGCCTTCTACCAGGTCGATCGACCGAAAATGTCGCAGCTGTACATGATGATGTCGCCCAAACTCCATCCACCTTAGCTCGACACCGAGCTCAGCAAATTGGTGTCTCCAAATCCACTACGCAGCGAACTTTGAGGAAAGATTTGCATCTTCATGCATACAAAGTTCAATTGACTCAGGAACTCTGAAGCCAGCTGACCATGGACAGCGAAGGGAGTTCGTTAATTTGGTATTGGAGAGACAACATGAAAATGCTGATTTTGCCGATAAAATCATCTTCACTGACGAGGCCCATTTCCATCTTGATGGCTTCGTCAATAGGCAGAATTGTAGCATTTGGGGTGAGGGAAATCCTCGCGTGAGTCACGAGAAGCAAATGCATCCTCAACGTATCACTGTGTGGTATGGATTTTGGGCTGGAGGAATCATTGGACCTTATTTTTATGAAAATGAGGCATGTCAAGCGCAAACAGTCAATGGCGTTCGGTATCGTGAAATGACAACCAGTTTTTTCGTGCCTAGAATTGAAGAAATGAATGTGGAGGGCATGTGGTTTCAACAAAACGACGCCACATGTCATACAGCCAGAGAAACAATTCAATTGCTGCATCAGTCATTTAAATCTTGCGTTCTTGTTGGTACACCCTTAGCTAAGGGCCACCTGTATGAGTATGTATGAATATGAATATTGAATATGTCTATGCTAATGTTTAAGAATATGAAATTAGGACACAAGAAAACCATTGTATTTAAATATAAGCTGGCGAAATTTGAAAATAAAACCAATTACTAAGCACATTTTAGCCGATACATTTGGCTAGGCTTTTTAATTCAAATATTAGCTCGCTAGACAACGCCGATTATTAATGGTTACCAGCGGCTTTGAATGAAAAGAGCCGGTAAAAACAAAATAAGCAGGCTCTATAATAAAATATAAATATATCAAAAATCCTGTTCTGCTGCACCCATCCAGAATAGGTCGGACATTAGATTGCCGCCATGTAATAGCCCGTTTAGAGAAAAAATGTTCCAGTAAAATGTTTATTTATCTCCCGTAAAGATTTTGTGGGAAAGGATACAAACTCGACATTGACTTTTTGAAATTTCTGTGAATTCGAGTACCGAAAGCAGCTTTAGAGCCGGCGAAACGATGATAAGAATCGATCTGGTTCTGCTGCTGTAAATACCTGGTCAGTTGGTCAATCTATGGTCAAGCTTCAATGACAACCCGTTAGGTCAGACAGAACAGACTTTAAGCTGCGCTAACAAAGGTAGCAACATTTTAAGCAGGCATTCACAATGCAAGCAACAAATTTTCAAATACCGAATACTTTGCTTTGTAACCCGAATGCCATTGCAGATTTGACTTTATAATATGTTTGTAAAAATGGAAACTAATATTCCACAAGCCATCATAATCGCGGTTCATTTTCTTTAATGTATCCCCTTTCACGAACTGATTAAGGAAAATATTTTTTTTTTTGCTTTGTACTTAATTGCCAATAAACAGATGAAATCATTGTTTGTATTTTAACATATGCCTTGTTTGAATGTGGCCCACAGCACTATACTTTAAGTGTAAATAAATTGTTAAAATGTATAAAATATTTATAACTGACATATTAAAAATATGAATAATTCCGTTCCGGTAGCTTTAATGTTAAAGGCGCTTTAAGCTCTTTAAAAATCAATTGTCGACAATGTCGATAAAATAATGGAAGTCATCATATAAACACTGTTTCCATTGCGTAGAAGCTAAACATTACATAAGAAACCTTTCGGAACCACTTTCGATCATCTTGAATACAAAAAGAAGCTCGGTGTATGGATGCCGCCAGAGTTAACAAGAGTTAACAACTCATGAACTGAATTTCTATTTGCGAATCGCTGCAGAATCGCAATAAAATTGTCACATTTCTAAAGCGGATGGGGGGGACTGGTGATAAAAAATAGGTCATTTAGGAAACCATCAGGCGAAAACTATTTAAATAGCCAAGTCGTGGTGATCCAGCAGAAATAGTGGTAAATCCAAGATTTACGGTCATTAAGAGTATGCTGCGTGTTTGGTGGGATTGACAGAGAATTATCTACCATGAGCTGATTCCTCATGGACTTACTCTCTTAACTATATTATAAACAATTGGATCGTCTGAAGTAAGAAATCGTCCAAAAGCGGTCAGCTTAAGCCAATACAGAAAGAATTGCATACCATCAGGATAACGCAAGGCCACACAAATCGATAGCGACTCATCAGAAGCTCCGTGATGTAAGTTCTCGTAAGTTCTTATGCATCCACTTTAAAGTTCGCCCCTGGTAACAACTTATTACCAACTGTTCCATCAGCAAAATCATTCGGCATACAAGATTTTGAAATTATGTCAATTATCGTCCATGGCATACCTATGGATCACCCTATGCCAAGATAGAACGAGATTAGAAGCTTGCAAACAGGTGCTACGAGGGTTTCATCACGCACCTTATTCACCAGATTTAACTGTATTCTATTCCCAACTTTGAAAAAAGGGCTCGGTGATAAAGGATTTGCCAACAATGAAGAGATGAAGTCTGAGGTTGATGGCTATTTTAGGGAGTTTGATAGTTCTTACCATAAACAGGGTATAGAAGCTATTGAATATTGATGGAAAAAATGTATCGAGCTAAAAGGAGACTATGTTGAAAAATAAAGAAAAGATTTCCCAACTTTCTTGTGTCTTCTGGGTTAGGTCGGCAAATTTTGGGACCGCCTTCGTATATTATAAAATCATTTATTCATTTATTTTTCTTGTTTCATTCAATACAATATTTTTCTTGAAATAAAAATAAGAAAAAATAGTCCATTACTACAAATATAAATATTTTTGAGGAGAACATGAAAAGAAATAAGGATACATTTTTTAAAATATTTTTCCTTAAACGGTAGAAGTCGTAAAAATTAGAGGTTTAAAATGATGCTTAATAATACACTACTTTCGTCTCTGGATATAAAGCTCCATATATAGCATTCACTGCTAAAAAGGAAATACAAATCGAAACTTTAAAGCGCCATAATTCATATAGCATGGCGATCTTAGTTCGAGTTCTTCTTATATTTTATAGTTTTCTCATGAAAAAAAGTTCTAGTAGAATATATAAATTCAAAATCGGCCATATCGGAATATCATTTCTTGTCTTTTATTTTGTCGAAAATTTATGATTTTACTTTTAAACTGTATGGAGTCTTTGTAACAGGGATAATTTCAAAAATATTCTGCACAGAAACTGCGACTTCTATACAAAAAACCTAAAACATTTATTAGGAGAAAATATTGAAATATTTATCTACCTATATATAACAACGATATTTTATATTATATATATATATTTATATTTATACTTTTAAACTTTTGAGTGTATAAAATGTAAAGAATTCTAACAAATTTCAATATAGAACATGACTTTTCTGATAATATTCTTCTTTCAAGGATTTCAAGGATTCATTTTTATTTAATTATATTAATTAATTAATAATGGTGACAAATTCGCCTAAAGAGATGCTTGTGAAAATCGACTGTCCCAGGTTTTTATTAAAAGTGAATTTGTATGAGAGAGGCATAATGGAATTCAAAATAACAGCAAATTATAGAACAAAATCGAATCATTCTAACTATGCTAAATAAAGCCTTCAATGTCACGCAAAAATAATCGATTTCTTCTTACAACACCTTAAACATAATTTTATTTATTGTTTACCCATTTCGATATGTAAATATCCTTTACCAATTCCCCCAAGGAATGTAATCAATTTTAGTTATTCATTATCAGATCGTAACGAAGCCAACATTTTCTTTTGCATTAAACAAAGAGAAACCAAAAATAATTGCCAACGCCATATGTTGCACCTTAAAATAAGGACAAAACAAAAAAAACACCTAATAAAAATCGGCTATAAAAATAAAGATTGACGCACCAAAACAACGCAACGAAATGACTGTGAAAATTACAATGAAGTAAAATATGGGTGGATAGCGAAGCATCAGCATCAGCAACTTCATCTTCATCTTCATCAGCGTCAGAGTCTAAATCTTCTTGCACAGTAGCACAGAGCGTAGACAATTACATCTTTCTCTCGGTAGCACAAAAAAAAAGGAAATAATACGCAACAAAAAGCCAAAACAAAGATCCGTGCAACTCAAACTCAAATTGCATTGAAATGACAAAACACCAAGGAAATTGTGTGTGTGCCACAACACTACCATGACTAAAGTGATATATGCCCCGTGTTGCATTAACACGCTTGCAACTCTTTTTTGCTACCACCGATGAGGGAGCGGGATTCTAAAGCGATATGCGCAGGAGACACCAGCCATTAGCCTGCTACTGTTTCAGAATCCATTGTCAGACGGACGGATGGATGGATGGAGCAATGGATGGCGACACAGAGAAAGAACAGAAGAAGTGCCAGATAATAATTTGTTACCCACCGCAACGTAAGGAAGCTGACTGTGTGGTAGCAATCAAGACAGGGAAACCTGGCAGTCAACAGTCAGTAGCATGAGTGATGCTTCGAGATATTGAAAGTGTTGCGGTAGTGGGACATGTCCTGTATGCGCGTGGAAAATTATGAGGTGGCTCACTAAAAATAGGAGTTCGTCTTTAATACCATGGAGGCCACAGGAGATAGAGAAGCAAAGGGTTTTTCGATATTGAATGACACATTTCAACAGTGCAAAAATTCAGGCCAGGTAAATTGACCACTAGGTATCCAGAAAAAGTCGTATTAGCTCAGAAGCTGCACTATAAGCCACACCAGCGACAGCAAGCGTACTGCACGACGTTTGTATCGGCATTAACACGGTTTACACGATTTAAGTGAAGTTCCAAGCCAATGTGATACGAAAATGGATCACAATGTTCGAAACAACCGGCTCAACAGTACCAATTAAGGTTCGTGGTCGCCCAGTTTCTGCAAGATCAGCCGACATTGTGGAGCTTGTTCGTGTTTCAGTTCAGCGAAATCCGCAACAGTCAACACGTAAGAGAAGTCAGTCTTTGGATGTCAAAAGAACGACTTTACGACGAATTTTGAAACGTGATTTGCATTTGAAGGCTTATAAGATTCAGATAGTCCAAGAATTAAAACCCGATGATGCCAATAACCGACTTAACTTAATGTTTTTCCTGGAAAACTCATTTCGAAAAGGGGGCATATTGAATGGCCCCACGTAGCCCCGATCTCTCCCAATGCGATTATTTTCTATGGGGCTACCTCAAATCGGTAGTCTACGAGAATAATCCGACCAATTTAGAGCAGTTGAAGAGGAACATTATTCAGGAAAGTAACAAAATACGGAGAACAACTTTTCAACGAGTTTTCCAAAATTTGCGACTTCGGATCCAAGAGTGTCAAGCAGCCGAGGGAAGCCATTTGGACATTATTTTTAAGTCTTAAAAATTCCCATGCTTCTACTTTTTAAAAATACAAATATATTTTTTTATGTTTCGTAGTTTTTTTCAATTGAATATTTAAACCGCCAACACTCTTATGGCCCACCGGTTATAATAAGCGGAGTATTATTGTCTGTAAGACTCCCACAATTGATTCATCTGCTTGTGCCAAAACCCAACATTCTTCGCCATTTAGATAGGAATAAAGTGTGGTATAGATGTCAATAAATTGCCCATAGTAACCCCAGATTGCAATCCATATTACCCTCCGTACTGCCAAGCGGAACCGAGGTAGACGAATTCATCCATCACTCCAAGTTTATAATTGCTAATATTCATACAGCGTCCCAAACGTGTAGGTTCTTTGTTCATTGAAACAAATAACCTGATATCGTTCTGGTTTAATACCAGATTCATTCTTTCTAATCTTTTCTCAATGCTTGAGAGTCTTTCAGTTTACTGTCATCGATGTCTACATTATCAGTGTCTGAAAGTGGCACATGGCAGTTGTTGGAGACGGTGCCAATAGAGTTTACTGCAGCTTTCCATATAATCATATCCAGCAGTTTATTGTCTGATAGGCTGAATTCTTATTTAGTGAAAAATATCCCACACAGATGTTTGCCTATCTTTACTCAAGACTTCGTATCAGTCAGTGTCATCCGGCAAAGATTGGCTTGGCAGGAACAGCGAACTTGGCCGTGATCTCTTGCCGTATCGGACTCGTATCAAACTGAGTGATTGCGTGCAAGCTCACTGAATATGAGAATCTCTCCAATATCTCATTCACGAAAAGCAAAGGAATTTGTTTTATATTTATCGGGATATCGAAGGCAGCTATATACGAGGACGGTCCCAAAACTAACCTAGCTAGCATAGAAGACACAAAAAAGTTGGTAAAAATATTTTTTATTTTTCAACATAATCTCCTATATAATATGCCCCTATATATACATATATATACATGTAGTTATATATATGGTTTCTATATCCTGTTTATAGTAAGAACTGTTAAACTCCTTAAACTAGCCATCAACCGCAGACTCTACCTCTGCATTTTTTATCACCGAGCCATTTTTCAAGTTTAGAAATAGCTCAGTGTGACGAATAATTAATTAATTAATCATTAATTTTGGCCATCGCAACAGTGGGTGTATGAACTGGAGCATTGTCTTAGTGAAACAACACTTTCTTTTCCGCTAAATGCGGCCTTTTTCCATAATTTCATCACCTAAACGCTGCTATGAATCAATAAAAATAATCCCAAAAAGATAGACGCCATGAACTTGCCTGCAAATCGAACCGTCTTCGCCTTCTTTGAACACGATTTTCCCATTCCAATCCACTGCTCTGATTGTTTCTTTGTCTCAAGTCTAAAGTGGTGGACCCATGTCTCATCCATGGTTTCGAACCGAGGCAAAAATTCGGCTTTATTGCGGTAAACATCAATAAACACTAGTGAACCATCTTTACAATGCTGTTTTTGCTCTATCGGAAGCAAGCGCGGCACCCATCTTGCCCACAGCTTTCTCATCTTCAAATCTTCCGTCAATATACGATGTATATCACTTATCGAAATACCTATCATTTCAGCTAGCTCATGCACCTTTAGCCGACCCGATCACCCAGTATCATTGTGAATTTTCTTAATCGTATCTGGTGTTGACACCTCAATTGGTCGACCACTACGATGTTCGTCTTAGCAGCTCGTACGGCCTCGATTTAACTCTGTTACCCAATATTTTACAGTAGTAAACGAAGGAAGAGACTCGTCCAGACTAGAATTTAGTTTGGCTTCTATGTTGGTTGGACTGAAACCTTTCAAACGGGAATATTGAATTACAGAACAGTGACCAATTTCTTCCATATTTCGAAATTTACAAAATATTTTTTTTTTCAAAGCAGTTCGGCTAGTTTTGGGGCTGCCCTCGTAAGGTGTAATAAAAAGAAATTCATTATTTTTGCACGACTCTGAAGGCTTTTTCCACCATGGAAGAAAATAATACGATTTTGTTCAAAAAAGCACCATTTTATTCGATAAGTCGCTGCTATTCTTAAGGTAATTCCATCAAGACTCTCTCATAGAAACCCTCGTGCCTATTGGCAGGGAAAACTGGGACAATCAACTTTCACATGCAACTTGCAACCTGCAAAATTATCGGCCATAAACAGGAGTAGACTATTCACTTGAGGTCAGGTCCGAGCTATAGTGTGAATGCATGAAAACCTCCCATCCAAGCTCCCGTAGATTCAGACGAGTCACTATCGACTTGTATAGCCTGGCGTTGCTCTGTTGAAACATAATACTTCTTCTATTGGCCAAAGCTGTCCGTTTCTGAGCGATTACTTTCTTTAGCTGTCTAGATGTTGGCATTTTAGGTTCGAATGAAAAGTTTAACCGCAGGAAAGCAGCTTATAATAGATGATTCCCTGGTAATCCCACCAAATACATAAAAAACTCTTACTAACCTTCCCTCCTGGCTTGGCCACAGTTTGCGCCACCTCGTCACGGTTCGACCACAACTATTTTCGCTTGTTGCCCACTTTTCATCACCACTCATCAATCATTTCTGAAATGAGTCGCTTTTATTGCGATTCAGCAGTTATTCGCAGATTAACCATTTTTCGGTTTATCCGGCTCGTGTGGTTTTCTTTGCATTAACCTTTCTTTTTCTTTTTGTATCCAGCGTTATTCAAGTGGTTCCAAGCGGGTTTTTTTAATTTTTACCTCCTGGAAAATCGAAATAGAGTTTACATAACGGACAGATTTAACTTCTTCTTGACTTTCCATTATTTTATAAACATTTTCGACAATTGGCCTTCCACAGCATGGTGAATCTTCGACATCAAAATCATTGGAACGAAATCGATGAAACTAAAATTGCGCGTGATTGTCTGTTATAGTATCAAGACCACAAACAGCCGCTTGGCTTGCATTTTCGTCTTTACCAAAGAAAAACTTTAAAATATTGTAAAATACTCTCTCCTGGTGTTCATCTTTGACGCTCGCTTAAAAAATTCTGAGTGAATAAATTATTGTAGTATGTGAGTGTAATTTCTCTAAGTGTATATTCCAGAAAGATCATCAGAACCACTCCCAGAACATTCAAGTAGGATATTACATGTAATCTCTTTCCCTCTTTATCTGTGGGTGGGACTTTTCTAGAATTACGTTTACGACAGTAAGTTATGTTTGTTCCTCTCACTCCCATTATAAAGTCTTTTGTTATCTCCTTTTCACTTGTGATATAAATAAGAACATTCCAGAATTAAGTCTATGATAAACAAAACTAGTATTCTGTAAATATGTTTGTCTTTGTTGCACCCGTTATGTAAATATGTGTTGTCTATGAAATATCGTAGCATTTTCTAGAATAATTAATTTTAGCATAAATAGAGCAACTTTGTACGTTTGATTGAATTAATAAAGTGGACGTTGAAGTGGAAATACGTTCCACGATACCAAACTATAAAACTGTCTGAATAGTTTTTTAGCACGAACGCCAACGCCATCTAGCGAAACCTGATCGCACTTAAACAAAGCGAGATACAGATTATTAAAGCCATCTACCGGAAAAATTATGGATTTAATTTTTCTACATACTATATATTCGATTGTCAATCTTTCTATAGGGTTTCCAAATATGGGGTGACAAAACTTATTCCCCGCCGCCTTCTTCTATGGGGCCTTTATGATGATTTCTTGAGATAGCCAATCGTTATTCTCCTTACTGCCTTCTGCCGGAAAGTGTTTGACCAGGGATATAAAAAGTAATGCGTAAAATTGTTAGAAATTAAATAAAAGGAAAATGTTTATTATCACGCATTCTTGTTTTGGTAATGTGGACGATTTTAAAGCATTCAATAGAAGACATGGCAACATGCCTTGCGTACCAGCAGCAGGATTATGGTTCTGCCTCTCTCACTCTCTGTTTCTAGCAGCGAATGTGAATCATAATTTTGGTTAAGTTATTTAAATAAGGTTAAAATTCGAAAAAAGTTCCAAGTAGTTCAATAGAAGAAATTAATATTATGTTCACTTGGAATGGTAGAATTTTTGATGATATTTCAAAATCCGCGTCCCCGTTTAAAATGTCCATTCGACAGATCCACGCCTGTATTCCACGAATAACGCGTGTTATTTTATCATGTACGGCTTCAATAATATTCGGCTTGTCCACATAGACTAACGACTTGACATAACCCCACAAGAAACAATCAAGAGGCTTTAAATCGAAAGATCTTGGGGGCCAACTCACAGGACCAAATAGAGCGATAAGCTGCTCACCAAATTTATCCCTCAACCCTCAACATATCCATTGTTTCAAGAGCAGTGTGCCATGTTGCACCGCCCCGATGAAACCACATGTCAACCAAGTTTAGCTCAGCCAAAAAAATCCTTGTGGTTGAGTAGCACATGTCCAATCGCTGAGAACGGCGACGAATTGACATTTCACGATCATCATTAACACTAGTCGCTACGGCTGTAATATTTTTTCGGTACGCACTCTAGACATGCGAGTCGATGGTTTTATGTCCGAAATTCGGAGATAACAGCTCGATTCAGCAGATCGATTATGATGACCATAAAATGCTCGTATCAAACTATGCACATTTGTCACAGAGCAAGAATAATAAATTTCAACGATTTGCAATCGTTGCTCGTTTGTGAGTCTTTCCATGATGAAATGGCAGAGTATACTGTACACTTTTCACTTTGACAGATGACGTTTGGACGCCATTACCAACCAGTGCTGCCAATCTGAAAAATTTAAATCTTAAAAAATCACCCTATATAATAGAACAATTGAAAATTAATTTCCAAAACGAACTCATAAAAGCTTTTCCCAATAACCTCGAACAATTTAAGAAGTTGTTGGGAACTCAATCATTCCAAAATCAATAATCTACACTTGTAAAATAAATTAAACAAAAGTATTGGGAAGAAGAAAAATTACTCACAACAACATAAAAAACAAAGGATTTACAAAATATCATCTATAAGAGATGACGATGATGATGATGATGATGATGACTATGATGAAGAACAAAATTCGTTGCGGTTATAAATTTTGTACATTCGCTTCACATTCTTATGATGATTTCCAATGTGTGGAAAATAAAAACTATGAATGATCAGTGAACGAACGGCACGAATGAGAGGTCATAAAGTCTCTTTAAGAAAACCAAATTAATGCGCCCGTCGAATAGAAAAGAATATCGCCAACAATAATAACAACACTGCAGCGACAATAAAAAAAATGACGATATGATGTTGAGCAGCGCAACTGGTAGTAGCGGAGTGTTAGTGGTTGGTGGCAGTGGTGGTGATGGTGATGGTGATGGCGATGGCAATGGCGATGGTATTAGCCACCGCATCACCACCACTCCACCATTCCACCACTGTCAAGACCGAATTTGTGATGTATGGCACGCATTTCCTGCTTAAAGAACAACAAACAAAACACGCCGCATAACGCAGAACGGTTCCATCAGTGGCACCATAATTCTGCTGCATGGCCGTTAGCCGTGTCATTTTTTGTTGGCGTGTTAATTAGGTTTCCCCTATTTCGATTGGTATCCCCCTTTTCCATCAATCAGTCCCTAGAAATATTTAAAATGTCTTAAAGACATCTACTAGTAGTGGGAACAAGAGAATAAATGTTGTGGCAGGTGGACTACAACGATGTGACTGTGCACAGCAAAGTCCTCCCTATTCGTGGCTTTTCTCTGTAAATTCTTGGGGATGGGAATTGTCATGGTTTTATGCACTCATCACACGTTGTCTATGGATTTATGGAAATTGGCCCTTCAGATGTGGAATGCTCTTACACTTACTTGGATTATTGTTGGTTTCACGCCAATGTGTGGCCGCTTGACAGCCAAATGTTGCTCGACTTATACCTTTACAGCAGGACCATCGTTTGCCCGACCAAAGACCAGGATGAAAGCGATAAGCTTTTGGCGTGTTTGTATCCTCACAGACTGAAAAGAGAAAATAATTGCCATAAAAGATTTGGAGGTAATAAATCAATAAATTTCAAATAAATTAAGTACAGAAACTAAATAGCATAGGATGACGCAATTTTGGATTTTGGGCATTTGCCAAAAGTTGGAATATTGTTTCGGATAGATTCTAATGTCTACATCATATACGTTATTTCAAAAGAATGAAATCTCTAAAATACAGGGTGGCATACCAAACATGCTACAATAAGAAATCCAAAAAACGTTTTTAATCAATGTATTTCATTTTTTTATTTTATAGAAAACTCACTTTTATCTTATACAACTAATTGGTTTTGAAGATGATGGACCATAACTGACCTCCATGCTCATATGACGCATATACGACACCTGATAAGAAAATTATTCATTGTGGCCTGAAGGATTGAAGTCGGGATCGTCTCAATTATTGTTTTAATAGACTGCTTCATTTCAGTCAAATTCCTTGGTTTCGTTTTGTGGCCGACATAATCCTATAAAAAAATTCTGGCGTAATCAGTTCAAAATTTTCAGTTCTGGGAATTTTCGTTGGAGCTCCGCCGTAACCGGTTTGGCTATGTGTTCTATTGCTTCATCTTGCTGGAACCGAATGCTGTTGAAGTGGATACGTCTTCGCAGCAGTTCTGAGTACAAAACTCCTTCAACCTCTTTAAATAATGGTCCCGATTAACGAAGCACGATTAGTGCGCCACCCTGTATAATATTTCATACAATTCGGAAGCGGAGCTTTCGATCATTAAAATAATTAAATTTTTGACCTCTTGTAAAAGCTTTTCAGTGCGGTTGCTATATAGCGTGGGCTCACAAAACACACATATGAGGTGTGTTCAAAAAATAAGGTGAATTTAAAAATTTCACGGATTACGTACATTCGATTTTCGATTACCGAGACGAGACGAGTGTACCAACATAAAAAAACGGGCAGTTGTTGGAGTTTTTATTCATATAGCATGTTTAGTTTTTTTGTGAGAGGCATAAATAAGACAAATGTTTTGCGTGTTCAGCGATTTTCTGCCATCGAAAATAATGAATCGAAGAAGTTGCATCAAATTTTGTGTAAGAAATGGAATTAAGTGCTCAAAAACACTTGAAATATTGACAGTGACATACGGTGAGAGTCAAAAGTCATGTTTATAAGTTGTACAAGCTTTTCACAGAACGTCGAGAAGATGTGAATGATGACGCTCGCTCTGGACGCCCCAGCACATCAACAACCGATGAAAATTTTGAGAAAGTGAAGAAAATTGTTATGGAGAACCGTTGAATCACAATTAGAGAAGTTGCTGAGGATGTCGGCATATCGGTTGGCTCATGCCATGCAATCTCATCGGCTTATATATGGTTATGACATCGAATTTCCCTATTAGCCTCTATAAAGCCAATCTGGCGCTGAGGCAATATTATAAAAAATTCTAGTTATTTTATTAAACTGCAATAAACAATTTATTAAAAAAAAAACAAAAACCAAAGCCTAATCGTCCCAATGGAAGAGTCCAGTAGAGTTAACACCAAAAAAAGCACGCCAAGTTCGATCAAATGTCAACGGTTTGCTCACTGTTTTCTTCTAATTACCATGGCGTAGTGCATCAGGAATTCTTTCCACAAGGTCGTACGGTAAATAAGGAGTATTCCCTTGAAGTTATGCGCCGTTTGCGTGAAGCAATACGAAAACAATTTCATAGCTTTTGCATCATGATAATGCACCTGCTCATCTCATCTTTGCTTGTGAGAGATTATTTGGCCAAAACCAACATCGTTTTTATATATATATTATATATATTATATATATATATATATATTTCACAGCTTTTCTTCGATAAAGGCGAAAACGTAAGCCAGGTGGCTAAAAATTTCAATAATGTTTATCATGCGCATTTTTGGCTTCGACAATTCCGGTCCGGTAATTTTCATGTCAAAAAAGCATCACGCTTTGGAAGGCCAATTGTCAAAAATATCGATAGAATTATGAAAATTCTCAACTCCAAGCGCCGTGTAAGCTCTGCTTTGATTGCCCTTTTGGCACTACTTGACTAAGGCCAGCAGTAAAAAAAAGCTGGATGTATGGTACCTCATGGACTGAATATCCATCAGCGAATTGCTGCTGAATCGCAACAAAATCGTTTCATTTCTGAAGCGCATAGTATCTGGCGGTAAAAAATAGTTCACTTACGACATCAAAAGAAAACGGTCGTATCCGAACTGCCTTCAGCCTGCGCGAACGGTGACCAAGACAGGATTGACACTCAGCAAGATTTTGTTGCGTGTTGATTGGGATTGGCATGAGCTAATTCCCCACCGGCCAAACTCAGACCTGGACTGTCAACAATTGAACTATCTGAAGAAAGTAATCGTCCAGAAGCGGCCTTTTTCATTCAAAAGGAAAGGAATTGGAATGAGCTAATCCCCCACCGCCCAAACTCGGACCTGCACTGTCAACAACTGGACTGTGTGAAGGAAGTAATCGTCCAGAAGCGGCCTTCTTTATCCAATAGAAGAGGAATTGGTATGAGCTAATCCCCCACCAACCAAACTTGGACCGGCACTATCAACAATTGGACTGTCTGAAGGAAGTATTCGTCTAGAAGTGGCCTTCTTTATCCAATAGGAGAGGAATTGGAATGAGCTAATCCCACACCGGCCAAACTCGGACCCGCACTATCAACAATTGGACAGTGTGAAGGAAGTACTCATCCAGAAGTTTCCATCTTTATCCAATAGGAGAGGAATTGGAATGAGCTAATCCCCCACCGGCCAAACTCGGACCCGCACTATCAACAATTGGACTGTGTGAAGGAAGTATTCATCCAGAAGTGCCCATCTTTATCCAATAGGAGAGGAGTTTTAATGAGCTAATCCCCCACCGGCCAAACCCGTAATCGTCCAGATGTGGCCTTCTTTATCCAATAGGAGAGGAAGTGTATTCCCCATCGGGAAAACGTCAGACCACGCATATCCGTGAACTTGATTCGGAGGTTCTTATGCGTCCACTTCAAAGTCCGCAACTGGCAAAAAGAGATTACCATCTGTTCCTGTCCAGGGCGAATGATTATGCAGGCGAAAAATTCTTCTCAAAAGAAGCTTATTAAAATCGACTGCATCTTAATGGAATTGCTTTCAAAATGAAACAAAGTATCGAACAAAATGATGCCTATTTGATCATTCTAATCACACTACACACGAAAGCTTTCAATATCATGGAAGAATAATGGATTTCTTAGTTTTACTACATCTTATACTCTAATGTTCACTTGGCTTTTAGAGCAAGAACAGATAAGAAAATTGTTAATTTACAAGATGTCGATATAGGGGACTTAAAGCATATCTAGCGTGTTGTTAAATGATGACCAGTTCTATACAAGTTTCTGTCATAAATAACGATTGGTGGGAGATACAATTTTCTGTGATCATTGTTTTTCATATGATCATATAATATGATGACATAAAACTCCAAGGGAAACTTATTTTCCAATTCCAAGCATTCGTATAGTTCCTATAGAGAACTGTAAAATATCTTCCAGTTTAAATTTCTGTTTTGCCACCTCGGCCAACAATTTTAAGGCAGCTCTGAAGAACAAAAACAAAACGTCCCTTAATCATAAATAATAAAAAGTTTAGCAGCCGTTTAAGCAATATTGTCGTTTACGATTTAACCACGGATTTATTAACAAATTTATGTTAAAAAACCCCCGAATAAAACATCCGAAATGTACTATAATAACAATAATAATAAAAAAAACAACACAAGTTATAATCGAGCATAATGATAATCATTAAAATCCACTACAGAACAGATAAAAGTTAATAACGATCAAAACCCATCAACAACTCCCAGCAGTAACGACCAGCGCACAACACCAAACGCATTCCACACGCCAGCACAGATAATGATGAAGAGTAAGGTGAAGCATATAAACCTCAAACGATTCAGGATTAGAAATTGGGTCAACATTCTCGTATAAATGAACAGTTCAAATTATACAAAAGTCAAAAGATCACGACATCGCCAATGTCTTTGCCGTCATCAACAACGAGAGAAAGAGAGAGAGAGAAAAACCACACCAGCAGACCCTGCACTCTAATGGGCCACAATATCAGCATCGTGGCAGTTAACGTCGTAGTCGTAAATTCGACCAAAAGCCTAATAAAAACCAATCATTTCGAAAATTGTCTGCAAATAATGGCCAACAACAAATAGCAGACAGACAGATAGCAGGAGAACAAAAAAAACTAAGCTAACAACAACCGTTAGAGAACTTCCCATTTTAGTAAGTGTAAAAAAGCTCGCATATTAAGCCAAACAAAAAAAGTGTACCACGAAACAAGTAATAACAATTTTTTTGTTGCCCTCCAAATCAACCAGTTGTTAAACAGCTTGAAAATTGCAATTATCTTCCTGAAATTTCTCCCACCAAAATCAAATCTTTCTTTTCTTGTTCTTTCACAAATCTTTTTATATTTCATGTCTTGCGGTAGTTATTATATATAGCATTGCCCAAGGTCATAGAATGATTACGACGTTAGATTTCAGCGAATATTCATTCATTCGCATCACCAACAATAACACTTTATGGCCAACTCTGACACTCCACTCACAATTCGCCTTGCAAAATTATGTTTTGACTTTCATCGTGTTGTCAGAATTTGACAGCCAACATCTCCGATTGTCGGGTTTACATTCAGCAGTCACTCACTCACTCACTCACTCGCACGTTTGAATGGATCATTTGTTGTGGTTTTTAGAGGAAAATTAAGTAACATTTATTAGCGATGCGAGGGTCGCAGAGGGAGTTTATAAAGGGCACCAGTTGCAGAAATTAATTCTACGAACTGCTGAGCTAACAAAGAAGACACAAAACGGTTGGGAAAAAATTTCTTTACATTTCAACATAATCTCCTTCTAATACGATACACCTTTTCCGCCGGTATTTGAAAGCTTCTATACCCTGTTTATAGTCAGGACTGTCAAATTCCTTAAAATATCCATCAACTGCAGACTCTTTCTCCTCATTGTTGGCAAATCTTTTACCACCAGGCCATTTTTTCAAGTTTGGAAATGGGAAATAGTTCGAATGAGCTACATCTAGCGGAGAAAGCCTTGATGAAGCAATTCGAACCTTAATTCACTAATTTTGGCCATCGCAATAGTGAATGTGTGAACTGGAGCATTGTCTTGATGAAACAACACTTTCTTTTTCACCAAAAGCAGCCTTTTTCCATAATTTCACCACCTAAACGCTGTAATAAATTAGAATAATATTCAGCGTTGATGGTTTTTCCTTCCTGAAGATAATCAATAAAAATAATCCCATGTGCCTTCCAAAAAGATAGGCGCCGTGACCTTTTGCCTGCAGATGGAACCCCCCATTCCTTCCCCTTCCATCCCAGTCCACTGCTCTGACTGTCCCTTTGTCTCAGGAGTAAAGTGGTGGACCTATGTCTCATCCATGCATCGACGGATGAGAGTCCATGCATCGACTCCAGCCAAATTGGAGTCCGTGGGCGTGCCTCAAGCCATTTGTAAGCTTCTACTGCGAGATAGAGCATATTTAGCAGCAAATGGTTGGAGGGCGCCTGTCCGAGGCTGTAGTCAATCCAGACAGATGTGCTAGATTTGTTCATACAAACTGCCGTCACTATTAAGACTCGACGTCTCATTGCTTGTGTCCGTCATGACAGGACACTGTTTGATTGGAAGACATGCAGTGAGATTGAAGGTTGCGACTAATGACTTCAACAGGAGCTGTAGGGATGAAGAGGAGGAGGAGTTTAAAGAACACCTTCTCTGCAATTGCCACGCCCTGGCGAACGGGATCAACACTGGGCTCTTATTTCCTTAGGGACCTATAGCAGATCTGTACGATATACATAGATATTGTCCGACTTAAGAGCTTCTTGGGGCGCACAGGATGGTTCAACGGGGGAAATTAGGGACATCCATATCTCTAGTTTCCACGGTATCACAGTCTAAGTGAGTCTGTCTATTCAGACTGCCACACTGACCTAATCTAACCTAATTGGTTTTGAATTTGATAGAACGTGAATGATCTCCATGCTCATTCACACATATGCGATACCTGATCAGAAAATTATTCATTGTGGACTGAAGGGTTGAAGTCGGGATTATCTTAATTATTGATTTTTGAATGGACTGCTTCAATTCAGTCAAATTCCTAGGTTTCGTTTTTGTACATTTCTTGCTTGCCATAACCCTATAAAAAACAAATCTGGTGCAGTCAAGTCAGGTGACCTTTGAGGGCCAATGGAAACTGGAGTGC
Source organism: Philornis downsi (assembly GCA_019455685.1). Lineage (NCBI taxonomy): Eukaryota > Metazoa > Arthropoda > Insecta > Diptera > Muscidae > Philornis > Philornis downsi. The sequence continues at coordinate 1,759,525 of JAHXMU010000762.1, read as the reverse complement.
CTGGATATTAATCCGTTTGGGAATTTGTGTTGGAGCTTCGCCATAACCAGTCTGGCAGTTGCTCCATCTTGCTGAAACCAAATGGATATTAATTTGTGTGGGAATTTGTGTTGCAGTTCCGCCAAAACCGGTCAGGCTATGTGTGTAGTTGCTCCATCTTGCTGGAACCAAATGCTGTTGAAACGGATACGTCTTCGGTGCAGTTCCAAGTAATTTGTTTTTGCGAACAAATAACCTACTTGTTTAGGACTTTGCATGAAAATTGACACCTATGTACAAGCTTGAAGTATAATTGCATAAACTTTGCTCCGCCCTCAATAAAACTTCAATGAAAATTAAGACAAGATTTTTTGCAAACTGATATTATGATTGGCTTATCAAGTAATTTAGCGGCAAAAACCTTTCTCCACGAACAACAATCCTAGTCTGGGATCCTTCGAGAGAACAATTCTCAGTCTTTGATATGTATCCATAATTGTTAATGGAAGGTTTTGGCGTTTTGTATGAATCATGAGACGTATGAGCTGTATGCCGACATCGACATGATCAAGCGCATCAAAATTAAACGATTGCGCTGTCTAGTTTACATCAGAAGGACCAAATTCTAAACAATGAACTCGATGAGCGACACAGAAAAGGCTTCGTTGAAAAGAGGAACGAGCTTATAAACCTTTGGAAGAATGATGTGACAAATTGAAAAGAGGAATGAGCTTTGGAAGGATGATGTGACAGATTGACAAAGGAGCGTAGAAAATCAAATCATTCCGAATTTGTTTCTAAAGGATTTCCCAACAAGAACGCAAGATTTAAATTTTAAATAAAACACAGATAATTAAAAAAAAAATCGAGAAACTTTGTTGTATCGTAAAGTAGACAGAATGAGGCTATGTATGAAACAACAAATCGGGCAGATGGCCGCCGCGGCTTTGCTGGCGCACACGCGATCTTTTAATGAAATTTTCAATGCCGTTTTGCATAAACGCTGCGGTATTTCATTGACGCAATGTCCAATTTCCTCGTCGTCGGCTTATTCGCGTAAACCATCTACTTCAAAAACCCCCAAAGAAAAAAGTCTAATGGTGTTAAATCGCACGATCTAGGCGGCCAATTTTGGTCACCAAAACGCGAAATAACACGACCGGGAAATGACTGATGTAGCAATTGTATTGTTTCTCTGGCTGTATGACATGTGGCGCCGTCTTGTTGAAACCACATGTCCTCCACATTCATTTCTTCCATTCTAAGCACGAAAAACTGGTTATTATTTCACGATATCGAACAGCATTGACTGCGCTTGACATGCCTCCACACCACACAGTGACACGTTGAGGATGCATTTGCTTCTCGTGAATCACTCGAGGATTTTCCTCACCCCAAATGCAACAATTCTGCATATTGACGAAGCCATCAAGATGGAAACGTGCCTCGTCACTGAAGATGATTTTATCGCCAAAATCAGCCGATAACGAACTCCCTTCGTTGTCCATGGTCAGCTGGCTTCAGTTCCTGAGTCAATTGAACTTTGTATGCATGAAGATGCAAATCTTTCGTCAAAATTCGCTGCATAGTGGATTTGGAGACACCAATTTGCTGAGCTCGGTGTCGAATTGAGGTGGATGGAGTTTGAGCGACATCATCACGTACAGCTACGACATTTTCGGTCGATCGACCTGGTCCAAAGCGCGTTGTTGTCTTTACATCACTAACAGACCCAGGTTTGGCAAATTTTTCCATTAATCCCTTTACAATTAACTCTTTTAGAGCATTATTGTGACCCCAAATTGATCGCAATATGCGAACTGTAGTCCCAAAACTTTCACCATTTTGGTAAAACAATTTCACAATGAGAATGCGTTGTTCATTAGTGTAGCGCTCCATTTTTACTAACCTCGTACCTTCTACTAGCAAACAAAAACAATTGTTCAAATGTCAAACACTGACACTTACTATTAGCTAAACTTATAGATTACTCGACTATTCGAAGTGTTCGTCAGACACATCGAGCTGACAGCCGCTGAGAAAATGATAGATGGCTGACCGTCGAACCACGATCGGTTGCAAGCAATATTAGCGCATCATGTAGTAGATACAAATTTATATTCTATCCGTCATCTTGAGTAGGTAAGTATTCTATTGTTTTGCCTATATTACCAAGCTATCCCAATGACCCTCGTACATACACAATAACTAAACCACAACTCAATAGCTAATAAACGGAATTTGTTTTTATAGCAAATTCTAAAAAAGCACGCACAAATTCAATTCAATTTACATGTTTGCATTTTGCATTTGCCTCTAAATGGCTTCAATAGAAGCAAAAAGCAAAGTAAAAAATGAAGGAATTAAATTGAAATTGAAAAAACATAGAACGAACGAAATTCTCTCATCACCCTCACATAGCGAATATCGTTGACGGTGGAGTTCGTCTAGGGCCGCGGCTGGTTGACTCCTGGGTTTTTGGCTGTATGTGAAGAATTCACCAGTCGATTTTTTAGGTCGGTCGGTGGTTGAGGTTTAATTTTCTATCATTTTTTTTCATCTGTTGGCGTTTGTGAAAAATGTTTGTGGTAATAAATTGCATTTGAATTGTTGTTGCCAATGTGGCTTTTTCTCTACTGTTCTCGCTGAGGTTGTTGTTGTGGGCGGATTAATAAAATTAATTTAAAAATAAATTATGTAAATATGAGGTAATATAGCGAAATAATTGATTTTCTTTGTTCCTCTTTCATTTCTTTTTTTTTATATTCTATATTTTGTAGTAAAACAAAAATGTGAGTAATAAAATGAAATTAGCGTCAAGTAAGCGGCGAGAGAAGAAGCTATCAGCTTCGTTATTTTGTAGTAGAATTTGCCTGAACTTCCAGAGGGAGCAGAAGGTTAAGTAGGAGAAATTTTAAGGGCAAAGTCGTAAACAGTTGCGAACAGTTGAAAGATGATCCAGAGTAGAACTTGTCGTAACGAAATTTCAGCTGGTGTTGAATAAGGGACTGGATACTATCACAGTGACAAAGAAGTTCATGTCTGTCTTTGTATTCTTGCAATCAAAGTACAGATGGAATAATAAACTTATACAGGGTTGCCCATATTCGACGGACCCATGTTTTTAAAAAAAAAATCAAAGAAAAAAATAAAAATTTGGCGGTTGGCAATCTTATTCATTTAATTTGTTCCAAGTAGATTTGTTTACATCAATTTTTGAATATGATATCTCTCAAATGGCCGCCTCTGGCGTTGATGGCATATTGTGCCCTTTTTGCAGCATTTTCCATCGTTTTCGCCAACATCTCGACCGGAATAGCGGCTATTTCTTCACGAATGTTGTCCTTGAGCTCTTCTACGGTCCTTGGCTTGTTAACGTAAACCTTTGACTTCAAATGTCCCCACAAGAAGAAGTCAGCGGGCGTCAAATCGGGCGAACGCGGTGGCCAGTCCAAATCACCACTTTTCGACATCAAACGGCCCGGAAACAAATTCTTCAGAAAATCGATTGTTATGCGACTTGTGTGCGGTGGAGCGCCGTCTTGTTGAAACCAGAACTGCCTCATACGCTTTCGACGAATAATTGGCATCACAAAATTGGTCATCATGTCGCGATAACGCTCCTGGTTGATGGTAACAGCATGGCCATTTTCGTTTTGGAAGAAAAACGGCCCAATGACCGTTTTCGCACTAACGCCGCACCAAACTGTGACATTTTCGTCATGAAGAGGCAATTCTTGAATCTCCTGAGGATTTTCAGTTTCGTAAATACGGCAATTTTGCTTATTTACGGTCCCATTCAATGTGAAATGGGCTTCATCGGACATGATAATTTTGTTCCAAAATTGCTCGTCATCATCGGCCATTTCGATGACTCGTTGGGCCCATTCCAATCGACGAGGCTTGTCCGCAGGCAACAATCTTTGCGTCAATTGAATTTTGTACGGGAACAAATGCAAATCAACGCGAATAATCCGTTGTAAAGTGGACCGAGCCATGCCCAACTGCTGAGAACGGCGTTTTTGGGATGTTCTTGAAGACCTCTCCACACTGGCTCGTACGGCAGCGATATTCTCGGCCGATCGCCTTGGTCGACTTTTATTTGGCCTCTTCGGGTTAGAAAGAGCCTCACCAGTCGAAAATTTTTCGTATAAACGCTTAATGGTGTTCTTAGAAGGCGCACTTCTCACATTTTTTAATATTTTAAAAGCACGTTGAGTTTTCACAATTGACTTCTTCTGTTGAATGTAAATTTCAACTATTTCAGAGCGCTCGCGTGGCGTGTATTGTTCCATGGTAAAAATCTGCTTGGACTGACGCTTCAAACGCGGTATGTCATTAAGCGATCTGACATCTCTGTCAAAAGTTATGGCGTTGCCAGATGGGTCCGTCGAATATGGGCAACCATGTATCAACAAAAATTTATATATACATTAATTTGGATAAAGGAGGACTCCTATTGAAAATAACTCATATCGGTCCATGTTTTAAACATATGTAGCTCCTGTACAAATTGGCCTCCCTATATTTGGGTTTAATGCTTCCAAACACTTACGGTTGTAAATGCAATTTGATTACATACCGGGTTATTCATTTTTCGACTGCCAAAGTGAATTTAAATAAAACGCACATAAAGCTATGATTACAATGAAACTTGCATTTCATTATAATGTTTGGATCTTGACATTATGTACGAAATACGAGGTGCGTTCAAAAGATAAGCTAAATATTCATTTTTCTTAAAAAATATTTACGTATTCATCAACTTCTTATTTTATCTCCTTCAAAGTAGTCCCCCTCAGATATAATACACTTGAGCCAGCGTTTTTTTCCAATTCTCGAAGCAGTTCTGATATGCACTTTTTGATATGTCCTTGAGCTCTCTCAGCGATTCGGTTTTTATCTCCTCCATCGTCGCAAAACGCCGTCCTTTCATGGGTCTCTTCAATCTTGGGAACAGGAAAAAGTCGCAGGGGAGCCAAATCTGGTGAATACGGTGGCTGAGGCATGATAACGGTGTTGTTTTTGGCCAAATAATCTCTCACAAGCAAAGCAAAGAGTGAGCAGGTGCATTATCATGATGCAAGAGCCATGAATTTTTTCCCCACAATTCCGGGCGTTTTTTCGTATTGCTTCGCTCAAACGGCGCATAACTTCAAAGTAATACTCCTTATTTACCGTACGACCTTGGGGTAAGAACTCCTGATGCACTACGCCATGGTAATTAGAAGAAAACAGTAAGCAAAATCTTGACATTTGATTGAACTTGGCGAGCTTATTTTGATCTTGGCTTTCTTGGACTCTTCCATTGGGACAATTGGGCTTTAGTTTCGATGTCATAACCATATATCCATGATTTGACACCAGTTATGACTACTTTTAAGTAAATCTGGATCATTGACGTTGACGACATTCAACAATTCCTGAGCGATACTCAAGCGACGTTATTTTTGGTCAAAATTCAGCAATTTTGGAACGAACTTCGCTGCCTTACGCTTTATGCCAAAATTTCCGAAAAGATTGCATGGCATGAGCCAAACGATCTGTCAACATCCTCAGCAACTTCTCTAATTGTGATTCGACAATTCTCCATAACAATTTTCTTCACTTTCTCAACACAGTGGATGATTTGAAAAAAAAAAATGGCAATAAATCTGCCTGTTTCGAACTTCCCTCGCTGTCCATGGTCAGCTGGCTTCAGAGTTCCTGAGTCAATTGAACTTTGTATGCATGAAGATGCAAACCTTTCGCCAAAATTCGCTGCATAGTGGATTTGGAGACACCAATTTGCTGAGCTCGGTGTCGAATTAAGGTGGATGGAGTTTGAGCGACATCACCACGTACAGCTGCGACATTTTCGGTCGATCGACCTGGTCGAAGACGCGTTGTTGTCTTACATCATTAACGTACCCAATTTCGGCAAATTTATCCATTAATTTCTTTACAGTTGACTCTTTTGGAGCATTGTTGTGACCCTAAGTTGATCGCAATTTGCGAACTGTAGCCGCAAAACTTTCACCATTTTGGTAAAACAATTTCACAATGAGAATGCGTTGTTCATTCGTGTAGCGCTATATTTTTACTAACCCCGTACCTTCTACTAGCAAACAATAACAATTGTTCAAATGTCAAACAATGACACTACGAATCGCGTCAAATTGAAATCTTGCGTTCTTGTTGGGACACCCTTTATATGAACCTATTCTGGTGACGCATATTTAGTGCATGCATTTTTGACGAGGCTTACAAAAATAGTCTCCACAGTGGTACGGTAAATATTTTCCACTCATTTGGTCTGCTGTATTCTTATCCTTTGTATGCAGCATAAAAATAATGGCACAGCCCTCTCCACCCCGTATTATTGCAGAACTTTGCAGTTATTTCCATCAAAATGCTTGAACCTATTCTGGTGGCGTAGACTGTACAACGTGAAACGTATCGTTTGAAAAGTACATTTCATCTTTTGATAGCACTCGCCTTTTTAAAATCTGATCTTAAAAAGTAAGGACATGTCCTTCATCAGTTAATAATAAGTTGTACAATAAACGCACAAACTCTCGATAACATATTGCGAACAAAATCCCCAGCGTAAAAGCCAATCTAAAATAAAGATCTCAAATAACACCGAAAAATTCATTTCCTTTTGCGAGTCTTTTCCCTTTTTTTTGTAACACTTCCACCCATCATTAATTATGAAAAAATCACAGCTTCATATTTCCCCCTGTACAAAAAAAAAAAAAAACAGAGCCCAACAAAAACTCACCTTGTCTTATGGCACGAATCCAATCTGAACGCTCCTTCTCACTGTTCGCTAACAAATACAGAGTATACTGAGGAACCGTACGTTGAGATTGATCATCTGTAGACTCGCAATAGCCTACTTGAAAAGGATAACCCTATAAAAAGAAAAACAGACAGACATCAACAAAATCCAGACGAAACAATGGCAAAAAAAAAGAAATATATATTAAATTAAAATCAAATAAAAACCCCAATAAGCAAAGTAAAGAAACCACAAAAATTGTTGATTTTAAATAACGAAAGCAAACAAAAAAAAAAGGGGTACTCACATCCGGTGCAAAAGGATCGCCGCCCTCACCATTCACTGTGGCTGTTTCAACAAGTCTAACACCTTTAATAGCTATGCGACCACGTTCCCGTCGACGCTGAAATAAATGTTGAGAACAGGGAAAAAAATTATTACGTTTTATTTTTTGTGGCTTAAGAATGCATGCAAAAAGTATTTTTATTTCTGAAGGGTGAGACAAAATGTTGAATGAAAGGGAAAATGGGATAATTCATATATTCATTTAGCAACTTCAAAGGGGAAACACCAGCAGCATGTGGGCATTTCATACATCCATTACTAGTCTAAGCAGAATATCGAAAAGCGATCATGTAAACCAGGATACAAAAGTTCAAGTTTTAATCGGAAACTGGGAATCCTATTCACTGTTTCCTAAGCATTGTTCATAAAGTAATGCAAGTGTGATTTTTGATGAAATAGCGACATATCGAATTCAAAATATTAGACAACACAGGTTCAACACCTGTTTAAAATTTAAACCTTCTACGATAAGTAATCTTTAAGTGTTCATGAATCACTTGGAATTCCTTTTAACGAGTATTGAGCTACATAGAATGAATTTGGATTCCATTAAGTACAATACGAACCCAACGTATTCTTTTCCATACAATTTTTCTTTTAATTTTCCTAAATTAAATTAACAAATATCGTACTTGAAGTCAGCATGCATTTTCTGAATGTTAATATAATTATATTTGCATTGAAGAAAATTATTCCAGAACATTTTGCGTACTTATTTTAAGTACGTATTATATTCACACGCATTCAAATAAGTAAAATTTAATCAATTTAAATTTCACTTCTTCATTTTAAATCAAACTGTATTAGCATTGAGTAGATTTAGTATGCATATTTTGAGTATGTTTACACCGCAAATTTCATACCGGGTTTTCTTTGAGTGTATACTGACTGCTGAGAACTGACTTATTCATTGGTTAACGAAATCTGTGAAATATTTACTGCAGTATATTGAGCTACATAGAATGAATTGAATTACATTGAATTGAATTGCATTGAATAATACTGAATAATAACATTTGTAAATAGTTAGCATAAATTGTAAAAATTATCTATTTATTGGTTAGTATAAAGGCCACTTTAACCCACCACTTAATTGTAAAAACTCTAACTTTGTTACACCCAGGTGGCTACTCAAAGGCTCACGACGAAGGTCTCGTAGTTGAAACCAGCGATAAGCTCACTCACTTTTCCCCGCCGACTGTGCCGATCGTCGCTAGCCGCCCTCAACGCGAAATAAACTACATAGTCTAAGAAATATATATATATATATATATACAGGGTGATTTTTTAAGATTTAAGTTTTTCAGGTTGGCAGCACTGGTTGGTAATGGCGTCCAAACGTCATCTGTCAAAGTGAAAAGTGTACAGTATACTCTGCCATTTCATCATGGAAAAACTAACAAATGAGCAACGATTGCAAATCGTTGAAATTTATTATCAAAATTCGTGCTCTGTGACAAATATACATCGTTTGATACGACCATTTTATGGTCGTCATTTTCGACCTGCTGAATCAACAATCCGTGCTGTTATCTCCAAATTTCGCACCAAATTTTACTTTGTTGGACATAAAACCATCACCTCGCATACGTAGAGTGCGTACCGAAGAAAATATTGCAGCCGTAGCGACCAGTGTTAATGACGATCGTGAAATATCAATTCGTCGCCGTTCTCAGCGATTGGGCATGTATTACCCAACCACAAGGAATTTTTTTTTTTTTGCCCCAATTGGCTGAGTTGAACTTTGATGTGGTTTCATAAGGTGCAACATGCCACAATGCTCGTGAAACAATGGATATGTTGAGGGATGAATTTGCTGAGCAAATCGATTTGGTTCTGTGAGTTGGTCCCCAAGATCTTGTGATTTAACGCCTCTTGATTATTGCTTGTGGGGTTATGTCCAGTCGTTAGTCTATGTGGATGAGCCGAACACAATTGAAACCTTACAGCATAACATAACACGCGTTATTCGTGGAATACAGGCCGAAATGCTCGAAAAAGTGACGAAAAATTAGACCCTCCGAATGGATATTTTGAGACGGAGCCGCGGACAATGTTTACATGAAATTATCTTTAAAAATTAAATGGTGTTTATGTAAGAATTTTCCTCCTGTTATTATAATTTTAATTATACCTATAAATGAACTTAATGCTGTAGACTATACTGTATGTCAAAGCTTTTCGTAGACAGCTGACAATGATTATAGCAGTCAGTTTCGAACTTGGCAGATCTTTCAGATCGGTAAGGAGTTCTATTAAAACCACCCGAGAGACTACTTGTGTGCTGCCAATTTAAAAGAGACACCATTTTGTACAAAATTATATACCCGAAACTGAAGGTGAAAAATAAAATTAAATTTGTGAATTGTACTCTGAAACCCCCGTATATTTTTCTCTTAATTAAATAATTGCTATTCCGAACCCCCATCTCAACATTTTTGGTCCGTACGAGCCGGATAAGCAACTATTTAAATCAAGAGATATCTTAATTTCAGAGTAACCCGATTTCATCATTGTTCCCCTTAAAAGTGCAAAGTGGTTTGGTGCTAATTATAAAGAGCCTACAAGTGTTCATCTCTTACAAAGTGGATTGGAGTGGATCATATCTTGGAAGTGAAATATTCATAAGCAAGTACCCATTCCGTAGATAAAGGTATGTTAAACCATATATATTCGCTCTATACATATATATTTCTCTCTACATATGTGCAATAAATAAGCAAGAACGGTGAACGTTCTTTGCTTTCAACGAGTAGAAAATTTCCCCCGATTTTATGAAATGCAATCCACTCTAACAGTGTTTGCCGTATCACAGAGACATTAACAGTCGCACCATTGTGAAATCTTAGTAGCAGAAACACTTAACATCATTTCTCCAAGTTCGTTAACATAATACTGGTTTACTCATTTAAGTTACAGTCGTCAAATCTTGTTGATAGATTTCAATGCTCTTTTAGTTAACATACACTCATCACGAATCAAAATCATAACAAAAAGAGATAATTCTGCACACATTTAAAGTTGAACACAAAACAAACCAATTAGCTTATGATAATCACTCGATCACCCTAAGAGACAATTGCCTTTGCAAGAACTCGCGTTCTCAATACAAAGAGACAGTTTTTAGAAAAAAATTGAGTGAATTACAGTGAAACTGTTGTTAGGCAATTTAAGTGAAATATAGTTATAATGTAATTAAAGAGAAAATAGATCACTTCATATAAATTCCACCAATAGCTTGACATAATACATATATGTGCTGCTGCTTCTATACAGCAGTGCTGCCGTTTAAGAAGAGTACTTGATTATAAAACGAGTTACAACAGAAAATGTTTCTATCACAACTACACGGTTCCCTAAAATAATTACTACAAGATATTCAATCCGAATTTCTAAGCAAATTTTTTAAGCTCATCAGTTTAATTTAATGGCAATTGTGTTGACGGTAATAACATGTATACTAACATTTATTAAATTACACGTATAACCTAAACAACTAAAATAAAAAAAAAAATATTAGCAGAATTAATTAAAATATATAAACCCAAAATAAAACGTGTGGTACTAAATACGGAATAGAAACATTTCGTTTATCTGTACAAAATATCGCTTATGATTTACAGATTAATTTACGGATTAAAAAAAAAAAAAAAAGTATTCTCTTGTGAAAAACTTTCGCTAACCATCATCTTATATACTACTCATTAGATACTTTGATTCAATATATTTTCAAATAAAAATCAAAATAATTTTCTTTGAATCGAAATGAAACATTTCTTATTTATAGTTAACGTAAACTAACGCTTTCCTTAATTCGAGTTTTTTGTTGTCATACAGCCATCTTCGTTTTCTTTTCATATTAAAATATTTATCTCATCGTATGTCAATTGTATATCTTGTGATTTATTCACTTCTAGATTTTTAATTTTACGGGTGTTATAGTGACTTAACTACTTTTACTGCTCCTTCACAATTAATACTTCAATCATGTCGTATTTAGAAGAATTTATTCGCGCTTCTGACCACGTCGTGGAATTTACGGCACTATTTTCGAACATACCCGATTCAGAACATACCGTTTATTCACTGGAAGTTCTCAAAGATGAAATTCTTCACCTTTGGAAATCTCTTAGATCCACTTACGACTTACTTTTGTCCAAACTACAGTCTTTGGAAGAAGAAGTTGATTTGCAAAGTGTAAAAGGGAAGTTCTATACAGCCTTCAACGCATACCTGAAAGGCTTGTCAAAAATAAATGAGATAATTGACGAAATCCGTTCTAAAATTGAAAAACCTCAAGAGAGTGATAACGCTGGACTAACTCCAAACCCCAATATTACTCTTCCCCCATGCGACACGGAAGTATTTCACGGTGATTATGCTTCTTGGCCTACTTTTCGAGATATGTTCTCGGCCCTGTATAAGAATAACCCCCGACTTACTCCCGTCGAAAAACTTTGCCATCTTGTGAAGAAAACACAGGGAGAAGCACGTGACATCCTGAAGACATGCCCCCTTACCAATGAGGGATTTGAAATGGCATGGAAGAACTTAGTGGAAAGATATGAAAACAAGCGCGTACTTATTAATGCCCAACTTAAGATTCTTCTTAATATGAGCCCCATTTCAAAAGAATCTGGGCCAAGTGTTAAAAGTATACAGCGTACAATCAATGATTGTATCGCCAACCTTTCTCTACTTCAGATCGATACTGATAAATGGGATATTATATTCGTGTATATTTGCTCGGTATGCCTTCCTCATATTACGTTAAGTCTTTGGGAACAATCCATTCATTCTACTAAGGAATTGCCCACTTGGAAAGACATGGATTCTTTTTTGACGTTGAGGTATCAAACTTTGGAAGCATTAGCTGACATTAGAACAGCTGTTCCTTCTCATCCAAATTCTAAACCAAGCAAAGTTAATAGCCCCCGGAATAATCATGAAACAAAGAAGTTAAATGCTTATCACACTCAGGTGTCGAGTAATTCCAAGCAATGTACGCTTTGTCATGATTCTCATCCTTTGCGTTTATGTCCCGAATTCCTTAGAATGAATATCGATGATCGATCAGCTATTGTTAAACGTGAGAAGCGATGTACGAATTGCCTCGCCACCTCCCACAATTTCAAGAAATGCAAAAGTCAGTATGTGTGCTCGTTGTGTCGAAAAAGGCATCATTCCCTGCTCCATCGATCAGATGCCACTGTTCACTCCAGGAATGCTCCAATGCACCCATCAAATCCTTCTACATCGGTCTCGTCCACAAACACTCAATTAAATAGAGTCAATACCAATCTCTCTCCCCCGATCTCTGGTGCTACTCCCCTTAATTCGCGCCAGACATATACCACTAGAATACAGTCCACTCCCACTATCTCCATAATTCTTGGTACTGCTCTAATTGACATTTGTGTGGGAGATTATAGATGTAAAGTTCGCGCCCTAGTGGACCCTGCATCCGAAGCCTCGTTTATCTCCAAACGACTACAACGAAAACTAGTTTTACCTGTACGGTGTTCTCACACAGGTGTGGTTGGCCTAAACGGCTCCTTAACAGCCACATCTAACCATGTTTGTTCTATGACTATCGCGTCAACATATGATGAAATTTTCAAGATCGATTTCGAGGCCTTCGTTGTACAAAAAGTAACTGGTGAACTAACCTATCAGCCATATTCCTCGCTTATTAAATCGAATTTCGCCGATCTTCAAATGGCTGACTTCGATACCAACAACAATTATAAAATAGAGGTTCTATTAGGCGGTGATGTGTACCCCCAGATTCTAAAAGGTGGCGTAAGATGGGACAAGGATCATAGCCTAGTGGCTCAAGAAACAGTCTTTGGCTGGATCGTTACGGGTCGAGTGCAAAAATGCACATACCCCTCCTCAGTGACATCACTTTATACTGAAATACAATTAAAGGAACAGTTAACTCGATTTTGGGAGTTGGAAGAAGTTCCAAAAGCACCAATTCTATCAGACCGAGATCAATACTGTGGGAATTTGTTCCAATCTACCACATATCGAAACGAATCTGGACGCTTCGTCGTGGACTTGCCATTCAAAATTGAATTCCCCAATCATCTGAGTCTAGGACATTCACGAAATGCCGCTGTGTTGCAATATCTGCGTAATGAAAATCGCCTCAATAAAGAACTTCAGACAAAGTCTTCGTACGACAAGGTGTTAGAAGAATATTTGACGCTTGGTCACATGTCTCCAGTGAGTCCTGATTCATCACATTCTTATTATTTACCCCACCATGCCGTAGTTAAGCCAGAGAGCACAACTACTAAACTCCGCGTTGTCTTCAATGCATCTTGCCCCTCTTCCAACGGTACAAGCCTTAACGATGTCTTGTACCCTGGCCCCGTTCTACAAGCTGACTTAACTGTCTTACTTCTTCGCTGGAGACTGTTTAAGTATGTTTTTAACGCAGATATAGAAAAGATGTATAGACAAATTTTGGTTAATCCAAAACATACTCCATATCAACGTATTATACATCGAGATGAACCCAATGAAGATCCCCATGACTTCGAGTTGAACACTGTAACTTTCGGTGTCAACTGCGCCCCCTACCTGGCTATCAGAGTTTTGCTAGAACTAGCAAAGCAATGTGAGCCTAAAACCCCAGTTGTTTCTGATATCCTCAGAAATTTTATGTACGTCGACGACGTGTTATGGGGATCGAACGATCTTTCTGACGCAATCGCCGCTAGAGATAGTCTTGTAGAAGTGTTAAATTCTGCTGGATTTTCTCTTAGAAAATGGACATCTAATAATGATGCACTTCTACAAGATATACCCCCCGAACAGTTACTGGATACAGCTTTCCTGAAGTTATCAGATAAGAGTATTACTAAAACTCTTGGTCTGCGATGGAATGCTGGAGGTGACCACTTCTATTTCTCCCCCGGGAAGTACCCCGATCACAAAATATTCTCTAAGCGTAAGGTACTATCCTTAATTGCGATGCTTTTTGACCCCGCCGGTTGGCTAGCCCCCAAAGTAATAGTTGCGAAGATTATCATGCAACAAATCTGGAAAGATCAAACAGATTGGGATGATCCACTGAATCCGGAAACTGCTTTCCAATGGAAGAAGTTTCTTGACGATTACCCCCATATTGAAAATCTTAAAATACCCCGATATGTAGATTACAGCCATGCGAATCATATAGAACTACATGGTTTTTGTGACGCTTCTGAAAAAGCGTATGCGGCCACCTTATATATCCGGGTAGAAATGTTGAATGGTGGTATACGTTCCCATCTATTAGCCGCCAAATCCAAAGTTGCACCAGTGAAATTTGTAACTTTACCTCGGAAAGAACTTTGTGGGGCCGAATTGATGGCAAAAATGATTAGTTCATTCCGTGATCAATTAAAGCTCAACAGTCATAAGTTATACTTATGGTCTGATTCTATGATTGTTCTTGCATGGTTGCGCAAACCATCGTGCAATTGGAACACATTTGTGGCCAATCGTGTGTCCTCTATAGATGAGAAGGTTGGTGTCTGTAACTGGTTACATGTGCGTTCTCAGGATAATCCAGCCGACTTAGCATCACGAGGAATTACCGCTCAAGAATTGCATATTAGCGATCTATGGTGGAAAGGTCCACCTTGGTTGGCATTACCCAAAAGTCAATGGCCTGTTAGTACATCGGATTTTGAGACCGAAGAAGAACGCAAACCAATCAAGACTCATGTCACGCAAATTTCAGAATCAGATGTTCTGAACCGGTTTTCTGATCTTACGCGAGCGATGCGTGTTCTATGCTACGCTTTCCGATTTGTTCGCTTGACACATCCTGAAAATAAACATAATTTTCAGTACCAAACATATGAAATAAATCATTCAGAATTAAATTTTGTAAAATTCCGCTTAGTAATATTATGTCAAAAAGTATATTTTCCAGAGTATACTCTCCTATCTAACGGCGATCCATTACCTCGACACAGTAGTCTTCTGTCCCTCAATCCATTCATAGATTCAAATGGGTTTATGCGAGTCAATGGCCGAATCTCTCAATCACCTATGCTTTCTTATGAGGAAAGGTTCCCAAAGATATTACCATATTCAGGAAAGTTCACGAAGTTATATCTTCAGTCTGTTCATCAACTTACACTGCATGGTGGAAATTCCTTAATGTTGCGATTAATCCGCCTAGAATTTTGGGTTCCCAAGCTAAGAAATTTGATTAAATCAGTGATATTTAATTGCAAGACTTGTGTTATACACAAACATAAACAAAGTCAGCAGATCATGGCTGCTCTACCCCCAGAAAGAACAATTCTAAGCCGACCTTTCACAAACACTGGCGTCGATTTTGCAGGCCCTTTCGATATTAAATCTTACGTCGGGCGTGGTTGTAAGATTACAAAAGGATATGTCCTGATATTTGTGTGCTTTGCCACAAAAGCTGTCCATTTAGAGTTAACCAGCGAAATTTCTACTCAGGCCTTTTTAGCAGCATTTGCCCGTTTTTTCTCGCGCAGGGGGGCACCCCATGCAATTTATTCCGATAACGGGACAGCATTTGCTGGTGCTGCAAATATTATTGCTAAAGATCACGCCCAATTACTAGCATCTATTCGGCAACATATTGCTTGCCACTACACTTTCCAGCCTATTGAATGGCATTTTATTCCACCTGGTGCTCCCCATATGGGAGGGCTCTGGGAAGCAGGGGTAAAAAGTTTAAAAACCCACCTAAAGAAGGTGTGTCACTCCCAACACCTTACTTATAAAGAATTTTCAACCATGCTTATAAGAATAGAAGCATGTCTCAATTCCAGGCCGCTATGTCCAATGAATGATAGTCCATCTGGTCTCTGTGCACTAACTCCTGGTCATTTCCTTATTGGAACTCCCCTTCTAGCACCCGCAGAGCCTGTGCTTTCGCAGTGTCCTCAAAGCTATGCCAACAGATGGCAAAAATTAAAACTTTTTCACCACCAGCTCGCCATTCGGTGGAAAGAGGAATACCTTAAGGAATTGCACAAGAGAACAAAATGGCAATATCCGCAAAGAGATTTTACTGTAGGAGATCTAGTTGTTATAAGACAAGAACATTACCCTCCTAACCTTTGGCGGCTTGGTCGAGTTGAGAAAGTATTTTCTGGCTCTGACGCGAAAATTAGAGTGGCCGAAGTGCGAACGCAGAACGGTCTAATTACACGACCTATTGTCAAGCTTGTGCTATTGCCTAATGAAGAACCTCAATAATCACTTATTCTTTTTCAGTTCACAATGTCAACGTCAACACGACGTATGCAAGTTGAGCAAGAGCCTGAACCACCACAGCGTCAGGTAAAAAAACAATCGCCCATCCCAGAACAGCTTCGGAAAGATTGCAGGTACTGCAAAAAGGATCATCCAATTAGAAAGTGCTTCCGTTTCAAGCGATTGCCAGCGGCGAAACGTCTAAAACTGGCTCAAAAATTCCGTTATTGCACGAATTGCCTGGCCCACTCCCATTCTTTGAGCAGATGCCGCAGTTACGAGAGATGCAAGGCATGTTTTGCAAAACACCATACCCTACTCCATGACGGCTTTCTCAAAAAAGTCACCAATTCCCACAAACAAACATCGAAGGCAAAAAAGGCAACTCCAAGACAGAATAATTTGGCGGTATCTGCAAGCAGCGGCGCTACGTCTCGCCAAGCCACCATCATAATAAATGTAAACACCACGCCATAACGCTTTCATCGGCTTATATATTACTCCATATTATGCAGATTTGAATTCTCCTCATTTTCTTTCTTTTACGTATTAATTGTCTACATTATCTATCTTGTATCTATGAGATACATTCTATTAGATTCACGTCAAAATCCTGAATTATGAATTATGAATTTATGTACACTACTTATATCTATTAAATGTATACCTACCCACTCTGTCCCACCTTTAAGTTTTGCAATACTGCAAGGGGGGCGGAATGTTTATGTAAGAATTTTCCTCCTGTTATTATAATTTTAATTATACCTATAAATGAACTTAATGCTGTAGGCTATACTGTATGTCAAAGCTTTTCGTAGACAGCTGACAATGATTATAGCAGTCAGTTTCGAACTTGGCAGATCTTTCAGATCGGTAAGGAGTTCTATTAAAACCACCCGAGAGACTACTTGTGTGCTGCCAATTTAAAAGAGACACCATTTTGTACAAAATTATATACCCGAAACTGAAGGTGAAAAATAAAATTAAATTTGTGAATTGTACTCTGAAACCCCCGTATATTTTTCTCTTAATTAAATAATTGCTATTCCGAACCCCCATCTCAACAAATGGCAAAGACCAATAATAATATATGATGCAAATTTGATTGTTTATTCGATTAAAAAAAAAAAACTACGATTAAATAATCACCAATTTATATAGAACCTGGATTCTTCCCAATTCCCTACATTCATCGTGGAACCTAAGTTCCAACCACCTTTTTCGTGGAACCAAAATTTCAGCCACATTCTTCCTGGGACCTAAGTTTCAACTCGATTCTTCAATATGTATGGTAAAAAGAAACTCATTATTTTCCCCATAGATGGCTTAACTGATCTGTATCTTAAGTTTCACCGAGTTACGCTAGAAGGCTTCGGAAAGATAAGGTTTCGCACTCAAAAAACTACTCAGACAGTTCAGTGATACCGTGACTTAGTATTATTTCGGCACTCATCAAAAATGGGCATCAGCAAAGAGGAAAATATGTCACATTTTTCACTTTTTCTTTGAAAAAGTCAAAAACAAAAACTAGACGGCAGTGTTTATGGTCCTGGTACAGTATCAGGCAATAATAATATCAATAATGCTTAATTTCTGTTCGTGTTATTCCGTTTCGGTAATTTTGATGTCAAAGAAGCGACACGCTTGGAAGGCTAACTGCCGAATATATCGACAGATAAACCAAAATCGTCAAGTCTGGCCGTGATGCAAGCAATTTTTCGATTGATCTGGAACTAAACATTACAAACAAAAACTGTTTTGATTTACTTGAATAGGGTTGGATACAAAAAAAAAGCTCAGTATATGACTCCGCACGAGTTAACGCAAAAAACAAGATTGAGTTTTTATTTGTAAACCGCTGCTCAATAGCGACAAAATCGATTCATTTCTGCAGCAGATGGTAACTATTGATGAAAACCGGGCCCTTTACAACAGCGTCCAGCAAAAATAATCATGGTCGCATTGCGGTGAATCGGCACAAACGGTGGCCAAGCCAGGATTGACGGGCTTGGTTGAAACATTCTTATGCATCCATCTTATAATGCGAACTTGACAATAAGTACCGTCTGTTCTTCTCTATGCTGATGAAAAATTCGCCTCAGCAGAAGTTTGTGAATACAGAAAGTCAAATGTTGTTGTCAATAGAAGCGAGGTTTTCTATGCGAGAGGCATAAGTGGCTACAAGTTGTCAAACAAAATAACGCATCTTCTTCTTCTTAGGTGGCGACTGGAATAGACATACTTATCTATTATACACCGCTCGTAGAAAATAATTCCAAGCGCTTCCATCTTCTGCGCTTCTCCTCCAATTCGTCACACCAAGTTTCGATAGTATTCAAAAGCGTTGGGTAGGTCATGTTTTGCGGATGGACCCGAATGCTTCGGCATGGAAAGTTTTCGACAACGAACTCGATGGACGACGCAGAAGAGAGCGACCAACATGACGCATATTTGACGCATAAATCGCATCATTTTAACTGTAACAAATAAAGCCTTCAATGTCATGCAAAAATAATGAATTTAGTTTTACTACACCTTATATGGATTGGTTATCTATTTAGTGGTTTTAAAACCACCAGTCTGGCAAGGCTGTCAGCTGTTAAATACCTTTCATCTGAAGTGTTATTTATTTAGGGAAAGGTTTGTCGTTTACTACTATGGCTTGTTTAACAACCGAAGATCGCGTTTAAATTGTTAAAATTTACTGCAAAAGCAGTGATTCAATCGAACAAAATTGCCTTCAGCGATGATACTCATTTCTCACTCGGTGGTTATGTCGACAAGCAAAATGGTCGCTTATGGGGCTCGGAGAACGCAGACGAGTGATTGCGGAAAGGCCATTGCATACGGAAAATGTGACTGTGTGGTGTGCATTATGGTCTGGAGTTGTCGTTGGGTAGTATTTTTTCGAAGACTCCCTCGAAAGTATCCACTGATGCCACCAATCCAAAGGCGGTCATTTAAATGACATTGCATTTCGTACATAAAGACAAGGTCCAAGCATTATAATGAAATAAAA
Source organism: Philornis downsi (assembly GCA_019455685.1). Lineage (NCBI taxonomy): Eukaryota > Metazoa > Arthropoda > Insecta > Diptera > Muscidae > Philornis > Philornis downsi. Next base: position 1,740,179 of record JAHXMU010000762.1, on the reverse strand, counting down.
AATCATAGCTTCATGTGTGTTTTATTTAACTTTACTATAACGTTCGATCATAAAACGCACGGGCGACAATTGGCGGCAGCGTTGCCATGTAAAGGAATCGTAGTTCACAATCTTTTGCATATTTTAACTGCAATCAGGTGGTGGTGGATCCGAATCCATATTAGAACGAAGTATCACTAGAAGCTTCACTACACCGGAAACAGGATTTCCATGTATTATCTTTGTGCGATTCTGGTTTCGCTGTTCGATAAGAAATTAACTATCCTGAAACCTTTATCATGGGTTTTGTTATCCAGACAGAATTTTGCCTGCTAAATTAGTATTGAAATCTAGCAGACAAATTTTAATGTCATAGTTTGCAATTACTTTTTTGCCTAAGATGGATGTTCGATGACATTTCCAGTGAACATTTAACGAAAGATTAAAAGTCGTTTGCTGCTCGTAAATGTCCTATTTCTGGTTATTTTCATGTCAGAAATGGCAGTACAGCCCTAATTAGAAACACATGTCCTCTGTACATAAGTATTTATTGAAAGTTCATACAATGTTCATAGCGAAAATCTTCTTTAAACCTCCAACAAATTATTATGAATAACGCCCACAAACATCCCCACAGGGAAAAAAAATCACAGTTTCCGTGTAGAAGAGGATTCCCTACAACGTCCATTTTGTTGGCACTTACATGAAGTTCCACTTGAAGAACACTCAAGTGGTTTTTTCAGCCCCCTAAAAATTTGTCAGCTTTAAAGGAATTTGTTCTTCCTAAAATACAGGAGTCTTAAGAACGCTTATAATTCATATACACTACACATTGTTGTAGTCACACACATTCCTCTGTTATCCTTAAATATTAAATAGCCTGAGGATGGGAGGTTGGTAGAAGAGAAAAGATACGAGTATACTATGCGCAAGTGTTGGAAAATTAGGGGAGAAAGCAACTCAATCACTGTCAAGTGGTTGGCTTGTAGAATAAAAGAGCAAAAAAATGGTAGTATGAACAGTATCATTTCATTGACACATGTTGTCCTTAAGGAAGGATAGAAACTGTTTTATGGTTTCATTACAGCTGCATATAAAATCACTTGCATGGCTACAAATTCTCTCATGCATACAAAATCATTCATTGTTATTAAATAATTTTAAATATAAAATAGTCGTATTTAAAAATGAAGACAGCTAACAGAAAATTTGGCTGTTTGTTGTAAGGAGTAATTTACCATTTTTCTAAAAGAAACACCAGCAGTTACTCCTTTATGAAATAAAGAAATCATCGACTGTTTTTAAGAACAAAAAAAATGCTAATAAGTCATCAAACAATATCAGATTTTATATCCAGCAAAAACAAAAAAAAGTGGAATCTCTTCAAAAAGAATTACATTTTCATAATTTTTCGAGGATGCAATCCATACATATTTACTGCTTCCAACAAAGATATTTTAAACTATTTTAAAAACTACGGTAATGACGTATTTGAAAAAATTGGTTCGATTCCCATTTATAATTCCTAATAATTAAAGCAAAACATCCTAATATGAAGTATTCTAAAATCTATTTCTTAAGGACACACTAAGCTTCGAAAGCGTAATTCCTAATAGTCTTAAATGTGTATCCTCCCTTTTGTGATGAACAATTTTTTAAGTTTGTAAGCAGTCATAGATGAAGTGAAACATATTATATAGGGTGATTCTTTAAGATTTAACTCTTTCAGGTTGGCAGCACTGGTTGCTAATGGCGTCCAAACGTCATCTGTCAAACTGAAAAGTGTACAGTGTAGTAACAAACGAGCAACGTTTTCAAATCGTTAAAATTTATTATCAAAATTCGTGCTCTGTAACAAATGTGCATCGTTTGATACGACCATTTTATGGTCGTCATAATCCACCTGCTGAATCAATAATTCGGATACGTAAATAAGCAAAACTGTCGCATTTGGAGTGATGAACAACCGCATACCATAGATGAATTACTGATGCATCCCGAAAAAACGACAGTCTAGTGCGGTTTATGGGCTGGTGGCATCATCGGTCCATTTTTCTTCAAAGACGACCGTGGAAGAAACCTTACCGTCAACGCGAACGACATCGAGCCATGATACATGATTTTTTTTTGCCCCAATTGGCTGAGTTGAACTTGGTTGACATGTGGTTTCATCAGGTGCAACATGCCCACCGCTCGTGAAACAATGGATATATTGAGGGTTGATGGATGAATTTGATGAGCGGCTTATCTCTCGATTTGGCTCTGTGAGTGGGACCCCAAGATCTTGCGATTTAACGCCTCTTGATTATTTTTGTGGGGTTATGTCAAGTCGTTAGTCTATGTGGACAAGCCGAACTCCATTGAAGCCTTACAGGACAACATAACACGCATTATTCGTGGAATACAGGCCGAAATGCTCGAAAAAGTGACGAAAAATTGGACCTTCCGAATGGACATTTTGAGACGGAGCGGCGGACAACATTTACATGAAATTACCTTTAAAAACTAAACGGTAAAAACCAATTTATCGAATCCGATAAAAAATTTTAATACCTATATATGATGCAAATTTGAGTGTTACAACTTTAAATTGATTCTTTTTTCAAACAAAAACTGTAAAATGTGGCACATTTTCTCCTGATGATGTCAAAGATGTCAATCTTTGACATTTTTTCAAATAATACTAAACCAATCAACCAAAAAATTGAGTACAACATTGTGTTTTTCTAACGCCATCTATCGTAACACAAACACACTTATGCAACGCAAGGTACAGGTTACTAAAGCCATCCCTATAAGGGAAGGAGTTATTTTATCCTTAGTTGCATCTACTACTAAATACATTCTTCAACTTTTATTCTACACGAAAATTCTTGCATTGCTTCATAGGAAGATTTCCTTCTCTGCCAAAATATATGATCTCTTACAATCACAAAATTAATCACATTCCATTCCATTGCAGTCCAGTATCAAAGAGTTGACCACACAAGTTAAGTACAAAATCTTGATGTAACAGTTTTAACTACGCAGAATGCAGACAACATTTTAGTCTCACATAATGGATGATTAATGCAACATTAATTGACTTTCACTTCCTTTCAATTTCAATTTTAAAGAAATAAATTTTGTAAAATATTTTACAAGTTTGTACCACGATGGCGATTAGGCCGTCGATGATGATCGCGAACATCGTCATCATAATCACCATGATCACGTGGATATGGATGACGTTATTATGGAACAATTTGATTAAGCTTAAGCTGGAGTGGTGGGACATGAGGAAAGCAAGAAAGTTTACATGAAGGGACGGACATTCTCGCAAACAGTGTCGGAGTAACTGCTCGTGAACAACATAAAATATGTGTTAAATTTTCGAAAATATTTAAGACAATTTTTTGGGTCTTTCTTTTCTTCGTTTCGATGTAATTTTCGAATGATGAAGTGAAATAATTTCTGTGAAATGGCGTGACTGACATTAAAGCGATTTTAATTGAAAATATCATTCATACAGTAGGGCAGAATGGCTGGAGAAGTGGGACAGACAACATGATATTCAAAAAAAAGAAAAGAAAAAAAGAATGGAATCGGGAAAAATGGAAATGTTTGTAATATTAAAAGAAATCACTAAATGATGGAATTCAACAAAGAACAATATATTGAATTACCAAAAATTTAAGATTTTGAACAAAACATGATTATGAAAAGGTGATTGCGAAAAGAGGACAACATCGCTCATAAAGGGAACAAATTAATCGCCACTTTGTTGGGGAATGTTTGTTGAGCAAAATAATGGTCGATTACTGCTGGATGTTGTGTTATTATTCGTAGTTTCAAGTAAGATTTGAATACATTTTTATACTCAAAGATAACTTTCACATCACTCAATTCTACACAGATTTGTAGATAAGGAGAAGTTTCTTAAAATCAAAGTAGAAATTTAACAATTTCAATACTGACCATTGTCAGAGTGCCGAAGTTTATGAAATACGACTCAGTTTGGAATAGGATTCATGAATTTCTATAATATTGGCGTTGGAGTCATATATATGAATAAAATCAAACTTTTTAGGCTAAATTATTTTTTTTTTCTGATGTTTAGCATACTGTTTCCCAAAACAGTACATAATAGCTCAGTTTCACAACTTTTATCCGATAGTAAAACCATTTACAGAGAAATTGTACAACAATTCCACCTAATAGGAAATTTCTACTTCACCCATTTGTAATATGTAAGACTTTTCTTGAGCGATTACATTAAACAATGAAAATTCACAAGATAAATCATTTCGAGGAATGAATGGATCTAATAGAAAATAGTACGTCTTTTTCTAGATGGCGGCTGGAAGACACATTTATATCCATTAGGCACAGCACGTAGAAGAGAATGCAAGGCGCTTTCATCTTTTTCCTCTTCCTCTTTCTACAATTCGTCACACCAAGTATTTAAAACAAAACCTTTTCCTTTCAATTGTATTTTGGTCGCCCATTCCTAATTCGTCCATCGAGTTCATTGTCGAAGATTCTTCTTGCTGAGATGTTTGAATGTATCCGCACAAGCGTAGTCTAGCCAACGCAATCGCTGTATTTTGATGCGATTAACCACGTCGATATCGGTTTATAGCTTATATATGTATAGCTCATGATTCTTACGTCTTAGATACCCTCCATTAACGACTACAGGTCCATACGAGATCTGTTCAAAAAATAAATGGAAATTTTCAAATTTCACGGGTTACGTACATTCAGCTTTCGATTATTATTTTTGTTGATGTTGGTACATTCGTCTCGAAAAAAATGTTGACGGTTTTATCCATATATCATGTTTAGTTTGTTTGTGAGAGGCATAAATAAGACAAGTGTTTTGCGTGTTCGGCGATTTTTTGCTACTGAAAAACATGGATCAAATAAGTTGCATCAAATTTAGTGCAAAAAATGGAATTAAGTGTTAAAAAACATTTGAAATAATGTTGACAGTGTTGACGGTGAGAGTCAGAGTCAGAGAAATGTTTGGTACAAGCTTTTCACAGAAGGTCGAGAAGATGTGAATGACGACGCTCGCTCTGAACGCCCCAGCACATCAACAACCGATTAAAATGTTGAGAAAGTGAAGAAAATTGTTATGGAGAATTGTCGAATCACAATTAGAGAAGTTGCTGATAGTGTCGATATATCGGTTGGCTCCATGCCCATGAAGCGTGTGGCAGCGAAGTTCGTTCCAAAATTGCTGAATTTTCACCAAAAACAACGTCGCAGGAGCATCGCTCAGGAATTGTTGAATGACGTCAACAATGATCCAGATTTGCTTATAAGGCTCATAACTAGTGACGAATCATAAGTATATGGTTATGACATCGAAATCAAAGCCCAATCGTCCCAATAGAAGAATCCAGGAAAACCAAGACCAAAAAAAATCACGCCAAGTTCGATCAACTGTTAAGGTTTTGCTCACTGTTCTTCTAATTACCATGGCGTAGTGCATCAGATGTTCTTACTGCAAGGTCGTACGGTAAAGAAGGAGTATTACCTTGAAGTTGTGAAGAACGTTTGCGTGAAGCAATACGAAAAAAACGCCCGGAATTGTGGAAAAAATTCATAGCTTTTGCATCACGATAATGCAATCTGCTCACTCATCTTTGCTTGTGAGAGATTATTTGGGCAAAAACAACACCGTTATCATGCCTTAGCCACCGTATTCGCCAGATTTGGCCCCTGCGACTTTTTCTTGTTCAAAACATTGAAGAGACCCACGAAAGGACGGTGTTTTGCGACGATTGAGGAGATAAAAACCGACTCGCTGAGAGAGCTCAAGGACATACCAGAAAGTGCATATCAGAACTACTTCAAGGATTGGCTGGCACAAGTGTATTATATCTGAGGGGGACTACTTTGAAGTAGATAAAATAGAAATTGATGAATAAATAAATATTTTTTGAGAAAAATTAAAATTCACCTTATTTTTTGAACACACCTCGTATATATTTTCAGATGATTTTCCTACCGAAGACACCGGAAACTAATTCATCCGCTTGTTTCTGGGACTGTTGAATTTTTGCTTCTCTAGAGAAGGTTTTTTCATTAAATCGCTTGCCAAGCTCATCGTGTGTTGGTTATCCAGTTGATGGTTCCAAAAGTAAAATTAAATAAAACACACATAAAGCTATGATTTCTATTTTATTTGATTGGACCTCACCATTATGAAATACTCGTACAATGTCATTTACATATAAATGACCACCTCTGAATTGGACACAGCAGTTGATCCTTTTGAGGTAATTTTCGAAAAAATAGGGCCCAGTGACACATCCAGATCAATGCGCACCAAACAATCATTTTTCCGGATGAAATGGACTTTCCACAATCACTCCGGGATTCTCCGAGTCCCATAAGCGACAATTTTACTTGTTCACGAAATGAGCTTCATTGCTAAAAAAAAATATTTTGAACGAAAAATCAGCACTGAAAGATTGTTGCTGTGGCACCCAATATGTACGGCGTTGTGATTGGTCAGCCGGCTTTAATTGTTGCGTGAGTTGGACTCTATATGGACGGAGGTGCAAATCCAAATGCAAAATACGCCATAGTAAGTCGTTAGATAGGTTGAAAACGCCGTACAGTTAACAAATACGGATTAACCGAAACACTTTCACTAACAGAAGCGATATTTTCGGCAGTACGTACATTACGATGATGCACAGGTCTGAGCACATCTGTAACACTTCGAGTCTCTTCAAATTTCTTTATAATCATGCCAATTCCTTGCATGTTTCCCATGGTTGAATCACCACTTTTGTAGTAAGTTTTAACTAACGCATTCTCCGGTTGTTCGTAAATGGCAAACTTTTCACTAAGTAAATAACACTTCAGATGACAGGTATTTAACAGCTGGCAGCCTTGCCAGACAGACAGTTTTGGAACCACTAAATGGATAACCCATTACAGATGAAGATAGTTTTCTATATGAAAAATACCTGTGAACACACGTTTCTATATGAAGCATACCTGCGCAGAAATCGTTTGATATGTTCCTATGAAAACACACTTTTCTGTACAAAAAGTTCCCACGAAGGCACAAAGGAAAGGTTTCTATAAGTACACTTTTCTATACGTGAAGTGTATACGAAGACATATAATTTAAATTGTTGAGTGTCTTCCAATATACTTTTCTATAAAAATGCCTATGGTCAGTGCCGACGAGGAAACATTTTCTGTATTGTAAACAAAAAAACTGGTATAAAAATCACCGGTTTTCATATAGTCGGCTTCATTTCAAGCCGATCATTCCTAGTCGATTTCAGCCGATAAATTCGGAAACGTTGACTTGGTCGCAAAATAGCCCGGCGGCGACGAAACGCCAACTTTTCATGATCAGTTTGAAAGTCGAGGCTTTGACCGAAGTTATGGTCATCAGGGTTCATGCAACGTCCCAAAGGAGCAGACTTTATGTTCATCAAAACAATTAGTTTAGTTTTGTACTCGTTCAATGCCAAACACATTTTGGTTAATTTCTTCTAAACGATTGTATTAACGTCTCACAATTTTCGGTCAACGATGCCTACACCATCAAAGTACGCAAGTAGCATACGTCTTCTATTAGAAGTAGCACCAGAATGAGACTTTTTGCACTGCAGCTTTCCATATGATCATCTTCAAATGTACCTATACTCGTATGTTGAAAAGGCCGCGCCATAAGCTTAAGTCCTATGTAAAACCCGGGCGGTTTGTTATAAAATAAGCCATTAAGGCTTTTATCTATTTTTCCTGAAGACTTCTATAAACACGTATAAGTTTCGCGGGAATACCAAAGTCGGCCATGTCTTCGTACAATTTATAGGGTGATTTTTTAAGATTTCAGTTTTTCAGGTTGACAGCACTGGTTGGTAATGGCGCTCAAACGTCATCTGTCAAAGTGAAAAGTGTACAGTATACTCTGCCATTTCATTATGAAAAGACTAACAAACGAGCAAAGATTGCAAATAGTTGAAATTTATTATCAAAAATCGTGCTCTGTGACAAATGTGCATCGTTTGATATGACCATTTTATGGTCGTCATAATCGACCTGCTGAATCAACAATTCGTGCTGTTATCTCCAAATTTCGCACCAAATTTACTTTGTTGGACATAAAACCATTGACTCGCATGCGTAGAGTGCGTACCGAAGAAAATATTGCAGCCGTAGCGACCAGTGTTAATGACGATCGTGAAATGTCAATTCGCCACCGTTCTCAGCGATTAGTAGTATTTTGGCTCCGATGGTGAAAACATTTTTGCCAAGCAAGCTTTCTCAATCTCTATGAGAGACAAATTTGAAATGCACCGAACTGTTAGTAAAAGTTGATCCTTAATTTCACCATCAATCCTTTTTGCTGTAGCTGGTTGAAACAACCTTCTACAGCACACACATATGTTCTTCGTCCCTCATTACAACTGAAAATGGTCTGATGCCAATGGCGAATAAATTGTTAAGGAAGCTGCCATAAAACTTGTAGGAGCACAGAAACTTCCTTTAACTATTTGCATTAGAAACCATTTGATGCAAATGTTTTAAGGACACCAAAATCAAATACTGCACTGTAGAAAAACAAATCGTAGCTGTGATTAGAAGAAATCCGTACTAAACTTTTTCGCCGTATTTTATCACATTTCCACCCTAAATTTCCTCTACTATATCCGGAGAAAGTGAGAAGTTCGTCAACTGGTGCATATCGTAAATCCGCAACGACAAATTTCATTTCGCATCCTGAGGCAAAAAACCATCCGTTTACCCACTTTCATTTGTTTCTAATCATCAGAGGAGAGGAGACAACCCAACGAATAGCAAACCTAAAACCGAAAGTTTTTGAATGCAGAAACCCTCATTCTGGCCTCGTTCGTATCTTCTTCCAAACTCAATTGTCATTCTTTTTTGCTACAATTTATCAATATCCGCCCTAAGCAAATTTTCAAGTGATTGAGAAATTTGCCAAGAAAAACTGAGATAAAAGATGCAAAGATGGTGCTACGCAACGAGTAGAGACCGGTAGCAAAAAAACATGTCAAAGAATCAACAGAGAAGAAAATTTGTTTGACAACTCGGAGACATTTACAACAACGCCAACAACAAAACGAACTTGTCAATTGTCAGCGTGAATGGGAGATAGAACTGACAGTAAACAATACGCTCTCGCGTGCACCGTTAATAGAAGAGAAAGGCCGGCAGCAGCAGCAGTGCCTTTTAAACGACTTTTTTCGGAAGGTGGCAAATAACAAAAGTTCGAAACTAAAGTTTAAACGCCGGTAAAGCGATGATGACAAAAAAAAAAAACACATCTCCCCATAAGAAAAAGGGAATGAAAGGGAAAGGTGGTAGAAAACCACGATTCTTTTGTAACTTTATTTGGTCACGGGCCGGAGGAGAAGGGCAAACGTTTGCTTTTTTGCCATTTTTTACCTTCAGGCAGATGTTGTTTGTCTTTGTCCCGGTAATTGGAAAGAAATAAAAAGTTTAGACTTTTGTTAGTCTTTGCTTTTTTGGGCGTAAATAAAGGTTGGTTTGTAGAAAAAACAAGCACGGTTTCAAACGAACAATTTTCACCATTATCTATTTACAACACTACTAACGCCTCCCAACACCGATTACTGCAGTTAAAGATGAGTATGATAATGAAATGAAATGATGATGATAAGAAAATCTATATATATAAAAATGAATATCTGTCTGTCTGTGTACAAAAATAGTTTGTAAGAGAACTCCTCTCACACGGCGTACCCGATCTTCATGAAACTTTCAGGGCTTATTCGTGTCGGCCAGGAGAAGGTTTTTAACTATGTCCGAAGGTCGAAATACAATTCGGTCCAATTGGACAAAGGGGCGTGGTACCTCCCATACAAACAAAAAATTAAAAATTAATTATTTCTGCTCCTGCTTACGGTATTTGAACAAAATTTGGTGCGTAGGTTTGGTGTACATATCTTAAGTGCTACTGCAAATATGCTCGGGATTGGACAATGGGGCGTGGTACCTCCCATACGAACCATAAATTAAATATCCAATATTTCTGCTCCTGTTTACGGTATTTGAACAAAATTTGGTACATCGGTTTGGTGTACATATCTTAAGTGCTGCAACTATGGGCGGGATTGGACTATGGGGAGTGGCACCTCCTATACAAACCACAAATTAAAAAGCAATTATTTCTGCTCCTGCTAACGGTATTTAATTTTGTATTTCGGATGAGTGAACATATTTTAAGTTCTTCCGCAAATATAGGCGTTTCGTATTATAATAGACCGATTGGCATGAAACATTTCCAATAAAAATAAAATTTGAAGGCAAAGCAACGTTTGCCGGGTCGGCTAGTGTATTATAAATTAGATTTCGTGTGCGAAATACGTAATATTTGCAAACAAAAGTGCAGCATTTAATTTGAAAAGATATGCTAAAGCGAGACGAGGGCGAGCCAAACTCCGTTTGAAGAACCAGGCTTTCGAAATACTATCGAAACTTAGTGTGACGATTTGGAGAAGCGCAGAAAATCGAAGCGTTTGGAATTATTTTCTATAGGCGGGCTATAATAGATAAGTATGTCTATTCCAGTCGCCACCTAAGAAGAAGATGCTAAAGCTAAAACAAGTCTTGTTTTGATTGCTATAACTCTGATCAAAAGAAAGAGGGTCTTATATTCTGTGAAAAATGTACCGGGAATTGATCATTTAGAATACGAGTACTCTCTTAAAGGGTTTGTCAAAATTCTTTTTGCTGTTAAATTTTCCCAGTGTCCTCCATATTGTTGCGGAGTGATCTGTCTATTAGGTTGTTTTCCGTACTCGATGTTATCAGTTCATCTCAGAGCGTTTTATGATTTTTACAGTGTATACAAATATCGAAAAAAGAATTTGCTTTAAATTTGGTATTGCAAATACAATTTCGTGTCGAATTGCTGAAAATGTTGCAGAAGGCTTACGACGAAATGATTTTAATGGAAAAACACGTGCAAGTAAGCGGTACAGTGCACTAAAAGCGATTGGGATATGGGGGAAAATTTATTTTGCTTTCGCCATTAACGTTTTTGTCGAAGTTATCATCGATAGTGAATGAAGGAATTGGTGAATGGAAATTGTCACTTGAATTTGAGAGAGGTAGCCGCTGAATTTTTTGAGTTTCACGAATTAATTCATACCATTTTACACCATTGTTTGGATGTGAAACGCGCTGCCGCTCGGCTAGTTCCGAAATTTTCTTCAGAAACTCAATCGCATAAAGATAGCTGAGGATATGCCAGAACCGAGTAAATTCCCCTAATTCTCCATATTCATAAAAACCATAACTAGTGATGAGATGTGGGTTTACGCCAGCCAACAAACTTCAGAAGAGTGCCTTCCAACTGATTCAAAACCCATAAAACTACATCATAGTCTATGAAAAGACAATTCAATGTTGACTGTTCTCTTTAGTTATTGCGGTTTTCTGCACGCGGAGTTCTTACCGGAATGTCAGACGGTAAAAGTAAAGAATTTTGAAAGAGCAAATTCCTCCAAAAAGACAGATTTGAGGAAGAAAACTCATGGACTTTGCATCTCGACAATGCGCCATCTCACAAGGCAACTATTGTGAATTTCTGGCCAAAAATCCAACAAATATCATCTGACGGCCACTGTATTCACCTGACATAAGAGAAAAGAGAAGTCTTTTCTTTAAGTCTTTCCAGAAAGTGCGCTTGAAAAACGTTCGAGAAAGCACATTCCACCAGAAAGGACAAATTTGAGGAATGAAAACTCATGGACTTTGCACCACTATAATACGCCATCTCACAAGGCAACCATTGTGAATGGATTTCTTACCGAAAACCCAACAGATATCATTTGACAACCACTGTATTCACCTGATATGGGAGAAGAGAGAGCGGTCTTTCCTTTTTTCAAGTATTTTCCAGAAAGCGTGCTTAAAAAATATTGAATTATTCGTTAGCAAAAGTTTAGTGCTTTAAAGATTGATTCCCAATACTTTTTTTGACACTGTGCATATATTCAGTCAAAATATTAAAATAGGAAAACAAACTGTTGGACAAATTTTATACTTATAAAGGGTGTCCTAACAAGAACGCAAGATTTAAATTAGGCGCCATTCGAAATGTCATTGTTTGACATTTGAACAATTGTTATTGCTTGCTAGTAGAAGGTCCGAGGTTAGTAAAAATGGAGCGCTACACGAATGAACAACGCATTCTTATTGTGAAATTGTTTCACCAAAATGGTGAAAGTTTTGCGACTACAGTTCGCAAATTGCGATCAATTTGGGGTGACAATAATGCTAAAAAATAATTGTCGCATTTGGGGTGAGGAAAATCCTCGAGTGATTCACGAGAAGCAAATGCATCCTCAACGTGTCACTGTGTGGTGTGGATTTTGGGCTGGAGGAATCATTGAACCTTTTTTATGAAAATGAGCCAATGGTGTTCAGTATCGTGAAATGATAACCGGTTTTTCGTGCCTAGAATTGAAGAAATGAATGTGGAGGGCATGTGATTTCAAAAAGACGGTGCCACATCAGTCATTTCCCGGTCGTGTTATTTCGCGTTTTGGAGACCAGAATTGGACGCCTAAATCATGCGATTTAACACCATTAGACTTTTCTCTTTGTGCTTTTTTGAAGTCGATGGTTTACGCGAATAAGCCGACGACGGCTCGAGTCTTAAAAGAGGATATTGGGCGCTGCATTAATGAAATACCACAGCACTTATGCAAAACGGTCATTGAAAATTTCATTAAAAGATCGCGTGCGTGATAGCAAAGCCGCGGCGGCCAACTGCCCGATGTGTTGTTCCATATATAACCTCATTCTTTCTACTTTACGATATAATAAAGTTTCACGATTTTAAATATCTGTGTTTTATTTAAAATTTAAATCTTGCGTTCTTGTTGGGACACCCTTTAGTTTATTTAACCCATTATAATGCTTCCACATGAATTATTTAAGTTGTTGAAATCGATTTCCTCTAATCCACAAACTTCGTTATTACTGGGTGTCAGTCTAGATGTCGTCTACCACGCAATATGCGAAGAAAATGATTTCTGTTGCGGACGACATTTGTGGGGAACGCTGTAGTCTTGCCATATTCACTTAATATCCGCTTTTCTGCCAATATCAAAAAAAAAAAAAACAGCCAGATATAGTTCGTGTGAAGTATTTACAATATTTTTGTTACTAAACAAGCTTGCTCTTCATACATTTCAGCCATGAGTGGAGGGAGGGCAAACATTTGAATTTGTAAATCACATTAGTAATGCCTCTCATTTCAACAAGACACAGTCACATTTCAATGCAAAATACCTGAACACCAACGAAAATTTACACATATCCACTTTTCTTTCTTTTCATACTCCTCTGTCAATTATGACATATCGTATAAAGAAGCAAGTAAGCAGCTCAGAGCCACTCTCCCTCACTATCTGCTGTCTTATCAACAATGATGAAGTACAAGAATTAATAAAAAAATAACATTATTTTATTGTCATTGATTTTAGTGTTGTATTCTTAAAATCGACGTGTGTGTTATTTTCCAAGTGACTCATTAATCACCGGCCGGAGTGAGTGAATGCTGGCGGTAGAAGAAAACGTTCAATAATTGATCACATCATCGGCTGCATAGCTCACAAAACCAACACAAACACCAGCAGCAGCAGAATAAGGCGATGTAAATGCGCATGCGCAACAGTAACAGCGGCTACAATCGCAACAACAACGACAGCATAGTCAACGTCCATCGGCAACAGATAACACGCTTCCAGCTGTGTTTGGTAAACAATGATGTATGCGCGGCACTTTTCTTCTTTGACTTTGGTTTCTTGGCCACAGTTTTTATTTTCTCTGTCCACCAAAACTCCTCTTAAGCAGGTCGACTTGGCTGTATCGCTTAGGGCTCTGTGCACAGTGGTTCATAATGGCAATGTACGGCACAGTGCCACAAAAACAAAATTATAACCTTTTAAAATTCTATCAAACTTATGCAATTTCTTAAAAGATTGCAAAATTTGGAAAATGGTAGAAAAATATAAATTTAAAATAAATATACATATAAATGCACATCCTGCTGGTGGATAAATATTTACACCAATTTCGTGATTTAGAATTAGCCGTTTATTCTGGGCAAAGACATTATTTTTGTCTCTTTTAACCATATTTTAACCACTATTTGTGGAGACTTCGAAAAGTCATGTTTGCTTGCCTGCCAACGGAAAGTAATTTATTATTTTAACTTCCTTATTTTCTAAATAGTTGTACAATTTTTTGTCCCCTTTCTTCTCTTATTTAAAACCCCCTACCGAAAACATACGACGTGAGATGAATGTAATTCTACTTATTATTTCGATTTAAGTTTCAAGCTTTTATTCTAGGATATGATACTATTTGCGCCACATTCCTTCCCTGTTTCTTTTCCTAAATGTAAGAGTTTATGAAAGTTCCACCCACAATTTTATAATTTTAACTTCAGGCGTTTGTTTATTTGATGGTACTAATTTTGTCTCTTTTCTGCCCTGTGTTATCCTTTGAAGTATGGAATTTCTAACAAAAAAAAATTTATTATTATCAATGTTTACTATTATCAATATTTATTATTATTCGCTTTAATTCCGGTGACATCAGCTTTAGGTGTTTGTTCTAAACAATGATGGTACCATTTTTGTCCCTATACTTTAAATTTTTACCGCCTAAAAATAGGAATTTTTACAAATAACTTCTAAGTCAGTGTCTACGCTGATTGGTTGGCGTACATACCCAGTTTTACAATTTGGTCTGGACAATTGCACGCTATTTTTTCTTTCTTTTTTTGTCCCATTTTATGCCCCCAAAAAAGCGCATTTCCAAAAATCCCGTCTTATTACGCAATCACGGCTTATTGGGGGCATATTATTTCCAAATTTCGTGATTTTTTTGTAGCATCGAAGCGGTCAGCAAGTGACCAACTAACAGACATGTATATATTACAAACATACATATACACATACGGTCAAAATAATAAGTACACCCTATATTTTTTTAAAGGCTCGTAGACGAAAATTTACTGTAATTAAAAGAAAAAACAAACACTAATTTCTTTTGTTATAACATTAGAAATACAATAAATACTAAAACAATAAAAAAACCAAATGTTAAATTCAGTATTTTTCAAAATGTAAGAAATTAGTCAAAAAACATTTGACAAAATAATAAGCAAAAAAGTAAAAAAATTGTCTGAATTGCGTTAAAAGCAGGTTTATCCACCTTTACTTTCAATTATTTTGTTGACTCTTGAGCTTCCTGCAGGTTTCTACTGGTTTTTCATACCAAGTTTTTTGAACAAAATTCCATAACTGATCCTTATTTTTAAGAACCTCATTTCCAATTCTTTGTTTCAACTCTCCCCAAAGATTTTCGATTGAATTTAAGTTCGGAGATTGATTTGGCCAGTCAACAAGGGCAACATTATTATCTTGGAACCAATCCTTTACCAACTTAAATGTATGCTTCGGATCCTTAACCTGCTGGAATGTCCACATAAGAGGCATACTTTCCACAGCATAGTTCAACATCGTATTTTCCAAGATAACTTTGTAATAGAATCTGGTCATAGTGTCGGTAATTCGATGTATCGGACCAACACCATACCACGAGAAACAAGCCCAGACCATAATATTACCGCACCCGTGCTTGATCGTCTTCTTTGTAGAGCGAACATGGCATTTCTTGCCCTTAGGGCGTCGAACATTGCGGGCACAGTCGTTTCCAAATACATTAATTTTTGATTCATCGCTCCACAAAATGTTTCGCCATTTTTTTTTTCACCGTCTACTCGTCCGGACCAATTGGAATGACTTCTTGCAAACCAATCTAGCCTTTAAATTTTTTTGTCTAAGCAAAGGAACTCTTCTGGCTATCCGTCCTGGTAAATGTTCTTCTTGTGGTCTACGATGAACCATTCGCGATGAAATTACATTTCCAATTTCTTCCGCGAGTTTCGACGGGCTTTTTAGGCTTTAAAGCATTTTGTACAAAAAATAGCGACCGATTCATAGTTTCTGCTATACAACGAAGACTTTGATCACTTTCTCTTAGTCTTGAAACAATTCTTCTCTCCTCTGGAGAACAATAATTTGATTTTTTCACTGTATATTTTGTTATGAATAAAGATAAACAACAGTAAAATAAGTAGGCTTTCCAAAAAGATTACAGCAGACTGCGAAAATACTAAATGAATTGAGCAATGTACTTATTGTTTTGACCAAGTACAAAAATCACACCTAAACAAAACTTAATAACAATGAAAACAACGGGGAAGCCCCAGTTTTGTTTTTACTTTTAAAGGCATTGCCATATTAAAGTTATTTAAATAAAAATGAATTGCCATGTTTACTTTCCGTTAAAGTAACTAAAATTAAACGTAAAGCAAAAATAAGCAGGTGTACAAAATGACGCCAACTCAGGTATTAGGAGAATACTATTAATTAGAAACCAGGCGCTGTTATAGACTAAGTAAGGCAGTTAACCTCCTCTCTCTAAGGACAAAATTTTAACTGTACTAAGGATTAGTCCTACCTGAATTGTTATTAAATGTTATATTATACCTATAGAATTCTATAGAATACTGGGTTGTGACACAAACGGTTGAGTTCGCAGACACTTCGAAAGAAAAACACTTCTTAAATTATATAAGCCAAGAGTTGTATGAGCTATTGATATCAACGCTGTTAAAAGCATAAAAATATATTGATTGCATTGGCTGGAATACGAGTATGCTATGCGGCTGGATCAAAACACATAAAAACGAAAAGTTCTCGACAAGGAATTTGATGGACGGCTTAGAGAATATTCACAAAAACTCCGTTGAAAAGATCGAATAGGATAGGAAGCGCAGAATACTGAAACGCGTGAACTTCCTTTCTACGGGGTGGCTTATGAATGTTCCTTCTAAAATAGTACCTACTCGTAAAAATTTCGAAAGAGATTTTTTCCCCAGAAATGCGTCGAATGAGAATCTCTTTCAAACTGATGTAGTTTCATAGTATGACTTGTACTTGTTCGTAACTATGCACGCTTGACACTGCATCATTTTTCCATTCGGTTTGTAGCATCTAGAATTAGTCAGGTCTCAGGTCGGCTTAGATTTTTTACGGCGCTCAGGAATGTATATACGTTATGAAGGGCCAGTATGTATACTCCTGAATGCCGTAAAAAATCTAAGCCGACCTAAGCAAATCCATCCATCCATCTGCATGTCTATCGAAATCACGGTGGAGTTCGCAGCGCTTGAGCTAAGAAGCTGCAATTATGCATGAAAATATCTCATATTCATAGGCAGATAAGTAATGTTCGAATTTGGGTAAAATCAGCCCAATGCGGAAGAAACTTGACAATATTACAAAAACCTGACCCACCTCTATGAAAATGGAAGTTTATTTTCAGAAATTTCATTGTTTATTCCTTAATTTAAAGTAATATATCGCAATATTGTAGATATATTGTAAAGGGCAACTACAATTCATACGATTTATGAAGGAATCGGCGGAATATTAGATTTAGATATTAAAAAAATACAAAAAAAAATCTATTTCCGTTGGATAACTGGGCTAGGTCGATATATATAATGTATGCTAAGAAGACGTTTCCGATACGCCCACTTATCTGACGATGTATCCATACAATGTCAGGAATGAAGGACTGAGTTCACTTTTGAACTAAAGGATATTTTCAAAATTGTTCAATAAATATAACATTTATTCATTACGAGCTAAAATTGGTCAATTTTTCTTCTTGGAATATGTCTATAAAGGTATTTACTATTCCCAAAACTAACCGACCTAACAAGGAAGACACAAAAAAGATGGAACTGTCAAACTCCTTCTGATAGGCATCAACCGCAGACTTTATCTCTTCATTGTTGGCAAATCTTTTACCACCGAGCTATTTTTTCAAGTGTGCAAATAGAAAATAGTTCGAGGGAGCTAAGTTTGACGAATAAAATGCGTGATGAAGCAATTGGAAATTTTAATTAATTAATTTTGACCATCGCAATAGTGGGTATATGAACTGGCGCATTGTCTTGATGAAACAACAATTTCTTTTTCCCCAAATGCGGCCTTTTTCTATAATTTCATCACCTAAACGCTGCAAAAAATTAGCATAATATTTGCCGTTGATGGTTTTTCCTTTCTGAAGAATATAAAAATAAATAAAAATAATTCTCTGCGCATCCCAAAAAACAGACGCCACGACTATGATTGACCATGACTTTAGACACGATTCTCCCACCCTAGTTCGTTGCTTCGACTGTTCCTTTAAGTAAGGTGTAAAGTGGTGCAGCCAAGTCTCATTATGGCTCATCAAAAATTCGGCTTTTTTGCAGGGAAATCTTGACGACGCTGTTTTTGCTCTATTGAAAGCAAGCGCGGCACCCATTTTGCGCGCAGCTCACAAATCTTCGATCAGCATCCGAAGTACTACAACGGTGTTCCTCTTGGCAGTTCGTACGGCCTCGTTTAAACTCTGCTACCCATTATTTTACAGTCGTAAAGGAAGGAGCAGACTTAGCTTTGGCATTGGTTGGTCTGAGGCCTTTTAAATGAAAATATTCAATTACATAAAGGTGCCCAATTTTTTCCATGTTTACGAATTTACTCAGATAGGTATACGATGTACGATGTACCACTACGGTGTCCCTCTTGGCAGCTCGTACGGCCTCGTTTAAACTCTGATTTCCAATATTTTACAGTCGTAAACGAAGGAGCACACACGGCTTTAATATTGGCTGGTCTGAGATATTTCAAATGAAAATATTCAATTACATAACGGTGACCTATTTTGTCCATGTTTATAAATTCACTCTGATCATTTACTTTTGATGGCTCAAATAAAAATGCTAAACAACGTGGCGCTTTAAAACTTAAAACATATGTTTTATAAGATTGTCACGTTTTACCAAAATAATTTTTTTTCAAATTACTGTCACCATCTATACGTTAGGTCGGCTAATTTTGGCACTGCCCTCGCAAACATGAAGAATATAAAAAACACAAATGAATTATAATCCACTAGTCACAAATATAACAGATTTTTCTCTCGAATTTTCCCAAGGTAATGACCCACACCTTTTTAAAACAGTTGTAAAACAACCCCTTAGACCACTGTGTGTGCCCATACGGACATACTCTAGACGTTTACTGTTCCTTCATCGCGCGCCACTTAAAAAGTTTCCATTCATTTCGTTGCATTGTTGTCATTATTGTTG
This sequence comes from Philornis downsi, assembly GCA_019455685.1. Lineage (NCBI taxonomy): Eukaryota > Metazoa > Arthropoda > Insecta > Diptera > Muscidae > Philornis > Philornis downsi. The sequence goes on along the minus strand of JAHXMU010000762.1, from coordinate 1,720,960 downwards.
GTTGCTACGAATTTAACATGCATTTTTTGATTAATCTACATTTTTTAACATGACTTTCAATTGGTTTCGCTTTCCGTAATTCCCCCGAAAAATGTCTCTTTTATTTTATACTCTCAAAGGTAATTTATTAAGTGCTGTTGTTGTTGTTGTTGGTGATGTTACTGCAGTGTCATTATTGTTGCAATTGGAGGTAGTGGATAGAGAATCGTCAGCAAATGATGTAAATGAATAATGATGGAACTGACACTTGTGAAGATTCAAGAAATTCTGATGCATGCTAGCAGCTTAATGAGATTGAATTGAATGTTAAGGATGTTATCTAGAAAAAGGGATAAAGAAATAGTTCTTAGTGCCAAAGAGATGGGTGTAAACTCGAGTGGTAATCATTTGAATAAATGAATCGAAGAGTATCAGAAGAGAGAGAGAAAGAGAGAGAATCAACTTCTAACCCATAAATAATTTAGACGTTCATGAGATTTTACAACAACTCCACTTTTCGCGAGACGAAGGCGACCCAAACTCCGTTTGAAGAACCAATCTTTCGAAATACTATCGAAACTTGGTGTGACGATTTGGAGAAGCGCAGAAAATCAAGGCGTTTGGAATTATTTTCTACAGGTGGGGTATAATAGATAAGTATGTCTATTCCAGTCGCCACCTAAGAAGAAAATGGGTCTGGTGGTAAACGAGGACAAAACAAAGTTATTGGTTTCAACGAACAAACGAGTCTACTCATTTGGGACGCTGTGTAAACAAAACGAATAATGTCAGCATGGAGATAAAAAGAGAGCATTGCTTGCTAACAGATGTTACTACGGGCTAAGCAAGCGATTCAATGATAAAGCCCTCTCTCGACAAACAAAAATCCGACTGTACCAGACGTTGGCTCTATCCGTCTTGTTATATGACGCAAAATTCTAGGTTATGACGCAAGCGGATGAATCAGTACTGGCAGCATTCGAGAGGGAAATACTCTAGAAAATATATGGACCAATCATTGATGATGGAGAGTATTGACGTCACATGAACAATGAGCTGTATGAGCTATATGCCGACATCGACGTGGTGAAACGCATTAATATACAGCGATTGCGTTGGCTGGGTCATGTTGTGCGGATGGATCCAAACGCTCCGGCATAGAAAGTTTTCGACAACGAACTCGGTGGACGGCGTAGAAGAGGGCGACCGAAACTCCATTGGAGGAGTCAGGTTTCTGAAATACTATCGAAGCTTGGTGTGACGAATTGGAGGAGAAGCGCAAAAGATCGAATCTCTTGGAATTATTTTCTAACTGTTTTTCTATTAACTCTTTTTTGTAAAGGCTCGTAGCGGAAAATTTATTTAAATTAAAAGAAAAAACAAATACTAATTTCTTGTGTTATAACATTAGAAATAAAATAAATATTAAAACAATAACAAAAAACAAAAATTCAGTATTTTTCGAAAAGTAAGAAATTAACCAAAGAACATTAGACAAAATAATAAGTACATTAAGTTAAAAAGAGCAAAAAAGTAAAACAATCAAGTTTTTTTTCTGCTAAATTGGCTGAGTTTCGCTAAAAGCCGGTATATCCACATTTATTTTCAATTATTTTGTTGACTCTTTTGAGCATGCTGGCAATAAGCTTCCTGCAGGTTTCTACTGGTATTTCATACCAAGTTTTTTTTTGAACAAAATTCCATAAATGATGCCTATTTTTAAGAACCTCCTTTCCAATTCTTTGTTTCAGCTCTACCCAAAGATTTCCGATTGGATTTCAGTCTGGAGATTGACTTGGCCAGTCAAGAAGGGTTACATTATTATCTCGGAACCAATCATTTAGAAGTATGCTTCGGATAGTTATCCTGCTGGAATGTCCATCTAAGAGGCATACTTTCTACAGCATAGTTCGACATTGTATTTTCCAAAATATCTTTGTAGTGGAATTTGGTAATTGTGTCGGTAATTCGATGTATCGGACCGACACTATATCACGAGAAACAACCCCAGACCATAATATTGCCGCCTCCGTGCTTGATCGTCTTCTTTGTAGAGCGAACATGGCATTTCTTACCCTTAGGGCGTCGAACATTCCGGGCACAGTAGTTTCCAAATATATTAATTTTTGTTTCATCGTTCCACAAAATGTGTCGCCATTTTTTCCCACCGTTTCCTCCTCCGGACCAATTGGAATGACTTCTTGCAAACGCCAATCTAGCTTTTAAAAAATGTTTTTTGTCTAAGCAAAGGAACTCTTCTGGCTATCCGTCCTGGTAAATGTGCTTCTTGTAGTCTACGACGAACCGTTCGCGATGAAATTACATATCCACTTTCTGCTGAAATCACTCTTGAAGACACAAACGGGTCCTTCTCCGCAAGTGTTACAATACGGATACCTGTTGTTTTTGAATTTTTTTTTGGGTCTTCCGTGAGTTTCGACAGGCTTTTTAGGGTTTACGGCAGTTTGTGCAAAAAATAGCGACCGATTCATAGTTTCTGCTATAGAACGAAGATTTTTGCCACTTTCTCTTAGTCTTGAAACAATTTTTCTCTCCACCGGAGAACACTGACTTTTTCGATCCATGGCTGATTCTATTTTACTATTTATTTTATTATATATTTTGAATAAAGATAAACAACAGTAAAATAACTAGCCTTTCCAAAAAAAAACTACAAAAACTATTATTTTGACCAAGTACTGAAACCACACCTGAACAAAACTAACTCACAATGAAAACAACGGGGAAGCCCCAGTGTTGTTTTTACTTTTAAAGGCATTACCATATTAAAGTTAGCTAAATACAAAAGAATTGCCATCTTTACTTCCCGTTAAAGAAAATAAAATTAAACATAAAGCAAAAATAAGCAGGTGTACTTATTTTTTGACCATATATTCTGTGTGTACCTCCCATAGGTGATAAATATAATAAAACATTCATATATTTATAAAATTTCAAAGGACTTCTTTGAGATATTCTGACTGTAAGATACTCATATCGGATAAAAACAAAAAACACTTCCCGGGATTAAAACTTAACAAAACAAAGCGACGCTTTTGTTTTGCCAAAGGTACTGTCGTGCGTACGATAAATGCAAAAAGGATTCAAATTAAATTAGTTGAAATTACTGGTAGTTATTAATTTTTACCATTTAATATATTATTAAATTTTTCTTTATATTATGGAGCAGCTGTAAATTCCAACTAAAGTTGTAATTCCGTATTTTAGGACGAAAAACATACAAAGTAAAAAATTCTATAGGATGAAGTAGTAGACTGTCTTATTGTACTGTGGGTAGGCGGGTGTTTCCTAGGATGCTTTGTACCGCTTACTCCTAAAACACAGGCCTCTCTACCTGATCCTGTAATTAAGCAGGTAAAGGGTATGATGCTTGCGTACAAAAACAAAGTAGTGTGGCCTTGTGCCAGGCGCCCTAGGAAAATGTGGATTATGTCTTGGGATTCACCTATAATATGACATCAAACTGATCTTGGAACTCGTTTTTCAAAAACCAAGTAAAGGGGAGAGTCATAGTTAAACAAGACACATCCTGGCAACAGGTGCGGGCATAGAGAAGCCGTTGGGAGGTATCGGAAGATTTATCTTTTCCGTAAATATAGTTGTATGACCAGAGAGATCTGGTTAATGAACTATGATAGGAGCATGGTGTGCTTTGCTTTGTTAATATTCTCTCCTCGGACATTGAAAATCTATGCCGTAGATTATTGATTACCAGTTCCATGCGAGGTATGATAAAGCAAAACTGGAGTAGCCTGACTGCGAAAGCCAGACCAGAGGGTTCTTCTCTTCTGATAGCACGGGTGACCAGGGGCCCAAGGAACATTGTTCCTTCTTGGTCAATGGTGTTGGACGCCTAGTGGGAGCATCGTGCTGGCTGTGGTTGCCCGAACAAGTATTTTCAGTGCTTTTGCGATGCTTCATGTCGCGTTGGTGAAGGAAGGCATTAGCTTAGAAAACACTGTTCATATCTATCCGAGGTCTTCCTAGATACCTCAACTCCTACCCGGGAGGTAGCTAATCCTTCGGGATTAGTTTGAGTACCCCAAAGGGGCGCTTGAAGAAAGAAAGAACACATAACCAAGAAAGAAAAGTAAATGATGGAAAACAGCACCTGTGTGGTGGCACACCATGGGTAAGGGTTTCACAGCGAGACTCATGTAAAACCTTCACATCAGTTGTCTTGTTGTACTTGTAAATCATATTTTTCTGCTTTGAAGATACACAACATTTTTATAACATCAGTATCGTAAAGTTGTATAACGTATTTGTTATTGAATTGTATAGAAGATATGTTATAATATTATAATTTAATCATATCGGCCTTAAGGCTTAAAATTACAATCCTGAATAAATAAAGCTAAACCTATACGATGGCCTGTAATATTCGCCCACTTCAGCCATCATAAAGTAGTACTTTAAATTTGAAACTGACCGTTTTATCGCTAAATCTCTGTGGGTTCTTATTACACTTCTTTATTACACGAATATTTTGCACATAATTTACATCCATTTTAGCATATAATTTATAGAGACGTTTTTATAATTTTTGCATTTCCCATAAATTCTGCTTGTAAATTGAAGCCATCTCACTCTTTAATAGATTTCGTAATTTACTACCGTAATTTGCCTTTGCCGTAGAATGCAAAAAAGGCAACCATAATTTTCACATTGTTTTCTTTTTCACAAGCAAAAATGACTTTGAGCGTGGCAGCAAAAGCTATAATTTTAACGCCTTCTCATTAGAAAATACCCTGAAATCACCACGAAGTACCATTAACCTCCAAGCGTTCTCTCTCTCTCTCTCTCTCTCTCTCTCTTCCTCTCTCTCTATTCTTAGCAGCCAGAATTAGAAGTGGGAAAAAAGGAAGTTGCTTAGGTCAGTGAATTCCGGATTGGTTGATGACGTTAAGAAATGCCAAACAAAAAAAGTCCATTTGCAAGAACTGCAAGCGAAGCGGATTTAAGGAAAAATGAATTTGAATAAAACTACGTAGAGATAAAATACGAGTACATGTTAATAACAGAGTTTTGCATTTTAGGATCAGCGATTATGCCGAACAAAAATATAATATCTATAGAAATTATAAAGCCATTGTCTTTCGGTGACACCAGGAAACAGCTAAATGCAGTGGAATGACAGATAATAAACTAATGAAATGTTGACAAGGATACAATTCCTATATGATAAAGGTGGGACAGTAACTTTGATGTAAGGCAAAGAGTTAATAAATGCTTGGCTTTGAACTATACGAGTATAAGAGGTGGTGCACGAATCGTGCTACTGTCAACTAACAATGGGGACCGGTGTTCAAAAACGTTGAAGGAGTCTTTTTTACCTAGAACTGCGCCGAAAATGTATCCGTTTCAACAGCATTTGGCCCCAGCAAAGATGGAACAACTGCTGCCACATACAGTGATGTAAACAATAACAAGGACACTTATGCCCAACAATATTTGATCAGAAAATAAGTAAAATGAGAGAATTGCTCATAAATAACTGTACTTATTTTTAGATAATATATCTCTCGATGTGGCCCTGTGAGTTGGCTCCCAAGATCTTGCGATTTAACGCCTCTTGATTATTTCTTGTGGGGTTATGTCAAGTCTTTAGTTTATATGGACAAGCCGAACACTATTGAAGCCTTGCAGGATAACATAACACGCGTCATTCGTGGAATACAAGCCGGAATGCTCGAAAAAGTGACGAAAATTAGGCCTTCCAAATGGATATTTTGAGACGCTGCCGCGGACAACATTTACATGAAATTATCTTTAAAAATTTAATGGCAAAGACCAATTTATCGATTCCAATGAAAAATTTTAATATATGATGTAAATTTGAGTATTTTATTAGATTTTTAGAAAAACTACAATCAAAAAATCACCCTATATAACCGCTGAAAAGTCATACTCAAACTACTCTATCAGTATGCAAATCAAATGAGAGCCTATCATCCATTATAACGCCCTAATATCCAAAAACTCAACTTTCCGCTGGCCCCCAAGGTCACCTGAGCTGGTTGCACCAGACTTTTTTACGGCGTTATGTCAATCAAGAGATATACAAAACAAAATCAAGGAATTTGACTGAATTGAAGCAATCCTTTAAAACAATAATTAAGGCGATTCCAACTTCAACCCTTCAGGCCACAATGAATAGTTTTCTGATCAAGTGTCACATAAGCGAAAATGAACATGGAAGTCATTTATGGTCTATCATTTTCAAAACCAATTAGTTATATAAAATAACATTAAATTTTCTACACAATAAAAAAAACAACCTAAATACATTGATTAACAAAAAGTTATTTGAATTTCTTATTGCAGTGCAATTGGTGTGCCACCCTGTACCTCGAACGTTCCATGAATAAAACTACCCATGTCAGCCTAGAAATTAGGAGAAGAATAGTGCTGGCAGATAGAGGCTACTATGGGTATCTTCTTCTTAGGTGGCGACTGGAATAGACAGCCTTATCTATTATACGCCGCCCGTAGAAAATAATTCCAGGCGCTTCGATCTTCTGCGTTTCTCCTCCAATTCGTCACACCAAGTATTTCAGAAGCCTGGTCCTTCCGACGGAGTTTTGGTCGCCCTCGCCGCAGGTCGAGTTCGTTGTCGAAAACTTTCTGTGCCGGAGCATTTGGGACCATCCGCCCAACATGACCCAGCCAACGCAATCACTGTATATTAAAGCATTCGGCCACGTCGATATCGGCATATAGCTCATACAGCTCATTGTTCATGCGACGCCGACAGTCGCCATTAACGAAGATGGGTCCATATATTTTCCGGAGTATTTTCCTCTCAAGAACTGGCAGTACAGGATGGTATAGTGATATAATGCTAAAACACTCTCTTACTGGATTTTAAACGAAGCTTAAGACATGAATGAAAAGGCTTAGACATCAACCTGGGCAACTTAGGAGAGGACGACCAAAACTCCATTGGAAGACTATAAAACTTGCAGTGACCAATTGTGGAAAGAGTACAGAAAATCGAAACGTTGCGTTCGCTTTTCTTTAGGCGCTGTATAAAGGATAAAAATACCCATCCTAATCGCCATGCAAGTAAGTTAGCAAAAATCTCAAACTCTTTATAAAATAAAAGCAGACATCAAATGTCTCAAAAACAACTATTGTGAGGGACTTCACTGCGCCCAGCTTCAACCCTCATTTCTTAATGAAGAAAGGAAAAAGTCATTACCCTCGACTCCAATGTAAAATTCATCACTTATAATTGGAAGACCCTTCAACGTGATACAAATGAATTAGTGCAACAAACTTTTCTAAATGATGGGCATTCCTTAAAACAGAAACGATTTGAAAACTAAAAATTTGTGGTTGATTCACATGGTAATTTTAATCTTGTGTGGGAAAACTGTAAGAATACATTCAGTAGGCAAACAAACCCCCAGCCATTTATGGAGCAAATCCCTCGGCAGGACAGATAGTGCTGCGATGAGGCGGCAATGATTGTTATCACAGATCGCGGACTAACAAAACCGGACATGCCGATAGACAGACAGGCAGGCAGACAGACAGACATCAGTGCCAATTAGGGAGGAACAAAAGGAAATTTACAAAAATATAAAATAAACGGACATCCTGTCCTGTTGTTGTTACGTCCACAATGGACATTTATTACAATGACATTAAATTAAAGCGGCTCATACGAAGATATAAAACGAATTCCGAAGAAGAAACCGGCAACAACTATTTATTTCTCATGACCAATTTGTAGACACAAAGTTTCACATTTAGGGCCCCATTAAAGAAGGTAAGGAATTCACTGAAGCGTTGACTGAAAACGACCATCCTGGCGTAGCTTTATTGTCCGAAGCTGTCAACACCTCCAACAACCAACGACCACGACAACTCGTTCCTCGTATTTACATAATTCTAAAGAATTCATTTGAATTGTTTGTCGTCCCACCTACTCCAACAAAGGTTCCATTCACTCATTTCTCGTCCGGTTCGCAGAGCCACAACAAAGATGTTCTTATGCATTTTTCTTCAAGTCTAGGCTACGGCTATCCCTACCCTATTGCACTCTCTCTCTCTCCGGTCTTTCGTTTGTCTTTAAGGCCAGAAAATATTCGAAATCGAATAATCATTCGCATAATTAAAATTTATTATTTTATTTTGTTTCGGTTTGTTTTGTTTTGGTCTTGGCAAAAGTTATAATTTCCAAACAATTTATTGTTGTTATCTGTCGAAAATCAACAACTCGCGGTGGGGGTCCCCATCGACTAAAACCACTGGAATGGGAAACTATGACGGCTTGATAAGGGGAATCTAGTTGCATTCGTTCTCTCTAGTTGATTGTGTGTGGGCCGGCCACCACCATTCATTAGCGTTTATTGAAATCGAAATATATTATAATTTTCATTGCGATATTCTTCTTTCTTATCAGCAGCAGCAACAGGGGTAGGGAGAGAGCAATTTGGAGCGCTGGTGGTGGTGGTTTTATAGGCATCGACACACTACGTCGTTGTGATTATTGTAGATCGTCTAAGTTGTTTGAAAATGACTTTTATGTGGCCGAAATAGCTCAGTTGGGAGAGCGTTAGACTGAAGATCTAAAGGTCCCCGGTTCAATCCCGGGTTTCGGCAATACACTATTTTTCCTTTTAACTTTTACACTCGTGTTTCGCCATTCTATTACATAAAAACTGCAAATATTCATCTGAAACGCGAAAAGTATCTACGAGGTGTGTTCAAGAAATAAGGGAAAATTTTCAAATTTCGCGGGCTACATTCGACTTTCGATTACTATTTTTTTTATGTTGGTACACTCGTCTCAAACATATATTGACGGTTTTATCCATATAGCATGTTTAGTTTGTTCGTGAGAGGCATAAATAAGACAAGTGTTTTGCATGTTCGGCAATCGAAAAAAATGGATTAAAGAAGTTGCATCAAATTTTGTGTAAAAAATGGAATTAAGTGCTCAAAAACACTTGGCTTACGGTGAGAGCTTTTCACAGAAGGTCGAGAAGATGTGAATGACGGCGCTCGCTCTAGACGCCCCAGCACATCAACAACCGATGAAAATGTTGGGAAAGTAAAGAAAATTGTTATGGATAATCGTCAAATCACAATTAGAGAAGCTGGTGAGGATGTCGGAATATCGGTTGGCTCATGCCATGCAATCTGTTTCGTAATTTTGGGCATGAAGGGTGTGGCGGCGAAATTCGTTCCAAAACTGCTGAATTTTGACCAAAAACAACGTCGCAAGAGCATCGCTCAGTAATTGTTGAATGACGTCAACGATGATCCAGATTTCCCTCAAAGGGTCATAACTGCTGATGAATCATGGGTATATTCGTATTTTTATGACATCGAAACCAAAGCCCAATCGTCCAATGGAAGGGTTCAGAAGAGCCAAGACCAAAAAAAGCACGCCAAGTTCGATGAAATGTCAAGGTTTTGCTCAGTGCTTTCTTCGATTAGCATGGCATAGTGCATCAGCAGTTCTTACCGCAAGGTCGTATGGTAAATAAGGAGTATTACCTTGAAGTTATGCGCTGTTTGCGTGAAGCAATACGAAAAAAACGCCCGGAATTGTGAAAAAATAAATAATGGCTTTTGCATCCTGATAATGCACCTGCTGACTCTTCTTTGCTTGTGAGAGATCATTTGACCAAAAACAAGACCGTTATCATGCCTCAGCCACCGTATTCACCAGATTTGGCCCCCTGCGACTATTTCCTGCTCCCCAGATTGAAGAGACCCCCATGAAAGGACGGCGTTTTGCGACGATTAGGGAGATAAAAACCGAATGGCGGAGAGAACTCAAGGACATACCAAAAAGTGCATATCAGAGCTACTTCGAGGATTGGAAAAAACGCTACCACAAGTGTATTATATCTGAGGGGGACTACTTTGAAGGAGATAAAATAGAAATTGATGAATAAATAAATATTTTTTGAGAAAAAGGAAAATTCACCTTATTTTTTTTAACACACCTCGTGTATGTTGCCTAAACCAGATATAGCTACTCTAGAGTAACGATGTTGGGTCGCTTGTACGAATGTGCAAAAGTGATAATCAAATTATAAATTATGATAGATTGTAATTTAGACTGGCTCCGTATTATAGACCAGGAGTGTTCACATATTTTCGATAACGGACAGAGTAAAAATTAATCACATCTTTAATTCACGGAATTTGAATTTTTTTTTTTTTATTTTTTTTTTTTTTGAAAAAAATCTATGAATGTGATAAACCTGATAAGCCTGCACTGATTTTTAATGACATTACTCGTTTTTCGAAATTGGAGATCATCTGTAAGAAATGTGTAATTTACGTTTTTAAAAAGAAGAACCATCGGCAAGGGCAAATTTTTAATATACTCGTATTAGTTCAAAATAGTGCTAAATTTTTTTTGAAGAAATCTTTGGAACAGATAGAAAGAACTATCACCACCATAGGCTCATATTCACCATGATGACTCAAACTTTCACCCATCATCATCTTCTATAATAATTGGTTTTGGTTTTGGTCATTTAGTTAAAGCTATTTTCGCTTAATCGTTGTTTCGCAACATGGATGTCAATCCTCGTATATACATTAAAAGTTTATGCGATAACTCTTTCTTATAAGATAGGATTTTAGGTTGGGGGTAAATCACTCACGTAACGGCATGGACAATCAAATTTTTACCAGTAATTTCCAGAAGCCAATTAGAAAAAGGATTCTTACCTGCAATGAAGAAAGAAGAAAAAAATCGTTAAACCACTTAGTAAGTTAATCACATTAAAATGTAACCAAGTCTTCTTTAAAATTGATTATAATAGCGTCATATATTCAGCATCAATTCATTCACAAGCCACCCACTATCCGTAAGATGATAGATAAATTACTTGCTTACATATGTATGTAGCGATTAAAACAGAATCTAATATCCATTATGTACCGCTAGTACGACGACGGTTTCAAACCAAGCTGACCTAACAAAGAAGACACAAAAAAGTTAGGAGACTTTCTTTATTTTTCAACATAACCTCCTTTTTGCTCAACACATTTTTCCAGCGATATTCAATAGCTTCTGTTTATGGTACGAACTGTCAAACACCTTAAAATAGCCATTAACCGCAAACTTCACCTCTTTATTGTTGTCAAATCTGCAACTGAGACATTTTTTCAAGTTTGCAAATAGAAAATAGTCCGAAAGAGCTAAATCTGGCTAATAAACTGTGTGATGAAACAATTCCAACTTTAATGTAATCATTTTGGCTATTGCAATAACAGATGTGTGAATTGTCTTAATTTTTCATAATTTCATAACCTAAACGCTGCCATTAATTAGCATAATATTTGCCGTTGATGGTTTCTCCTTTCTGAAGATAATCAATAAAAATAATCCCATGCGCATCCTAAAAAACAGACGCCATGACCTTGTCTGCAGAAGGAAACGTCTTCGCTTTATGTGGGCACGATTCTCCCATTCCAGTTGAAACTTAAAGCATATGTTTTATAAGGTTGCCAACTTTCGCCAAAATAAATTTTTTCAAAATACTGCCACCTTCTATATGCCACGACGGATAGTTTGGGCCGAGACCACGGGAGGATGACAACTCGAAACTTTTGTGAATCTGCTAAAAACTGAATCCAGTAGCAATTGAATGAATAAAACACCGGGTTATCCATTTTTCGGTTTCAAAAGTAAAGTTAAGTAAAACACACATAAAGCTATGATTTCGATGAAACTTCTATTTCATTATAATGCTTGGACTTTGCCATTATGTACGAAAGACAATGTCATTTTAATGACCGCCTCTAGATTGGTTGCAGCAGAGGATCCTGTTGCGATACCTTTCGGCCACTTTCTCGCACATTTTGGACGGTATCTCGGTAATAACTTGACGAATATTGGTTTTCAAATGCTCCAACGTTTGGGGGGTTATCATTAATAGCTATCTTAGATAGAGCATAGACCGGAAGCTGTTGTCGGATAGACAACATGCTTACTGCAAGAGTAAGTCCACTGAGACTGCCCTGTACAACCTGTCCGGATTCATCGGAAGTTCACTCGCCGTCAAGGAGTATACTTTGGTAGCCTTTCTAGATATACAAGGGGCGTTCAATAACGTTTATCCTGATACGATAGTTGCAGCACTATCGAACCTGGGAGTAGACGTCAGTATTAGGAGTCTAGTGTACGATCTTCTTACGAAGAGACGTATCAGGGCTAGATTAGGGTCGTCGGACCTATGCAGATATGTCAGTAGGGGAATCATTCTGGACAAGACGAAAAAGTCCACAGTTGCGCTATTTGCGTCCGAGAGGGTAATAGGGAAACAATGACGATTACGGTCACAATTGCGCTATATTCGTCCAAGAGGGCAACAGGGAAACAATGGCGATTAAGGCCTCGCATTATTCACTGGTTGCATACTGCAGCAGTAAGACCGATAATGTTGTATAGTGTTATCGTCTGGTGGGAGACTCTTGAGAAGTCACCGCACCATCCCTTCCGGTGCACTCAATGTAACTTTCATTTGCTAACCCTGGACATAATTAGTATGCAGACTGGCGCAGCTGCGGCATTAAGACTAAGAGAGCTGTCACAGTGATCAAACAGTGGTTATGGTCACAGCGTGATCCTCAACATGGTGCCTGACATAAAAGGCACTATTGACTACACTCTGGCTGAACCACTGTTCGACAAGAAGTACCATATACTTATACCAGATAGAGATACCTGGACATGTAGAACTCCTGATACAAGACTGTATGTCGACTTCTACACCGACGGCTCAAAATTAAATGATCAGGTAGGTTTAGGGGTCTGCTCCAGAGACCTGGGGTTAGACATAGCAAGAAGGCTACCTGATCGCTGTAGCGTTTATCAGGACGAAATTTTGGCCATTAAGGAAGTGGAGGAATGATTGAGATATAACATCCTCATTACGGTGGGGATTAACATATTATCCGATAGTCAAGCTGCCATTAGATCCCTGGATTCTGTCTTCCTGAATTCAACATCAGCCCTGAATTGCCGCAGATCTGTTAATGAAATGGCTCAGTATTTCAATATTCACCTTATGTGGGTGCCGGGCCACAGGGACATACCAGGGAACTGCAGAGCAGACCAACTGGCAAGACTAGGAACAACCTTACAGACTCCAGTCTGGAGTCTGTGGCCACGCCTCTAGCCACTTGCAAGCTCCTACTGCGAGATGGAACATATTTAGTGGTAGATAGGTAGGTGGGCGTCTGTCCGAGGCTGTGATCATCAATCCAGACGGATGTGGCCACGCCTGCATCTGAAGCGTTCGCACACACTGCTGTCGCCATCAAGGCCCGACGTCTCATTACTTGTATCCATCATGACGGCACACTGTCTGATTGGAAGACATGCAGTGTGATTGAAGGTTGCGACTAGTGACTTCGGCAGGAGTTGTAGGGATGGAGGAGTCCATAGAACATCTTCTCTGCAATTGCCCCGCACTGGCGACCAGGCGGGGATTAACACTGGGCTTTTATATAATGTTGTTGTAAATAATACATTTATCAATATAAGATACATTCTCTTTCATTTAATCAAAAATTATAAACAAACAAAGTAGTATACCTTCCCTACGGACACCCTGTATTTGTAAAAAAAAAGTTGATGAACACAGCAGCAAAACTTCCCAAAAAACAAAAGTTTTCTTTCCTAAAATGAAAAATATACAGTAAAATGAAAAATTTTTAAGGCGACCCCCTCACTTTAATTAATTTCAAGCGGAAGAAGTTCTTGTAACCGAGCATAAAAGGCTGCTGTTGATATTTGCTATCTAAAACGTTTACTCATTTTGTAACCCAACGAAAATAAATTCAGTCCCATTAACTCCCAGTTACATTTTGTTTTTAAAACTTTTTTTTTAGCAAAACAAAATTGTCACATTTGAAAACAACACATAAAGGGCTGCCCCCTTCAAACGTGACCTATTTATTTGTTTACATTAACAGTCAACCAGCCAGCAGGCGGGCAATCTCCTACCACCCACCTCCCTCAAACTGTTTTTTGTTTTAATAAAGGCTGCAGGGTCTCGCACCTCCATTAAAGCCTTTGTAATGGCTTTTATTTGTCGTGGCGATAAAAGGCGCTATTGAAATGCCAGGTTCGCTTTGATATCTGCTGTTGAACGCTGCTTATCGCAAAACCTGTCCGACAAACTTCAAGTTTCAGCAACCGAATAACAACAAAACAAATTTAAAAGGAGGCAGCAATAAAGGAGGAAAAAAGTGTAACAAACAAAGAAAGACTGAGACTGACTGACTGCGACTGAGTGGATGAAATCGAAATGGATTGAAAAACGCCGGCCAGAGATAAGCAGTGCCAGTCAGTTGGACCGCTCACCGACGTTATGAAGGGACTGAACTAATCTGAAACGGGAAAAATTGGAACAAATGTCCATTAAAATTACAGCCCATCAAAGCACACCAACCAAATAAACACTACAATTTGGGTTAATCCAATGGAAAAAATGCAATAACTGCAAAGCGAAATAAACAAAATAAAAACAAAGTTTTCAAACAAACACAGATAAAACCATAAATAAATAAACATAAAATGCAACAGTAACAAAAAGAAAACTTTACAATTTCAAATTGAATGCAACCGATTTACGAGCGAGCGACCAAGCTAAAGATATGACGCTTTTGTGCTTTGTCTCCTCTCCCCCCACCCCAGAAGACATAACGACATAACATAAACAATTGACAAAAAGATAAGCTAAATAAGCAAAAGCAACAGCAACAACAACAAATAGTTTATAATGGAATTGTAAGACTCCTCAGGGTGGATAAGAAACATATCTACATCACTACATGCCTGCCTCCCCCCTTCATTTAATCCCATCCATCATGCGGCAGTGCTTTTTAATGAGGTTACATGCGAAAATGGGTCGGATGTTCACCCAGTAGACTTTACGTTACACTCGAAATTTGATGCATCGGATACTTTGATGGTGAAATTAAACCGAACCACTTGAAATGACCAAACTAACGCTCTGATAAATATCCGCACTTGGCAGCGCACTTGCATTCGAATGTTTGTAAACATCCGACCATTGAAATTTTCATACTCACGCAAATGCTATTAAGACAGTGGGACGACGGATAAGAAGATTGGGCGTTCCAAAGTTCAAACAAGAAGTCATTTTTATGTAAAATACAGAGTTTTCATTTGAAAGCAGAAAGCCAAGAGTTCGACCAGACGGAAACTTATATACCCAATACCAAAGACACGGAGTTGTGAATGATGTACGAGAATCATTACGACGCCTGGCAAAAAATGTCTTCTTCCCATGCATAATAAATGGACCTAGCTGGCGATTCGAATGAAATATCCGCTCAAATACCGGGATATATATTGTACTAATCGATTTCAAAAATAAAATTCAATAAAACACACATAAAGCTATGATTTCGATGATATTTTTATTTCATTATAATGCTTGGATCTTGCCATTATGTGCGAAATACAATGACATTTAAATGACCGCCTCTGGGTTGGTTGCAGCAGTGGATCCTTTTGAGGTAATTTTCGACCGCTTTTTCCCACATTTCGGGCGGTATCTCGACGATAACTTGACGAATGTTGATTTTCAAACGCGCCAATGTTTACTTCGACGTAGCCCCACAAAAAAAAGTCTATTGCCGTCAAATCGCATGACCTTGTTGGCCAATCGACGTCGCTAAAACGTTGAATTAGGATGTCTTGAAACTGTTCATGCAATAAAGCCAAAATCGGTCTGTTGTGTGGCTCATGGCACCGTTTTGTTGAAATCACATATCGTCCAGTTCATAATCTTCAATTGCAGGCCAAAAAAAGTCGGTTATCATACGGCCACAACGCTCTGAATTGAAATTTCACTAACAGAAACGATATTTCGGCAGTGCGTACAATGCGATAATACATACTCCTGACCACATCTGCAACACTTCCAGTCACTTCAAATTTCTTTCTAATTTTACCAATTCCTTGTACAGTAGATCGATTGTGACGACTATAACCAACCCGTAATGCACGAAAAGTGCCCACGTTTGAATCACACCTTTGGTAGTAAGTTTTAACTATTTTTACGCGTTCTTCGGTTGTTAAAAGATCCATATTCGTAAATGGCAAACCTTTCGCTAAATAAATAACACTTCAGATAACAGGTATTTAATAGCTGATAGTCTTACCAGACGGACGGTTTTGAAACTACCAAATGGTTATGTATAACACAGGTATAGCAAAAAAGAAATACATTATTTTTCCAATACATGAATTTACTAATCTGTAGCTCGCGTTATATAAGTGCAATCGGGTTACGCTAGATGGTGTTAGAGAGATATGATTTCGTGCGATAAAAACCATTCCAACAGTTTTACTATTGTTTGGGCCAGTACAGTGTAAGCGCGTGTCAAAAATGGATACTAACAAAGAGGAAAATGAAATATTTCACAGATTGTCTTTGATAAAAGCGAAATTGCATGCTAGGTGGCTGAAAATGTGAATAGTGTTTGTAGTTCTGGCACGGTTTCGTCGATTTTGTTCCAGTAATTTTGACATTAGAGGCGCACCAAAAGCTTAGGAAGACCGATTGCCGAAAATATGGATAGAATAATAGAAATCATCAAGTCCAACCGTTATGTACGCACTATTTTGATTTCCCAGGAGTTCAACATTACACACAAAACTGTTCGGCAGCACTCAAAAATAAGGCTGGATACAAAAAGAAGCTCGATGTATGGCTGTTACACAACCTAACGAAAAAAAAACCTCATGGACCGAATTACCATCTGCATATCGCTGCTGAATCACAACATAATCGAAAATCGCAACATTTCTGAAGCAGATGGTGACTGTCGATGAAATGTGAGCAACTTACGAAAATAGTTGTGGTCGAACTGCTGTGAGCAATGACAAACGTTAAACAAGCCATGATTGACGGTCAGGAAGATTTTCCTGTCTATTTGGTAGGATTGGGAGTGAATTATCTACTACTTATGAGCTGGTGCTAAACCTTTTATTTTGACCTCAAAACGCCAATAATTTGACTTTTTGAATCCAATAAAATAGATTATAGATAGAAGAATTGTGCTCCGTGAAGACAATGCTAGGGCACAACCAGTCATTTTGACTCGCCAGAAGCTACGACTGCTTGGTTAAAATGTTCTCATGCATCCATTTTATAGTCAGCATCTACAACGAAGTGATTACGACGTATCTAAGCTCTACGGCAAATGATTTGTGAAAAATCCACCTCAGAAGAAGCTTGTAAAAAGTTTTTTTTTTTTTTTTCTTTTTTTTTTTTTTTTTTGCTATATAATGGAATTACTATCGAAATGACAACAGGTTATCGAGCAAAACGGTGCATATTTGATATAATCCAGATTTTGCTAACTATGGTAAAAACCTCGACCTATCTTAGGCATCATCTGAAAAAATAAAAATTGGTTTTAGAGAATTTTATTATCTACACCGTGCACTTCATGTCGGCCAGTGTCATTCATTACAAGCGTATTGTTTTTGGATTTTCTTAAGGATTATGTCCAAAGTCATATTAATACTAAACTAACAAACCCGATAAGAACTTACATGCGGTGAATACACGCATCTGGAACTTATTTCTCAAGCACAGGATATTACTCTCTCTCTCTCTCTCTCTCTGATTCTTACCACTCTTTGATTCTTATCATAAAACATGCATTTGTTTTAAGGACGTACAACATTTCAATACTTTGACGATTGGAAGCAGAGTTACAAGCTTTTTTACGTTCTACTTTTGTTTTTTTTTTTTTATTCAGGCGATTTTGGAGGCTAAACACAAGCCACTGAAATCAAGCGTCAAGTCTCAAAAATTTACCAATTTTTAGTCATATTTTATACTTAGCGGTTTTATATTTAAGCGATTTTTGAGACATTGAAGTCATTGCATTATTTTGGCGATTCCTTCCGATTGAACGATTCCTTTCCCAGTTAAAAACGCATTTGTGTTTTGGCGATTTTGGCACCATGTGAAAGATATCTTCATTCATTGTAGTTTAAGCAGTGAAGCTCACTTGAATTTCAAATATTTTTCTATATTTTCGATTTTATAAATCATATTTCACATATTTGCTGTAATCCTATAACATAAATTTTCTTTCATTTTAATGAATTAAGTACTAAAACATTAAACACAAAAAAAAAGTCAGAAATTCAATTTCAGTTTTTGGTTCATTTGAATAATTAATTCAGAATTAATTCTAAATTAAAGGTATTATTGTTTGCTTACATCTAATTTAAAAACAAGTATTTTAAGCAAATTTAGCAGTGGGTGCTTCCGCCCTGGTTGAGAATACATTTATATAGGGTGATTTTTTAAGATTTAAGTTTCTCAGCGGTGGTTGGTAATGGCGTCCAAACGTCATCTGTCAAAGTGAAAAGTGTACAGTATACTCTGCCATTTCATCATGGAATGACGAATGACCTACCACAACGTCTAATTTTTGGCGAGTGGGCCTGACAAAAGCTCAATAAAAATCCGCTGTTTTATCGAAAAATTATGTTCAGAGAGATACGTAAACAAGCAAAACTCACATCTGGAGTGATGAACAGCCACATACCGACAGTCTGGTGTGGTTTATGGGCTGGTGGCATCATCGGTTCATTTTTCTTCAAAGACGACCGTGGAAGAAACATTGACGTCAACGGGGAACGATATCAAGCCATGATAAGCGATTTTTTTTTGCCCCAATTGGCTGAGTTGAACTTAGTTGACATGTGGTTTCATCGGGACGGTGCAACATGGCACACTGCTCGTGAAACAATGGATATGTTGAGGGTTGAGGGATGAATTTGGTGATCAGCTTATCTCTTGATGTGCCCCAGTGAGTTGGCCCTCAAGATCTTGCGATTTAACGCCTCTTGATTATTTCTTGTGGGGTTATGTCAAATCGTTAGTCTATGTGAACAAGCCGAACACTATTGAAGCCTTACAGAATAACATCACACGCATTATTCGCGGAATATAGGCCGAAATGCTCGAAAAAGTGACGAAAATTGGACCTTCCGAATGGATATTTTGAGACGGAGCAGCGGAAAACATTTACATGAAATTATCTTTAAAAATTAAATGGCAAAAACAAAAAAATTATCGATTCCAATAAAAAATGTTAATATATGATGCAAATTTAAGTCTTTTATTCGATTAAAAAACTGGGTGATTAAAAAATCACCCCATATAAGTCTACATAACTGGCACAGTTTCCCCACTGTGCGTACTACTTCACTCACTTCAAGTGTTGCAAGTTGATACAATTGGGTTTGTATAAATTTGTACATATGCTTAAGTTTTATACAAATTTAACGCGCAATTATGGTTAATTTAAAGAATATTCTTCCTCTCTTTTCAAAACTCATCAAGTGATTTTCACTGTAAATAAATTTCACATCTTCAAACAATTTGATGAATTAATCTGACAAAACTCTTTCAAGTGAGTTAATGCACAAAGACGATAAATACACAACAAATCACACGCTGATGATGATGATAATGATGAAGATGAACATGGGAGGAATATGGATGGATATGACGATGATGTTTGTGATGGTAATGGAGTTGGTGGTAGTGATGATGATCATGATGATACCGCATAACATCTGAGCTGTTAATTTCATTTGTATTCCGATCAGCAATTTATGCTTGACAGACAATTTTCGATGGAAGTTTCCAGTACGAATGTAAAACAGCAGTGGGGCAAAGGATGGAACGGACTTGGTGTCAAACCCAGATGATTTGAAATGATGTTTATTAAGAAAGTTTGATTAAAATTGACAGTGCCCGAGTTGGTTGTGACAGGAAATGCTGGGATTAAATGATGGAAACACATGATTACAAAAAAATTCCACTCAAATGTCATGTGATTTTAGGGCTTCATTGAAATGAGAATAAATGATGATTGTGAGGAAAAATAAATTAGGTTGCATTTGTGAAGAGTGGAGATTATTTAAGGCAATAACTCCTCTTGATTTATTAAATCATATACTTAGATAATTGAATACTTAATGCTTGCTGTCTACTTTGGATTCAATTTTAATACACTTTCTTTAATTTGGTTATTGGGGTTGATTTTCATATGATAATTGGAAACTTTGCATTTAACTTCCGGTTTCCGTTTTATGTGACAAAATAGAAACTTTTACTCAAACAAATATAAACGAACTTTCTAAATATTATTTACCCAGCAAAAGTAGTTCAAAACTTTAACACCATCCACCCCACCCACCTACACACTCGTCCGAACTTACTTCCCTGTTCCATAGAATTCCCTTATGCGCCATTGAAAGTCTGCTCACCATCACTGCGCCACTACTCTGTAGGAGGTATTCCGACGAACATCAAAAATATCTCCGGGTGTTTGTGCTTATTTTGACATGTGACAACAGTAAATATGGAATACTGTTAAATACTTTTCAATGCGGAAAATATGAAGATAATAAAATGAAAAGATGGATTCATCACATACGGAATCGTTGCGGTTGTGTCAGCATTAACCCCTTAATAGACAACGGACACAACTTAGTTTCAGAAGTTTTGGGTAACTCTTTTCTCCAATTCTAAGCAGTTATTCAGGTGCTTATGGACGATTAGTATACGCGACTATTGTTCATATGACCCGGGTTTAATCCTATATACTCGATGTGTCTGACAAACACCTCGATGTTTCTGACAAACACCTCGACGTGTCTGACAAACACTTCGAGTAGTCGAGTAATTGACACGTTTTGTGTGAATGCTTCTCAAACTGAGCCATTCGGAAGCGTCGTTAAACTGTAGGTTCCGTTCAGTGAGTCTAAAAATAGAATGTCTATAAGGTCACTGATTGTGAAAAGCTCTCCCAAGACTTATTCATGAGATACAAGAGAATTTGTTTTTGTATATGGATTAACATTAAAAATATAAAATTTAATGGTAGCCCTTACTTTGCGGGTTAAGAATCCCTTCAACTTCCTATGAGAGAATAAAAAAAAGGAATTCCTTTACACCCTAAGAATACAATATGGGAGAGACTCTTTAAACTCTATCTACTGCTCAATGAAGGCCCCAAAATACATTTTGAAGAGCTTATGCTAGACATGTCGATTACTCCACTATTCAAATTGTTCGTCAGACTTATCGAGTAGCAGTCATGCTCAAAAAAAAAGGATTGATGCTTGATTCATGGCTAGAAGTCACCATCATATACAAGCGAATGAACTAACCACCGCACCGCTTCCGCTTCCGCACCGTCAATAAGTCAGTTGAATGTTTTTCCCTAGAACATCCTTTTAAGATATGCAAACACATAATCGAATCTGGAGAATAAGTTACTGTCTTTTTTCCAACCATTTGATAAAATCAATTTCACAGCATTTCAGCTTTTTTAAAGAGTACTCAAAATCAATAACATGTTCAAGTCCTCGTTCCACTGTTAGCAAATGCAAAAACATTTTTCTCATAACCAAATTTTCATGCAGGGTGATTTTTTAAGATTTAAGTTTTTCAGATTGGTAGCACTGGTTGGTAATAGCATCCAAACGTAACCTATCAAAGTGAAAAGTGTACAGTATACTCTGCCATTTCATCATGGAAAGACAAACAAACGAGCAACGATTGCAAATCGTTGAACTTTAATATCAAAGTTCGTGCTCTGTGACAAATGTGCATCGTTTAATACGACCATTTTATGGTCGTCATAATCGACCTGCTGACTCAAAAATTCGTGCTGTTATCTCCAAATTCTGCACCAAATTAACTTTGTTTGGACATAAAACCATTGGCTTGCATGCGTAGAGTGCTTACCGAAGAAAATATTGCAGCCGTAGCGACCAGTGTTAATAACGATCGTGAAATGTTAATTCGTCGCCGTTCTCAGCGATTAGGCATGTGTTACTCTACCACAAGGATTTTTTTTTTTTGCCCCAATTGGCTAAGTTGAACTTGGTTGACATGTGGTTTTATCAGGACGATGCAACATGCCACACGGCTCGTGAAACAATGGATATGTTGAGCGATGAATTTAGTGAGCCTCTCTACAAATGCAGGGATATTACAAATAAAAATTCCACAAATGGCTTCGGATAATATTTATCGAATCGGGCTATCGAAGATAACTCTAATGCCTAATGTTATGTGGAGATCTGTTTTTCTTAGATTTTCTCCAGGATTTGTCGCAGTGCGAATATCTAATACGTTGTTGATTCATAAGTTGAAAAGCTACATTAATAAGATCCAATCCAGACCAGGCTTAATATACCACAGTGAATTGAACTTATATTCCGTCAGGTCTGGGGAGATCAGTACCATGATCTTTACATTTCACCTTCTGGGAGTACTTGAATCCAATTATATTAAGTTTATTTCTTATAATAACGCAACTTTATTAAAAAAACATGTTTACAAATGATTCATTAAAAGTATTGGCCATCGCTAGCTACTACTTTTTCTCATCTTTCTGTCAAAGCTTGAATTCCGTCACGGTAAAACTGTTCATCTTTTGAAGCTATCCACGAATCCAGCCATTCCTTGATGTTGTCACATGAGTGGAACCGCTGGTCAGCCAGACTGTGTGCAATTGAACGAAACAAGTGATAATCGGACGACGCAATATGTGGAGAATATGACGGATGGGGTAAGACTTCCCATTTCTGCGTTTCTAGGGAGGTTTCAACGGGCTTGGCCACATGAAGCCGAGCGTTGTCATGCTGAAAAATTACTTTTTCGTGCCACTCCCCGTATTGTGGGCGGTTTTCGCGTAGAGCTCATCTCAATCGCATTAGTTCAAGCCAATACCGATCCCCATTGATGGTTTCGCTTGGTTTCAACAGCTCGTAATACAAAATAACACCGACCTGGTCCCACAAAATACAGAGCATAACCTTTGCAGCGTGAATATTCGGCCGAGGCGACGACGTAAAAGCATGACCGGGTAGCCCCTATGACTTTCTTTTCTTCGGATTGCTGTGATGGGTCCGTTTTTCGTCACCCGTTACAATACGATGAGAGAAAATCCTTCCTTTTTTGTCGCTGAAACAGTTGCTCACAGGCAAAAAAAAGACGCCCAACGTCCCTTGGCTTCAAGTCATAAGGAACCCAAGTAAGTTCCTTGCTTTTGTATCATTCCCAACGCAATCACTTGAAAATGGTTTGGCGGGTAACTCCTAATATCGAAGCAAGCTCTACCTGCATTTCACATGGATCCCCATCAAACAATGCCGCCAACTCAGTGTCTTCGAAGAGTTTTAGTCTTCCTTCACGCGACCGGTCGACATCAAAATCATCGTCTTTAAAGTGACGGAACCAATCACGACAAGTTGTTCTACTTAAAGCAGCATAAACTCCGTAAACGTTTTGTAGATGAGCTTCAGCCGCCGTTTTTTTTTTCGATTGAAAGAAGAAAATCAATATTTCCCGCATATGACGATTATTTGGCACAAAATCATACATATTCGCACAACCAAAAGAATATGATGTCAAAAGAAAATCACTATTGTGTCGGGGCGGTCGAGCTTGGCTCATGACGTTTAGGTTATGTGAGAATCGACTAGCACTTAAAGCTGGCGCCATCTATAGGCAAACAGCGGAAACTTAGTTACGCATAATACTATATCCTGTGTTCAGCAAAGGTAATTTTTATATGTGTACCAACTATCGTGGTATCAGTCTTCTACCTAACGCTTATAGGGTTCTGTCAAGTACTAAAGCCTATTTTATCTAAATAACCAGATATCCACATATCCGCACTTACAGCATATCCTGAAGAAGCCTCAAGAAAAGCGGATCAATATTCGACGACTGTAAGCCTACCTTCGGTACGGCTTAATTTGACACCTATTACTGCTAAGCTGAAGTGATTTTGTGACAACCCAATATGGCAAAAATGTGCAAAACATTGACCAAATTTAGTATTCCTGTGAAACTCATGTCTTCGCACGAAGATACTGACTGAAGCGAAGTCTTAGGAATCTTACTGAATCATTTTATATCTAACCAGGTTTTAGACAGAGCGACAGCCTATAGGGTGACATCTTCAGGGTGATTTTTGAGACGATGATGAAGAAACCTACAGTTAAAATGACTGGTACCATCTTCAGCAAAAGTCATTCAAGCAGCGTATGCTGATGATACAGTCGTTATTGGCAAACCGTTGCGAGATGTTTGCACCGTCTTCTCAAGCATTGAGAAAGAGGGTAACAAAAATGAGTCTGGGCATAAACGACGACAAAACCGGGCTATTTGTTTCGATGAACAAAGAGGCTGCTCGTTAGAGATGTTGCGTGAATATTGACAACTATATGTTTGAAGTGGTGGAATTCATATATCTCGATTTCGCCGCGAAGATTAGAAAAAGAGTATTGCTTAGAAGCAGATGTTATTGTTGGCTTAGTAAGGGAAAATGATCGAAAATCCAACTGTCCTACTATAAAACTGTCCTGCTATAAAGTCTTCTAAGCTTTTTGCTATATATGAATCCATTATTGTTAACGGACCATATCGATGACAACTGAATCATTAGTTAGCTATACAACGAGAAATAGACGTTATCAAATCAAACGAATCAAAAAAAGCGTTTAGGTTGGCTGTGTTGGGCGGATGTACACAAACTCTTCATCATGGAATGAGCACAATAACCGGCACAAAAGTGAGCAACCAAAACTCTGTGAAAAGGACCTGGCTTTTGAAATACTGTCAAAACGTGATGCGGCGAATTAGACAAGAAACGCAACAGACTGAAGCATTTGTAATTATTTTCTACGTGCGGCGTAAAATAGATAGGAACGTCCATTCTAATCGCTATGTTAGTAAGCAAACAAATAGTAAGAACTTTCGCATTTCACCTCTATCCCTTTACCTTTCACTTCTCTCCCTTTCTATCTATCACTCTCTCGATCTTTCCATAATCTTTTCATCATTCCTAAAAAATGGTCTGCCGCGCTCATTTTGTCCTCCCTCGCGTTGTAATTGGTTACAGCATTGCCATGTAAGCAGCATATTGCCATTGTGGGTAAGGAATATCAACAATGGGGGTATCGTGCCGCAGTAATTGAGAAAGTGTGTTGGAACAATCTATACCTATGTCGGGGGCATGCAGCTTGGCGATGACTAACTTTCATTGTATTTATTTATTTAGGTCTTTCACTCTACTCAATCTCGAGCACACCTTCGAGCGGTGATCCGATCTCACTACTTTAGCAAGTGAGATCACACGCACGTTCCTTTCACTCGTTACCAGGGTATCGTTCTGCTTTGATGTGTTCTGATAACGCAATAGAGGTAGATCATGTTGCCTGGAGATCATCAAGTCCGACTTACTGGCCACAATGGAACTAACCAGCACGAATTAGTTATCGAAAGTATAGGCTGAAAACGAAGACTTTCGACCCTTCCTATTTGGGCATTAAATTGTCTATACCAAATTTTATGTAAGTTAGATTTAAGCTTTAATTTTTTATTTATATCTCTCTGTTATTAAGTATTCTTTGTAGGTGACACAAAAACAAATCCTATTAGAATTGCATGCCCTCAATGGGTTAACTGAAATGTTCCATCTATCTGCCTGTGACTCCCTAAAAGTTTCACTCACAGCTTTTCAATTTTGCATTGCCATGAAACTAGAGAAAACATTCCCGTTGTCGTTCCTTTATAAATATAAAACCATTTTTGCAATAACACAAAAAAAAGAAAACAAAATAGAAGGAATATGGAATGAAAGAGCCCAAGTAAATGGGAATAAAGTAAAGTATTTATAGAAAAGTATTAAACACAGAATGATGTCGTCTTTCTCGTCGTAGGAGAGAATAATGGAACGACAGCCAGGCACAGGGACAGGCAGACAGACATACAAATGTTGAAAATAAACAAATCTAAAACTAGAACTATAAGATATGAATGGCTAAGGATGGATGGATGCCTTGCAGAGCAACCGGATAGTGAAATAGGAGAGGGTGGATCAGAGAATGATGATGATGCTGTTGCTGTTGCTGCTGCATCAATACGATATGTGACACATTGAGAGTGTATTGACACATCCGTTAGATACTACATTTGATTGCAGCAGATTCGTTCAACTTTCTCAGCAGTAAATAATGCCGGAATACGCGGCAGGAGGAATAGAATCCTTAGTGGAAAATATGTTTGCTAATTTTCGGAAATGAATCCTGTGGTTTCACTAACGAATATTGATTGTCATGAAACCGGAATATGTGATAATTGAAGGCGTATTGGAAAATATATAGAAAATAGGAAATTTGCAGGAAAAAATATTCATAACAAAATAATAAGAAATAATCCTTTTCAATTTCTTAACACTGACGGAATGTCATGAACCATGACCTTTCAAATACAATACAGTTTGTATAGGATAGAGATAGTTGATTAGGAAGCTAAGAAGTGGATGCAGATAATCACATTAAGAAATAAGAATTAGAAATTAAAAAATGTTATAAATAATGCAAAACGTGTTATATGAAAATGGAAAAATTTTGACAAACTTAGCATACTAACGAAAAATGAAAAAGAAGGTTAATGACAAAAATGACAAAGACCTATAAGCTTCGTAGGAATTTCAAACTCGGACATGGCCTCATACAGTTTTTGCCGCATCAGGCTATCGAAGGCAGCTTTATAATCGACAAAAAGATGGTACGTGTCGATCTGTTTTTCTTGGGTCTCCTCCAGTGATTGTCGTAGTGTGAATATCCGGTCAGTTGTTGATTTACCAGGTCTAAAACCACACTAATAAGGTCCAATCAGATCAGTTATAAACGGCTTTAGTCTTTCACCTATCAAACTCGACAGAACCTTATAGGCAATGGATAAAAGACTGATACCGCGATAGTTTTTACAAACACTTGGATCGCCTTTTTTAAACACAGGACACAGTACATTCAAGCTACAATTATCGTTAATGTTTTCCCCGAGCCAACCCATATTTAGGAGCTGATGCAGGCTGTTCATCGACTCATCGCCACTAGTTTTAAACAGCTCTGCTGGCAGGCCATCAGCGCCTGTAGCTTTGCTGTTCTTAAATCGCAATACTGCTGTTCTGATCTCTGTTTGGCTCGGAGCTGGGCAATTTATGCCATCATCGATAATTGGGGTGACTTCCTTACTCGTGCAGCCATCCGGAACTAAGAGCTTATAAAAATGCTCTCTGCATAGTTGCAGCACATTCTGCGTATCTGTGAGCAGATTTCCCTCGCTATCCTTAAGGAGGGGAGCCCTGTTCCATACCCTGTACTTCTTATCTTTTGATAGACTTTTTGGGCTTCACCTCTATCCCTGTGCCTTTATACTTCCAACGAGAAAATGGAAAGGAAATAACGCACATAACTTCGGAAATTAAACAGTTATATCTCATTAAAAATTAGAGATATAATATTTATTGAGAAAGCTCAGGGAAAAATGTAGTAGTGTAGTGTTGAGCATAGTTAATCCCCTTCCCTAAATTGGATGAATTACAATGATTTGTCTTGAATTACATTGAATCAAATTGAGTTATATTAAATTGTATTGAATCAAATTGAATTATATCGAATTACATTTAATTACACTTAATTACGTTGAATTACATTAATTTTTTTGTATCAAACAATTTGTAAATATTTGATATAAATTGTAAAAATTAACTATTATTTGTTAGTGTGAAGACTACTTCAACCAACCATGTTATTTGTAAAAAGCCCTATTTTATTACGCTCATGTGGCAACCCAGCGGGGCACGGATGCCACATGGTTGAAACCAGCGCTGAACTCAGAATCTTTTTTCCGCTTGCCGCTAACCCGACCACTTCGCCAGCCGCCCTCAGCGTAAAATAAAAATCTTTAATGTAAGTTAACAAATCTCTTGTTTTCACCTCCTCCCACATCCCGAAAAGAACCTGAGTTCTTTCCAAAATCCTGCAATTTTTTTATGAAACGTAAGTTCTAACTAAAATATAGGTTGCAAAATCTATCAGATTTACATTTAACACCTAGAAAAAATTAGAGTTTGGTGATACTTTGGATCGAAATTCAGATTATCCAGATTACACCCGGGAAAAGATTAGTGCAAAATATGTTTCTTTTTCAATTAATGGTGGCGTTGCAAAATATGCCGGGTCGCTTAAATGTAAATAATTTCAAATTTTTTTTCTCTATAATTTCAAGATGATGTTTTTGAGATATGACAAAATCCTTCCAAATTTGGTAACCCAAATTTGAATCTCGCCGTGACGCCTTACTCAAGGTGTGCCATGACACATGGGGCTGTTTTCTATAATTTTTTTCTTGGTTATAATTCTTCTCTTCTTGCGGCAGCCAGCGCCCCTTTGGGGTACCCAAACTAACACCGAAAGGATTAGTCGAACTACCTTTGAGATATGAAGTAGGTCCCCTTGGAAAAACTTCCTCAGGCCCGCTTCCTCTCTCGGCCAAAGTACCTTTGCAGTCACTTGGTATGAAGTGAGCTTCATCCCGGTTAGGAGTGAGGTAATCTAGGAACCCCTCGATAGACATGAACAGTGTTTTCCAAGTTTCTGCCTTCCTTCAGCAACGCAACCTGAAGCAACGCAAAAGCACTGAAAACACATGTTCGGGCAACCACAGCCAGCACGATGCTCCCATAAGGGGTCCAACGCCATCGACCAGGCAAGAGCAATGTTCTTTGGGCCCCTGGTCACCCGTGCTACCAGAAGAGAAGAACCCTCTGGTCTGGGTTTCGCAGACAAGCTACTCCAGTTTTGCTTTATCATACCTCGCATGGAACTGGTAATCCATTATCTACGGCATAGATTTTCAATGTCCGAGGAGAAATATCAACACAGAAAATTAATGCCATTATTTCCTCTAGTCTATTAACCATATCTCTCCACGAAGGAACTCCATGGTCGTACGACTATTAAAACGGAAAAGATAAATCTCCTGATACCTCTCGACGGCTTCTCTATGTCCGCTCCTGTTGCCAGGGTGTGTAATTATCTTGTTAAACTATGGCATCTCCCCTTTACTTGGTTTTCGAAAAACGAGTTCCAAGGTCAGTTTGATGTCATATTATCAAGCATCATCCTTCGCCTGCTTAACTTGGTAACCCTAAGTAGGAATTAGTTTTATGAACAGTTTATACGTTTATTTTATATATTCAGTTTGTAAATTCTATTCAAAAACGGTTATAAAGCTCTGCCACACCTCACGGCCACCGCTGGCAAACATCGTCTGCATGATTCTTGATTGTAGGTTTTTGATCTAAAGTTATACTCAGACATTTGTTTTTGAAAAACGAACTCTTTTTGGGGAGTTATTACAGGATAATAACATTGCCTGTGTCTTTTCCTCATTAACATTTACCATCATATTTACCCGCGGAGTAAAATGTAAAAAAAATATCACAAAAAAGACGCTGTCATCAGCGCCATTTTTAACCGAAGTTTTGAAATCTGATTTATATAGGGTGGCGCATAAGCAACGTTAAGATTTTATCAGTGAATACAATTTTTGTTTAAGTCTTTTTTTTCGTCTCTTTACAGAATTAACTAAATAATACTTGGGAAATTTATGACGGAAAGGTTCGGCACAGAACAAACAACCAAAGTTGCTCAATTTTGCTTTGAAAGTCAGCATTCGATTATTCAGATCATATCGAAATTTCTTTCATGTTCGAAATGCTCCTAGCGCTCCAACAATTTACCGATTTTCATAAGGCTAGCAGACATGATTCTTTCAAAGATTTTATCTAGAGAACTCGATCGACTGATGAGTTGAAAACTAGTATAAAGTTTTGGGTTTTTGCGCTTTTAAACATCCCTGGGAAATACGGATTAGTAACGCAGAAGTTAGAGAGTTTTCTCTTCGCAGTAAAGTCGTACTTCCATATTGGATTCACTTTTAGTAATAAATTTTTCGGTACTTTCGATGTTTGTAACTGTAGTAGGGAAGCCAGTTGCCAGGAAGTTGTTATTTGAATTTAAGTATCACGTAGTGACTGAAATTGTTTTCATAAGCTCTAAGTATAAAACGTAAATATTTGGCCTTCCTTGCAGCTGTTGAAATAAAATTATTAAAATATGTTTTTTTAGGCGTAACAACCAAAAACATATTAATTGCTATAATAGTAATTTTTACGTAAAGAAATGGGGCAATGAAAACTAGATAGATGATAATTCTAATAAACAGACGTTATAGAACAAATTTCATAACTTCGGCAAAAAAAAAAAAAAAATGCTGCGAAGACAACAACAGAGAAATCAAAGGAGTTAACGATATCTTTCACATTCAAAACCAACAGTTGAATTTTTGTCATATGACGTCAAAAAATATTTACTCACATTTTATTTGCATGAAAAGGATTTACACAATATTACAAATTATTTTATTACTCGTACAAATTATAGTATTGTAAGAAAATTAATTAAGATTCGCTTTCACCACCTTTGTCATCGACAACTGCTTGAAATCTGGCAGGAAGTGATTTAATTAAGGGGTATCCCGGTGTAGAATTTTCAAAAAAAAATCGATTTTGTTTTTTTGATATTTCGAAAATATGGGTTTTTAAGAATACATAGTCAAATTTTTGGAAGGATATTCCTAATATTTTCGATTCTACAGACGTTTTAGCAGGTAGAGTCAGATTCGCGAGGCGGCGTCATCAATGGTTGCATTGTTCGTCGCGCGACAGTTGCTCCGGCCCTTCTCAGAAAATAACAAAAATAAAGATATGGGGAAATACATGGTGACTATGTGGAAAAAAATCCAGATGTTGGTTTTACCTTTCTTGTTGCATGAAGAAGAATCCTGCGTTGTAACGTAAGCGGTTGAATCAATGCTGGGAGTCTTTGAGAAGAAAATAGTCCAGAAAATGCAATGGCTCAATAAAGTAGTCGGACAGGCATTAAAATCATATTTACTTTAATATTTTGAACAATTACATAAATGTGAAGAATGAAAATTATAATGTTTTTTTATGTTCTTGATATCAGTCTTCAAAAAACAAAAATAATTGCAAAAACATTTTCCTTTTTTTTCTGTCAATTTTAATAAAAATTGCTCTAAGTGTGAAATAAGGCGCCAAAAAAGTAGTCGGACACGTGGCAACACCTGTGTTTATTGTAAAACAAACTCGGGTAACTCCCATTTTACGAAGCAGTTTGCATTTGTTGACGCCATAGAGAGCATTATAATACAAAAAAGTTAAAATAAGTTCTTTATTTATTTTATTTTTTAAAACAACTTGTGGAAATGTCACCACCTAAATTATACACATCTGAAGAAGCCCGAAAAATTATTGTAAAAAATTTCGAAGATGGAAAAAACCGCCCGAGAGATAGGAGATTTAGTTGGAAGGCCAAAATCAACAGACCATGATGTAATTAAAAGGTATAATGAATAAAAATCTGTGGAAAATAAGCCCAAATCTGGAAAGCCAAAATTGTTTACTAGCTCGGACGAACGATGGATTGTCCAACAGGTTAAGAAAAATCCTAAAGTAAACGCTTCAAAATTGGCTAAAGAAATTTCTTAACGTATAAATAAAGTTTGTAATCCAGAAACAGTAAGATTGGTACTGCGAAATAATGGTTATAATGGTAGAGCCGCTCGCAGGAAACCATATATTAATAACGTTAATAGAATTAAGCGAGTAAATTTTGCCGAGAAATATAAAAACATGGATATTTCTTTCTGGAATAAAGTATTATTTACGGACGAAAGTAAGTATAATATATTTAGATCAGACGGACAGTCCTTTGTACGGAAAAAGCCAAATGAAGAACTGAAAGAAAAAACCTGAAAGCTATTGTCAAGCATGGAGGCAGTTCGGTGCTAATTTGGGGTTGCATGTCAGCCTCAGTAGTTGGAGAACTGTGTATAATAGATGACATTATGGACATTGCTAAATATTTATCCATTTTGAAGCAAAACCTAGTGCGGAGTGCCGAAAAACTTGTATAAAAGACACATTGCAGTTTTACCAGGACAACGATCCTAAACACAAAGCACATGCTGTACGCATGGGGCCCTTGTATAATTGTCCAAATGGACTCGAAACGCCTCCACAGTCTCTGGGCGTTAATTTTATAGAGCATTTATGGACTTATTTAGAAGACCAGCTAAAAAATATAGCATTTCAAACAAAAAAGATCTAGAAAAGGCGTTAAAGGATGAATGGGCGAAATTTGATCCATCTGTTTGCAGAAATTTTGTAGAATCAATGCCGAGAAGATTGGAAGCAGTTATTAAAAGTAAAGGCCTTCCAACAAAGTATTAAATATTATTAACAATAGTTTAAGAACAAAATATTTTAAGCGTCCGACTACTTTTTTGGTGGGATTTTTTTTACATAAATGAATTTTGTTATTTACACAAATGAATTTTGTTATTGTTTTTGTTTACAAATGAATTTTAAATAAATGTTGTTTTTGTTTTTTTATATTATATATTCTGTTGTTTATTATAAAACAAAAATTTTTTCAACTCTTTTTTAATGTCTAAAATATTTATGTCAACATTATTTTAATGTTTGTCCGACTACTTTATTGAGCCACTGTATATAAACCCACCATCGACGTCGTATGAAGAATGAGCTATATAAGTTATATGTCGACAGCAACATAGTCCAACGCATCAATATTAAGCGATTGCGTTGGTTGGGTCATGCGGATGGACCAGCATGAAGAGTTTTCCACAACGGATTCGGCTCATACCGCAGAATTGGGAGACAAAAACCCCATTGAAGAACCATGCTTTTAAAGTACTATCGAAACTTGGTACGACGAATTGGAATAGAAACGCAGAATACCAAAGCGCTTGGAATTATTTTCTACGTGAGGCTTGTAATAGATAAAGATTTCTATTCTATTGGCCAAGTAGGAAAAACAATGTTGAAAAAAGTAGGGTGAAGATGAAAACTGTTTTTTTCCAGTCAATTAAGCGAAATTTTGTAAATCCTTTATTTAAGTATACAATTTAAAAAAATGTCTATCTCGACAACGAATTCAGCTTTTTGTGCCATTTTTTGTTTGCACAAATTTCTATGAGAAACATTTTAATTCATTAATGATATTTTGGACAGTTTTAGTGCCTTCAAATGTTTTGCTTAAAAGAAATGACTTTAAACGGAAAATTTATTAAAAAAAAAAACTTTTTTATAGATAAAAATGTTCCAAACGACAATTTCTATATGAAGTATGTTAGGACAATTTAAATATGTATGAGAAAAAGTTATAGAAATACATCAGTTTTAATAGATGAGAGTGACAACAATTTTGAAATAAACCGATCCCTGCGGTTAAAATGCCAGAAGTTTCCAAATTTAAGACATGGAGATCAATAAAATGCGTTGGCTGGGTCAAGTTGTGCGGATGGACCCCAATGCTCCGGCACGGAAAGTTGTCGACAACGAACTAGATGGACGGCGCAGAAGAGGGCGACCAAAACTCCGTTGGAAGGACCAGATTTCTGAAATACTATTGAAGCTTGGTGTGACGAATTGGAGGAGAAGCGCAGAACATCGAAGCGCTTGGAATTATTTTCTACGGGCGGCGCATAATAGATAAAGTGGTCTATTCCAGTCGCCACATATGTATGTAAGAAGAAGAAAATCAATAAAATCTCCTGTAATATGAAATTCAATCGGGTTGCCGGACCTGAACAAATACAGCAATTAATCCATCCACTTCTAATGGCCGACAGTTGGTCAGTGGTGAAAAGGTAAAAGGTGATAAATCAATTTCAGTTTAATGTTTGCACGAAGTCATCAAAAAGAAAATATCCATCAATATCAAATGGAAAAAAAAAAACGATGAGCTGTCTGTCACCGTTATCGTGCCTTTGGTATTTTTAGACAATTTAAAATGATAACAACGGAGTGTGTGGGAAAGAGCGACAGGGGCTGGGGCTAAGGCAATAATAAAACTGAAATTAAAATAGGAACAGAAACCGAAACGACTGAGAATTTATCATAATCCATCAATTTGGGAAATTTTCTTATTATTTGTTTATTCATACAATGAAAATACCAACAAGAAGAGAACAACGATAAAACCTCTTTTAAACAAATTTGTTAACCAGAACCCTTAGAGAAAAAAAAAATAATAATGACAACTAAAACCTAAAACAACAAAAAAAGTGCACAATTCAAAACATGAGAAAAAAAAAGAAAATAAGATTAAAAAAAAGAACATGATTGTAGATTCATAATGTGAAATGTAAACATTTAATGGCCTATTCAACTGATATCGTCGCCGCCGTCTTAAAGATGGACTTTCCGTAGAAACAGCTGTGTTTGCCTCTACAACCACACACACACACACACACACAATAGAAACTGAGAGAGGTTTCCAACTCTATTCCGATGGCGATATAATGATCACCAACATCATCATCATAGTGTTTGTTTACATTATTATGACGTGATCGTATGCGTAGGGGTTTTTTCCACGCACTTATCCACTCGCTCACTACTCTTGCACAGGCAAACCATGAAAAATTTTATTTTTATGAACACTTCTCACAATGACAACTTAAGAGGGAAGAGAGTGCAGTGCGTGTAAGTGCAGATCAACCAACACCACCATCATGATGAGTTCTCATGTGCGGCTGGTAATCGGCCTCTAATACAGCCCGACGACGATGCATTTTAATTTATTATGGTTGTTGGTGACCTCCCCGAGCAGAGTCACGAATGCGTGACCCCATTTCCCGTGCGTTTACACGCATAGAAAATATTGATTCTCAATAAATTTTGTAAATTTCTTATTGTTATTTTTTTTTCTTATTGCTAATGTTTAACTTGTTGCGAGGCGTAAAGAAACTGATGGAGCGCTAAAGAATTTATACATATGTAGAGTTAACAAAAACATTCATTATTTGCGCCAATCGAATTTTAAAAGGAAAGGAATCTATAGTAGCACTAAGATTAGCTATGAGAAGATCTATGCATCTTTTTTCAATACAGGCATACCTCGTTGAACGCTGCCTCTTTTAATGCTGCTTTCTTATGGCGCTTTTTTGAAAAAAAAAATGAAAAATTATTGAAATGGTAATGAAGTTTTTTATTTGAAAAATTATTATAATTCGGGGAATCACCAAATGTAAAATTTTGTATTAAATTGTTCATTCGAAGTAGTGATATGGTTAACACCTCAGTAGTAATTTTGATTAAATAAAAAAATAAAATTTGATTAAATAATAATAATAAAAAAAAAAAATCAATTGCTTATAAGAATATGACTGAGAAAAGAACGTGTGAACCACAGACAAAAGTTGCTAAACAATCTGGAAAAAACTTGACGTTGGAGATGAAAATAAGTGTTATTAGGCGAATTGAGAGTGGTGAACGACAATCCCTAATATCTCCCAGGCTAGGGTTGGCTGGATCAATCATTAAAAGCATTTTTAAAAATTCCGATAACATTAAGAAATCGATTTGCACAACTTCATTATCTGCCAAGAAAGTTACCCGCGCAAGAAATACTCAAATAGAAGAAATGGACAAATTATTAACAATCTGAATTGAGGATCTAACCGTAGAGAAACATGCCACTTAGCCAGGGTGTCCTAATGGAAAAGGCAAAGAAATTATATTTAGAGGTTGTAAATCGATCTTTAGAAAACTTCACCACCGAGAGTTTCGTTGCGGAGAGTCTGCCAAAATTCCAAAATTCTTTGATGGAAAATTCATTGCTGTCAACTTATTCAACTAGTTGCTTAAAAGTTTTTCGAATATAAAAAGCCTTGAAAGTTACAATCACTTCTTGGTCCATCGGCTGCAAAATTAATGAGGCAAACAAGGTTGAAATTCTGAGGGTGTCAAGGAGCGTTATCGAGAATCAACAATGCTTTTTTTTCGAATCCATTTTTTTTTTTTAAATCAAGTACGAGTAAAGTAGTTGTCATGCTAGGTATCTCATCTCCATCTTGAGCTCATTCCTGTTCCCTTCTATATCGCATGTCTTATGCAACAAATTATAGCAAAATTAATAATTCAAATGAATGTTTTATTTCGCTAAACAAATTTCTTTACTAAATAATTTCCCGAAATCCACATATCATCGCTATATCTCTATAATGTTCATTCCCGATTGCTACAACTTGGAAATCATCATGAAAAATACTTTGAAAAAATATTGAAAAAATCGAAAATAAACGACAAATAAAATTATAATAAAAAATTGACCCCATACTGTGAATGATTTTCATAATTCCCCACTAGACTAGACGGCGAATGGATAAAACAAAATACAGAAAAAAGGAGAGGGGGAAGCAAAATGCATAATAAACAGGCATAAAATATCCATTAAGAGCCCTTCATTGAGGCAAACAACACACTCGCCGTAATATAACTCAATCAGGAGTAGCAAATTTATATCATGCTATAAAAATTATGTATAATAAGAGCAAAATGTTAGCATGCTATATAAAATACAACTATCACGCAACAACACATCGTCACTAAGTGTTAGACAGAGATAGCTAGATGGCACCAGCAACTAACTTATGTTAGTTTACGAATGAGGAAATCAAAACAGAAAACAAGAATTCAAAAATAACGTGAAATGTGAGAAGAGAAAATGAGCAGCGCTTAGTGTAGCCGACACCTAAGAGTCTGTGTTTTTTTCCTCTTTTCTCTCTTTATAGATTCTCACTAGAAAAAATCTACTGAGTAAACAGCACTCGCGTATCAACATGAATGTATTGGCTAAATATAAAAGAGTGAATATCATTAGGAATTGTTCATATAGTTGTATGTGCCCGGGTAGCTCAGTCGGTAGAGCATTGGACTTTTAATCCAAGGGTCCAGGGTTCAAGTCCCTGCTCGGGCGATGCGTTTTTTTATTTTTAGCAACATTAATTTTGTACATACAAATCTACTAATTGTTACAAAATAGTCGTCTTTGCATTGAGTTCCCTTTGTGTGATAGAAAAAAATCTATGTCGGTCCTCCCGGTAACAATGAAAGTTAAATTTGTTTCATGAACGAATATTTGAAAAATTTGCAGACTATGGAAATGAAAGTCATGAATCAATATTGGAAAAATTTGCAAAATACATATTTCGTTTATTAGCCGTTTGCCTTTTAGTGAACTAATTAGTTTCAAAACATAACAATTTAAATTTCTTAAATAAAAAAAAATAAATAAATGAATGTCAACTACTCTATTTGAAATTCAAATGTTCCCCTTGAAATTCGAAAGACGACTATTGAAAAATCAAATTTTCATTCGAAATTCAAACTTATGATGATAACAACAACTTTTACAGAGCTCTCATCCAATCCAATCTATAGGTATAATAAACTAACTGACTAATATATGATCAAAGTTATTGTGATTTCCAATCAAAATGGAGATAGTTTTGCCGTCCCTTTAGAAAAAGGTTGGTAGAAACTTATAAGTACATTACGACAGAGTTTCTTCTGCGCTCCCCTTATAATTTATTGTCGAAGTCTTTTTTTACTGAGAAAGTCCACGAGGGTTTAACGTGAGTCTCGCCGTGAAAGCCTTACCCATGGTGCGCGACACACTGGGCATATTACAATGTGATTGCCAACGCACCCCTGGGATAGCCAAGTAAAACTTGGACTATCTAGGAAAAAGAGCTGACAATTTTGGTATTACCCCACCCAATTGTCAGCCCTTTCTTCGCAGTCAGGAGAAGTATTTTCTTTACTGAAGTATTTTCATTATACTCTTTTCCCAATTTGTTGGCTGACATCATTTATTTTATCGATGACCGAGTCGAAATATATGAAATCATCCACCACCCTTATCAAACGATGTTATCAAAGTTCACATAGGGTCCTAAACGAGTAGACTTCTTCTTCGTTCGAACAATAATTCTGTTTCGTATTCGTTTACATCCAAATCCACTTTTGCTGAATCCTTCTAAATGTTCAAAGTCCATGCAGTACCATACATTCAATACCAAAATCGTCGCTGCCAATATCATCTCCAAAGTATGTTAAAGAGATCCTACGATTCCCAGGACCTATTTTGGTGAAAAATACAGAGTAGGCGTTCGAAATTAAAAATGCTGTAATTTTGCTAATTTTAATTTTTTTTTTAATTTGAAAACATCAGTATGTCGTAAAAAGATTTCAAAATTTATTATTCGTTGCAGCCGCCTTTAAAGATCTCGGTGATGAGTAATCTTTAAGTACGGGGAAGTTAAGTGCGAGGAATATGGTCGGCATTGCTGTGAAGAAATGAAGCTGTGAAATTTTTCTTGCAAAAAGCGTTAGATTTCAAGTGTCCTGTTCAAAAAAAAAAAAAAAAACAAGTGCTGCTCAAGCCTTCACTGATGTAGGCGCTTGCCTTGCCGAACAATTCACTGGTCTAAATTGTATTTTGGTTTGCACTCTAACCATACACGATCTTCTTGTTTTTGTTTACGTTCCCTTAAACATCTTTTCATTAGAAAATACCAAATTTTCTAGCTAGCCACCAACAACCTTTGCTCTTGCTAACAAAACTACCTTTTACATAAAGCATTAAATCTTCACTTTTTGTATTTTGTAGGGCTTAAATCGCAGTTCATTTTTTAATAAGC